>MU182241.1:14944-48203 GCA_016904865.1 Pissodes strobi
TATATATACATTTGTTTGACCGCTTATACAGACCCATTTTGCTATATGTGGTCGACGTTCCCGGTCCAAATGTCACGTTATCAGACCCGACTTTGGGACTGACAACGTTTAGCTATGTAAAAGTAAAAAGGGGGGTAGTGGGATGAAGGGAACAAAATATTAGGTGGGCTTGAACAGTAGGTAAAATGTGTTATTATATACAGATTTATCTCGCGCGTTGGCCGTTTAGAGGGCGCCCTTGTTTTATACAGATATCGTATATAAGCGGTTTGATTGTAGCTATATACGACCGATGCTCTCGAACCCTAAGTATGGCAACCGTGTCTAGACACACTTCCTAGTACTTAATATTGAAATGTGTTAAATATTACTTATATCTAAGTGAATTTCAAACGATTTCAGGCGCACATTTATCAGAAAAACAATAATTCGATTTCGTTCTCAAGATATCTGGACAAAAATTCATGGGTAGACTTACTTATCCTATACTATCAACATTCCGAACACAGTACTGTTTCGCGTTTTTGGTCCACAATGTATAGAAATGTTTTTTCCTTTTGAAGGCAATATTTCGAGGGACTTAAGGTCGTATTTTATATATTTTGATTTACAGAGTAGAAAATCAAGATATTAATGAAATAACCAAGGCTGTAAAATGTTAAGTAGTAGAATGGACTAGGAAGATAATAATATTCGAAAACTGTATTATGAAGGGCTAAATGGGGTAATGAGGAATGTTTTAGTCAATTCTAATGGAAATTTAAAGGCGCTTAGTTAGTTTTAGTTAGTTTGGTAACGTAAACAATATTCTACACAGTGTGTCCCAAATTTATGGCGAATGTATTGGGATTTTGAAAACTCTATGAGATATAAGAATGGTTAAATGGGGAATGTTTTAGACAATTATAATTGTAATTTATTTTATTGGCGCTTGGTTAGTTTGGGTTAGGCGGCTCTGGATGTTTAGGTTTCTGAGATATTTTGAAAAAATTTAAATGATGCGTTTTAGAAAACATCTAGTAACTTTTTATTTATAAACATTTCCAAAATCCGTAAAAATATTTCTCGAGCAACTTTTTACGGGGAATATGGCCGTCTAGTGATACTCCAGCGAGACAGTGGTTCCCAACATTTTTTTATTCACGACCCTTTTAGATTTTTTAAAAATGTTAGCAACCCACAATTGCACAATTTTGGAGACTATGTCCAAATTTTGCCAAAATTTGTCAATAACTTAGGTACAGGGTTATCCAAGGAGGACTAGACAAGGCGATTTTTTGACTTTCCCTGTACTTTTATTAAAAAAAACTGAAATAGCCATCTTATGTAATTTTCTCCCGCGAATTCGGATATGTTGAGCAAAAAACAATTGAACATCAAATAAAAGTGCTAGGGGTCACTTTGATATTTTTTTAAATGGAATGCCATGTATATTATGGCATTTGGATTGTGCGAATAAGTCTAGACATATTTCATATATGTCCTATCTCTAACGGTTTTTGAAATATTGACAGTTGAAAATCGACCATTTACCAAGTTTGACAGCTTGTAAAATCTAAACGGCTAAAGATAGAACCGAACGGTTTGCACTTTCCTATATTGGTTTTTCATAAGCTATCGTATGACACTAACTTTAGATTTAACCTCTGGTTAAATCTAAAGTTAGTGTCATACGATAGCTTATGAAAAACCAATATAGGAAAGTGCAAACCGTTTTGTTCTATCTTTAGCCGTTTAGATTTTACAGTATTTCAAAAACCGTTAGAGATAGTTATAAGACATTATTCATGAAATATGTCTAGACTTTTTCGCACAATCCAAATATGCAATAATATACATGGCATCCCGTTTAAAAAAATATCAAAGTGTCCCCTAGCACTTTTATTTGATGGTCAAGTGTTTTTTGCTGAACATATCCGAATTCGCGGGAGAAAATTACATAAGATGGCTATTTCAGTTTTTTTATAAAAGTACAAGGAAAGTAAAAAAATCGCCTTGTCTAGTCCTCGTTGGATAACCCTGTACATGTTTTTCCATCTTGCCAATACTATTATAATAATTTGAGTACCTTGTAATTTTCAAATGTGTTTTTTAATTTAAACATACAAAATAGGGTGAGAAAATTGCTCCCATTACCCCCGAGATAACTGTTTGAAGAAATATATTGTAGGACTTAAGAAAAGTGATAATATTTTTTTTCTTCAAACGTCAGTAAGTCCGTCATTACTCGACTGTGTAGGCGGCCGTGAAGTTTCGTTTTTCCTCCGCCGGAGCTTTACTTTTCACTTTTCCGCCGGCGGAGGTAAAAGTGTTGTCATAGCAACATAGATACAATACAAACACATAACAAAATAAGCGTCAACAACTCAAGGTATATTAAACTACAATTTGTATTTATCACTCAATTTGTGACTGCATTTCTAAAAATCACTAATTTAGGAACAAATTGGTTATTATTTAATCGAACTTACTCAATAACTGCTTATCAATACGGAATTAAAACGCAATCGGAGACGCAATCTTAAAAAATAATTATTGTTGACAGTGTCCACTGACAGCTTTATGTTACATTACTATAGCAACAACCTGTGCCTATTCACCGCCACCGGTCTAAGCCGCCTTGCGAACCCACCTATCTTAATATAATAATTAGATATTATTACTATTAAGAAGAGATGTTTTTGCATTAATTTGTCGACATTTGAAGAAAAAACAGCATATTTTATTTGGAGGAAAAGTTACTTTTCATGGCTTGCTCTCTATTACCAGCCTCACTCCGTTCGGCTGTTAAACACGAGCGCGCCATGAAAAGTATCACTTTTCCTCCATATAAAATAATATACTATTAATAAGTATATTTAATGTGGCGGAGTTTATGTCAAAGCCAATCTTATGTCATCTTGAATATCCAACTTATTCCTGGCTTCTATCTCGATATACAGAAGAGTTGAAAATCCACTTTCACAGAGATAAGTAGAAGCAAAAATGACACTAATCTTCAAAAAGGAAGCATGGAAACTTTAGAATACCAATGACGCATGGAACATTAAATTTGAATCATCGATTTTCCTGAAATATATCAGGCGCTGAAGAATCATTTCGAAGCTCCAAGAATTCACCGCTCACTTCATCAGGAATGTCGGCAGCATACGCAGATGCATGAAATGAGGTTCAAACTAATGCTGCTCGGAGAAATAACATTGAATTTCAGAATTCAAGAGCTTGAAGGTGATCATTAATTTCCTGGGTAAGATTGTATACAATTCGCGACTACGATTCTTCAGCTTTGATGCAAAGCTGTTCAAACATGATAAAGTTTTTAAAATTTACTTTATGGCGCCAGTTTCGCTGCTTTAACACGAACGCCTGAATATTATCTCTGAAGTCGATAATGTACCATGAAGTTTGAAATTTAGCTTGTTTAGCTGATATAAGATGTCTGATAAATAAGTTACTCTTTGAATCCAGATCTCATTATTAAAGTGTGCCACAAGGTCGTGTTTTCCTTTGATTTCTAAGAACAGTTTTAGTTCGTTTTCCAATTCAAAAACATGGCAATCAACATTTCCTTTTGATAACCAACTAACATCAGTGACCTTCGTGATCAGAGTCCATGTCTTTGCATAGCACTATATTTTATATAATTAACAATTATAATCAAAGAGTCGGGCCCTTCTTGCAACGGCTTTGGAGGAGTTTTAGTAGCAAAGGCAGATCGGTGAATTGGGTGCAAGGTTTTTAACTTTTGACTGACAACTCGACCTCGATCCAAGCATGGCTCGTGCTCCCGGTGCACTCTCCACACAAGTTTCTCCATTGTAATTCGTTCCTCCGCCGAGTACCGACTTCGCCCAACTACTATTGGATAACGTGGCGAAAATTTCAATATCCCATGCATTATCGAGGTAAATTGGCTGACGTTTATTGTATTCTTGCGCGGATTCCTACATCGGGAATCGCCATCTCGTTATATTGAAAGAATATTGAATGGATGTAATTTAAGCTTCTGAATAATTTTAAGCATATGGTTTATGTCCCCTGTACTTTCGGTGACCCCCCAAATGAACCATGGCGACCCCATTTGGGGGTCGCGACCCACCGGATGGGAAACACTGAGCTAGAACGTTTCAATATTCTGGAATCACCAACCACTCATTTTTTCCTTATGACCGCAATATTTGATTTTACTTTCTTTTTAAAGAGCATTTTGGGCCACATTCTATGGAGGCCAGTGCAAAAATGCTCATAACTATAAGTTTCGGATTAAAAATAACTCGAAGGATATATAATATTTAGTTACGTTGTTTCGTTAAATTTTATTATAAATTTCGTATTTCGCTTTGTTATTATGAGACATCAAAGTTCTCCTAAAATAGTATATTACTAGTACATATCACGAGAAGGTTACATAGCACGAGGTGTTAGCCGAAAATTGTCTACGGCCATCTATGAAAATGACACAAGAAAATACTCTTTAGATTCTTAAGAACACGATTAATAGTACACGCCTGTTGAAATCCAGTTTTCAATACATGTGTTGAAAAATACTTGCCGCGTCATACTGATCTGTCCAGTCAAAATGTCAAATCAACTATGATGTTAAATTGACAACATCCGCCGTCTATTCAAATAGAGTCATGTTCGCCTTGAAAGATATCTCTAGAAGTAACGATGTGACAAATCACAAGATGGCCGCTCACCTTCAAAAAAATCTTAACATTGAAAATGTTTCTGTTCTGCTAATATGAGGTTCAAATCGTGAAAAAGTGTATGCTACATTTGCCCCATGACGTCATACGATGAGAGATCGCTTCAAATTTTTTTTTGCGTATAAACATTTGAGACCTTCATAGATCGATAGAATAGATTCATGGTGACCTGAAATGGTCAATGACAAAACTTTTTGGAGGTCCAACGTTTTGTTATACATTTGTCAAAATTCGGATTTCGCTCTTTTTGTACATAACTCGCGATATCTAAGAGACTAAACTAATTTTGTAATTTACGCAGGAAATGTTGAGCAATGTCATTAAGTTAATTACCGTCCCCTGAAGAACGTGGTTTAGAAGTAAAACTAGGTAAAACTTTAAATTGTACTTTTTGTGCAGCCGTTTTTTTAGTTAGCGACAAACTTTTTTGTTTTAAGATTTTTTCCGATCAGCGCAGCGTACGAAATTAAACCAAAACTTCAAGTAAGTAAGTTTAAAAAACGCATTACGATACGACGTATAGTTGGAAAATTATTGTTACATTAATTTGAAAATTTCAAAGATGGCGCGCGGGGCCCACTGTTGAGCCTGTTATGTTATAAAAATTTATTAGGCTGGCCGCTAAAAATGACTGACAATTTTAGTCTCAGTGAGATGATAAACTAAACTTACGTAATCTGTTAACAGTCATTATTTACATTAAATTGTGTTAGGGGTGGATGGAGGTGACTTAATTTCTTATGATAGACTAGAAAATTTGGCGGTGCCACGCCCAATTGTTACCCAGAAGTTGTTAAAATCGTTAAAAAAAAACACGCATTCCACGAGCAGATGAAGCGGATTTTACCAAGCATTATTGACAAATTCTCCCCCCCCCCTGCTTTTAGTGTCTTACGACAAACTAGTTGTGTTGCATATTGTTAGATCGGGAATTGAGAGGTGAATCGAATGCAAATGTTTTTTTGGTTTTTACAACCACCCCTAATGTTATAAATTGTAAAAGACGACCGAAACTTGAAGTAATATGTATCTATGTGGTATATTTTGGTAAACTAAACTTATGTAATCTAATCTAATCCAAACTGACCCAAACTTATAACAGCTATTACTTTCAACACAATTATGACTCAAATTTAATAAGCATTGCATTCTGCTTCGGCATTTTCAATGTCTCCCCTGGTTGCATCTTTGCGAATTTTTTGATTAAAAAACTATGTAGAAAAATTGTATAAAATACAGGCTTTTAATTGCATATTAAGATACTAGTTTTAGAAGACCATATTTTTCGCACGATCATGAAATTATGGAACGACCCGCTTGCGGGAGTTTCATAATGTGCGAGTGCGCTAAATGTCTATTTTACAGGTTTTTTAATAAAAAAAAAACACGTGGGTCAGGAGTCGCGCAGCCCTCTTTTAATTTTTGATGTCTTTACTAGTAGAAATCCCATTCAAAGCGTTGTCGCAATTTTTGACATTGAACAATTTTGTTAATATCATAGCGACTAGTCCACAAAAGTAGTGTTGAAAAGAGGCTCTTTTCGACATCTTTTTTAACGCAAAATAAAAAATAGCTATAACTAGTTTGGGTTGTACATCCAATCTTCACATCTAGTGCAGAAACGACGTCCATTTTGTATCGTGTGGCATACAAGATTTTTTGTAATTCAGTCATTACTTACAAAAACAACATAGTTTCATTTTCATTTAAGTAATAAAAATAACTATTATTATTATTATTATTATTATTATTATTATTATTATCAAAGGCACTTTTTGCTTCTATAGAGATAGCAATGTAACAATCGTGATATAAAGGTAACCATGGTAAAACGACAATGTCAGATATTTGCCAAAATATCCACTTTCATTTCGTTTGTGCAATTTGGTACTCAAAAATGAGTGAATCTGAAGAGTCTCTGCCTTCCGACGTTGAAGATGCTGCAAAAGGAATAGTAGCAAATTTGCTGCCAACTAATTCCAAGATAACGAATTTCCAAAAGTGGTGCGAAGCGAAGAAAATAAATATTGAAAAAACCGTGCCAGAATAGTATATTGTGTAACTAGGAGGAAAAGCAAAACATTCCTGGACGACTGTGGTAGTTGCTGGATGAGGCGCAGCCGAGGCCAGCAACACAGGAGTCCAGGAATGTGCTTTTCCTACGAGTTGCACATACTATTTTTTATCCGATCGAAATTAATTAGAATACGTACTTATAAAAATAGAGCCAAATATTACTCTAAATAAAAACGGTGTTTCAAATTTAAACTTAACATAAAATCAAGTTTTGAATCGAGCGAGCTTGAAGTTTATTACGTGGCTACGGAAACTACAGCTAAATGTTACTTTTGATAGACGTCAGATCTGACAAACAAGGCATTTGAATGGACAGAAATGTTACATTCCCGGCCTAGGACGGGAATGTTATATTCCCGGACAGTTATTTTCTATTCTTGTACAGTTATTGCATGTTGCCAAGCAACGAATACAATATACTGGAATCATGACTTCTGCGGTGAGAAAACACATCGGAAAGGTGTCGTTTTTCGTCCGATCGGATAAAAAAGGTTTTTTCCGTCTATTTCTCATACAAATCAAGCCTTCTAGTATGTGGGGCCACTATTCAATGTTACGCACAACAATATACGTTAATAAAAATGTGGACATAGGTAAGTTTACCAACTTGATTGCTTTTTTGAAAAAGAACGCAGAATGATATCGGCCAAAAAACTCGAAAACTTTCAGTAATGAAGATTTTAGCAAATTTTTGATAGAAGCAAATGGTCACGATTATATATGCTTGAAGGTAATTTTTATAGTTGAAATAGAGGGAGGTTATCGGAAAAATTAACTCGTACATATGCGTACCGAAGACGTTAGTGACTGTGGGTCTTTTATCAAAATAAGTATCGCATATACGAAAACAAAAATTGCAAGATTGTTTACAATAGCCGAAGGTGATATACTTGGAATTAATCTAATAGCAGTTGTTCGAAAGTATATTCAAATGCGGCCAAATCAGTACGTAATATCATAAACATGTTGGTTTTCTGATAAAAACGAATGGATGTGTGTATCAGTACGTGTTTATAAAATGATTAAATTTAAATTCATTTTAACACTAGTGTTAAAATGACTCGTTTTAGCACTAGTGTTAAAATGAACCCATTTTAGCACTCTTGACAACTTAAATCAATATCAAAAAGACAGCTTTTCGTAACTGAATTACATAAAGATATTTAGCGCACTCGCACGTTAGGAAACTCACTGCAAGCGGGTCGTTTCCTGATTTCGTGCGCATGCGAAAAAAGATGGTTTTTTAAAACTAGTATCTAAATATACTATCTCAACACGTGTGTTTAAAAATGTTTGAACACGCGTGTTATATTTGCATTTTCTAGCTACGTTAACTGCGCTTTTTTTTCTCATTTTCATAAGTGGTCGTACGAAACAATTAATTCCTACTTTTGGAAAAAATTATGTTTTTAAACCACAAATATTGATAAATGAAATAAAAAGGTAGATATTTTATAACATGTGATTCATGTTCGAGATTTTCCTTCCTTTATTCTATGCTTCTCAGAAAATGGTTCCTGAATCAAAATTATTATCCTTATCACAGTATTTAAGACAAATCGAATGCTTTTAATATCATATGTATTACCGGAAATGCCAAAATGTTCTTTTATCAATTATAGTGGAAATGAATGTTTGCCGTGCGTACTTACAAATCTACGGAAGAAAAGTAGAAGCATTTTGGATCAAAGGTAATTAAGATAACAAAACGTAGATTATTAATGACTGCTGATAGTTTTAGATTAAATCAACTAACTACTTCAAACTTCACCAATAATGTAGAATGGGATAAATAAATTGGATGTGGCACTTAAGATGAAGAAGTATTTCCTCTATAATCGTCAGAGATTTGATACGATCTCAAATGGAAAGAGCTCTCTCACCAAAAATTGTGGGAAGTTATAAGTATTTCATAAACTTTGACAGTTACGGATATAATTGGTAGGAACACAAATAAAATAATGAAGTTTCAATAGATATTATTGTTAGCTTCGAACCGATTACAACGTGATAACAAAATTAGAAAACTATATCGTTACAAGGAGGGAGCGGAATCTGTGGTGAACCTAAGAATCTACCCTATCCATTGACCGACTTCCATACTAAAATCAAAATACGGCTAAAATGAAATTTTATGATCATATACTATCTCCCCCCTCTCCCCAAAAATATCCTCCAGAAAAAAACCTACATGTGGGAATAAATTTAATTATTGAGATATTAATTAATTAATTTGTATACCTAGTTTTAAAAGTAGTGCTGTGCCATACGAGCACCAAGTGCGCAGTTCGAGCGTATGCGGTGATGCGAATATTACAAAGTACTTTTTGAACGTGGTATATACACTACTTTTATTCGAGTGATAAGAACTTGAATTAAATGTCAATACAATGGTAGTTTTATTAAATTAAGATAACATAAATGTTATATACAGAGTAATATGTGACAAAGTGTACATAGCCATATGATATATAGGAGTTATTGAGGTGTTGCATTTCTGCCATGGACTTTGTTTTGGGCCATTTATTACAGTTTAGACTAAATTTCTTCTATTGTGTATTTTCTTAAGTATTTGAGATTTTTCTTTCAAACATGGTAGTTTTACTCTTTATTCATACTTTGTAATCACATGTATTAAAAACTTACAGATTCAGGGCCAAATGGTAAAATTGAAGAACGAAACGCCACGTGTAATTTTTTAAAAAGCATTTATACTTTGGAGGCTAATATAAATCTAAAGAGATTTTAAACTTGAGAAGTTGTTTTTCCTTACTCTTTCTCAAATTATTTCATTACACCAATTGACAGTTACCAAGCTGACAAGACAAAAAACAAAATAATGTTCCAATAATCAAAAACAAAGATATCTTGATTGAAACAATTAATAAATAAGCAATATTATAAAAAATATATAATTAATGCTTTAATAATTATTACAAAAATATTTGATAGATGTGTTACTAGTGAAAAAAATTGCAGGTATATTAGCCATGGTCCCTACTCTCTACACTCCTCGGGATTTAAAATCGACGCTCAGGCAACAATATTATCTGTCTGAACCTTGGTTAATAATATACTATCATTTAAAAATATCTAATTCAGAATAATTAACAAAGTCTACTTTACGGTAAATATTTTACCCATTAGATTTCAATGCAGTCAAACTTTTAATAGCAAATATCTTGAAAACGGTAACTGGAAGCGACATTTACAAAGCATTTTTTTTAAGTAATAATGATGGGACAATTGTTATTTTCAATGAAAGTATAAATAAACTGAAATGCAAAAAAGCCACACTTGTTTTATGTACTCAGAGAGACGCTGAGAACACCCTCTACAACCTACATCGACAATGACGATAAATTTCAATTTCTTGTCTCAAAAAAACCGAATCACTATTTTTTGGCCAGAAATAATAGATTTAAAAAAAATGTCAATGAAAATTGAAAACGAAATTTAAACTTTAACATCCTGTATCTTGGAAATTACCAACTTTAGAACATAGGCAAATTTGGTTAAATCCTAATAGGTATTTTTGCCTAAGGAATCAGTGATTTTGCTGTGTGCCTTCAATTATTATAAGTCAATAAAATAATATTTGAACACTTATCTTTTAAATTAAGCCTAAATTAAAAAAAAATAAAGTCGAGAAACTATTACATATTAATTAAGCAGGTCAGTCAGTAATATTTTTAATATTTACTCACCTCGTTTATAAAAAGCGAGCCGTTTTCACTATCATTGCTTCCCGAGCTACTAAATTCTACTTTATTTGCCAATGAACCAACAATATAAAGTATTCTCCTATAAATTCCAACAAATACGAAAAACCACATTTTGTCTCAACTTTTAAATTTTGAATAGCAAGAGCCACTATTAATTTTACGCGATTCATATCTCGTCAAATAATTGCTCAGACACAACCGATCTCTCAGATATAAATAAAGTGACTAATGCAATACCGCGGCAACTTTTTCGTGCCCGACACGGCCGGCAACAGTGCCGGGCTCGATCGCGTCTGTTAGGCGTTTCATTTCGATTAACGCTGGTGTGAAAAAGCGGTGGAGTATTTCGATCCTAGATACGACTGCTGAATATGGCAAAAACAATTTTTTCCCGATTTTCTTACCCCTCTTTGGTTGCTCATAATTGGGGTATTAACAATAAATGTAGAACATATTATATACTCTCCACATGCATTTTATTCTAGTGGGTCTTAGGTTGTCTGATGAACGTGTCGGGACTGGTAACGTCGATTGGTTAGATATATATATATATATATATATATATATTAGCACATTTGCCAAATTATGGACCTGATGTTCTAAAATAACAACTCATAAAAATCATGAGAACTTTTTCCCGTCCGTTCTGCTTCAAAGTACGGGAGAGAAGGAAGAAAAAGAACAAGTCAAATGCCAAAAAAAATTTTAGGAGAACGTTCGAACACACGGAGCAACCAGGAACTCCTCCGAAATGGTGGAAGTGACCCTAATGTATGACACTCTTATAGTAAATATTTATTTCAGACCGTTATACTGTGTACTATGATTATTTTGAATGACATACAGCCCAAGAATATTACACCTATCGTATTTCAGGAGCTACTCGAATGATAAGGTATCAATTTTGGTATAAATTATCATTATCAACATTAATCAATTATCGTTAAATGAAAGTATTATCATATTACACAAGAATAATTTACAACGATAAATATTTGATGATGGCAAATTTTGTTGTTGAGCGACTAGTAGATTCGTCTCTTACCTGTTTATCCGAGCAGAAGTCAATATAGGCATACAGTATAATTCTGAGATTTATTATAATGCATCCATCCCAAACCGTTATTTATCGATAAACAGCCGTTGACTAATACCCCACGTATTTCATAATCATTAACTCGGCGATGTCGGGGGCCATTAATAAATTACCAGTTTGAAAATTTTTAAATCATGATTTAATACTGCTCTCATCCTGCCAACATCATTTAAACCCTTAATGTTTATGTAGCCGTAAAAATATTACTCATTGGACGAACAATATATAATTTTATTTATTAGAAAGGAATATCAGTTTAGTTAATAATTCACTAATATCGAAAATAGATTACCTATAAATTAGGCCAATGGCGTGGTACCTTAACTTCTTATTCACGAGCTTTGGTAAGCTTTGTCGAGTACGTGCCTGCACTTGGGAACCAGATGCTCTCGCTTTTCTAGGAAAAACAATGAGGACACATATCTTACATTCCCATACTTGTTTTATGCGTTTCTTTACATTGTCTAGAATCTGCCCTTACTCAAGGATTTAAAGGCTATTTCTCATCAGGAGATAAAATATGGGCAAATTATCATACTTGTTTTTTACACCTCCTTACTTTCTGATGCCCTCACTTTTCTAAGGGAGTAGTCATTTTCAATTGTTTCTCACGTTGCTGTACTTTTCCCATCCCTGGGGATTACCACCATTTGAGGAAAAAATAAGTGCACGTATCTTATGATTCCCCACCTGTTTTCCACGATCCATTACTTTGTCTACTACTTCCCCACACTCGTGAGTTAGATGCACTCACTTTTCTGAGGAAAATATACATATCTGAAGATCCTCTACTTGTACAAAATGTATAGGAATTTATTTTACGATCCCATACTGGTTTTTCACGATCCATTACTTTTTCTAGTACGTGCTCACGTTTGGGTGTTTGATATACTCACTTTTCTTTGGAAAAAATTAGATCACATATCTTACAATCCCATACTTGTTTGTTATTCTCGTTCTTTAATATTTTCTAGTACTCACATGTCTCTATTTGAGGACTGAAATGACAATATATCCTTAATTTCTATAATACGGGTCCCACTTGAATAGATGCCTTAACTTTTTCTAACATAGAAAATAGTGGCACATATCATATAGTTGGTAACTGTTTTTCACTTTTCCTAGTTTATGCCCATCCTTATACTTTAGGGGAAAAAAGTAAGGGTACGTATCTTAACCCAAACTAACCCATACTTGTTTTTCATGATCTATCACATTTGCTAGGATGTGCTCACATTTATGGGTTTGGTCTCAACATTTTTTTTTTTTTTGAAAAATTAGGGCACACACCTTAGGATCTCGTACTCGTTTTTTACATTCATTTTTACTTCCCTCATTTTTCTGGAGAATGTTACGTTCCCATACGGGTACATATTTTTCTATTCATACTTATTTTTCACATTACTGTACTTTTCCTAGTACGTGCCCATCTCTCGGATTACAACCCTTCATCATTTAGGGAAAAAGTAAGGGCAGGTATATTACGTTCCCATACTTGTTTTACTTTACTATACTTGTCATGATCTTTTATTCGTTTTTGGTACGTGCTCACACTTAGGAGCCTGATGTCCTCACTTTTCTTTGGAAAAAATTAGGACGCATCTTAAGATGTCATGTTCTTACATTCCTATATATTTTCAAACACGTGCCTCTATTTGAGGACTGAAATATAATTTTTTTTTGAGAGAAAAAATATCGACACATGTCCTTACAAGCCCACCACTTGGAAATTAGATGTCTTAACTTTTTCTAACAAAAAAGTAGGAGCACGTATTTTGCAGTTCATATTTCCATTTACGTTCCTGTACTTTTCCTAGTACTTTCCTATTCCTGGAGATTACAACTCTGCTCTTCCGGGAAAAATAAATAGAGTCTCGTACCTTATATTCCTATACTTGTTTCTCATGACTCATTCTTACTTGCGTGCCCACATTTAAGGATTAGATGCCCTCACTTTTCTGGGGAAAAAATAAGGACACGTACGTTACGAGCTCATACTTGTACAAATAATATGGGCACGTTTTTTACGATTCTTTTTCAAGTTCCTATCCTTTTTCTAGTACGTCCCATCTCTGGGGATTACAACCCTCTGAGGAAAAAATAAGTATCTTATGATTCCCCACTTGTTTTTCACGAGCCATTACTTTGTCTCTTCCCCACACTCGGGAGTTATATGCATTCACTTTTCTGAGGAAAATATACATATATTTTACGATCCCTACTGTTTTTTCACGATCAACTACTTTTCCTAGGTACATGCTCACACTTGAAGGTTTGTTATCCTCACTTTTCTTTGCAAAAATTAGGGCACATATCTTACGATCCCACTCTTGTTATTCACGTTCTTTTATATATTCTAGTACGTCTATTTGAAGACTGAAATGCCATAATTTTTCGACAGAAAAAATATGGACAATATATCATTAATTTCTATAATACAAGCCCCACTTGGGTGAATGCCTTAACTTTTTCTAACACAAAAAATAGTAGCACGTATCATATAGTTCACGTTCCTGTACTTTTCCTAGTGCGTGCCCATCCTTGAAGAGGACAATCCTTCTCCTTTAGGGGAAAAAGTAACCTTAACCCAAATTAACCCATACTTGAAGATGGCAATCCTTCTCCTTCAGGGAAAAAAATTAAGGGCACGTATCTTAACCCAAACTAGCCCATACTTGTTTTTCATGATCCATCACATTTGCTAGGATATGCTCACATTTATGGGATTTGTGTATTCATTTTTTTGGAAAGATTAGAACACATAACTTACAATCTCCTACTCGCTTTTCACATTCCTTTTTAATTCCCCCATTTTTCCGGCGAAAAAATAAGGACACATATGTTAGGATCCCATACCTGTAACCCATACCTGTAACCTCAGTTTTTTTTTGAAAAAAATTCGGACACATCCTTTTCTAACAAAAATGTAGGAGCACATACCTTACTGTTCATACTTGTTTTTTACGTTCCCGTACTCTTCCTTATATTCCCATACTTGTTTTTCATGATTTATTCTTACTTAGGTGCCCACATTTGAAAGTTAGATGCCCTCACTTTTCTGGTCCAAAAATATGTTACGAGCCCATACTTGTACAAAAAATATGGGCACGTATTTTATGATTATTTTTCACGTTCCTGTAGTGTTCCTAGTACGTACCATCCCTGGGGATTACAACGCTTCGAGGGAGAAATAAGTGCACGTATCTTACGATTCCATACTTGCTTTTCATTATCCATTACTTTTTCTAGTACGTGCTCACACTTGGCAGGTTTGGTGTCCATGCTTTTCTTTGAGAAAAATTAAGAACTTATCTTACGATCCGATACTTGTTTTTCACATTCCTTTATATATTCTAGTACGTGCCTCTACTCGAAGGCTGAATTGTCATCAATTTTCGGGAGAAAAAATATGAACACATATCCTTACTTTCTATAGTACGAGTCCCCCACTTGAGTATTAGATGCCTTCACTTTACCAAACAAAGAAATGGGGGCACGTATCTTACGGTTCATAGTTGTTTTTCAACTTCCTTTACTATTTCTAGTACGTGGTTAAACTTGGGACATATTATATTGCTTGCTTTTTCTAGAACAAAAATTAAGATACAAAGTTTTTCATGATTCATTCTTACTTACGTGTCCATATTTGAGGGTTAGATGCCCTTACCTTCCTAGGAAAAAAATAACACCTATGTAACAAGCCCATACTTGTACAAGAAATATAGGCACGTATTTTACGATTGTTTTTCACGTTCCTGTACTTTTCCTAGTTCATCCCATCCCTGGGGATTGCAACCCTTCGAGGAAAAGATAAGTGCACGTATCTTACGATTACCTACTTGTTTCTCACGTTCCATTACTATATATTTCTAATATATGTTCACGCTTGGGGGGTTTGTTGCCCTTACTTTTATTTGAGAAAAATTAAGTTCTCACACTTAGGGGTCTGATGTCCTCACTTTTCTTTGAAAAAAATATGGACACATCTCTTAAGATCTCATGTTTTCATATTCCTTTGTCTTTTCTAGAAGGTGGTTCTATTTAAGGACTGAAATATCATTCTTTTTTGGGAGAAACAATATAGACACATTTCCTTACGGGTCCACTGCTTGGATCTTAGATGTCTTAACTTTTTCTAACAAAAATGTAGGAGCACGCATTTTGCAGTTCATACTTGCTTTTTACGTTCCTGTACTTTTCCTTATATTCCCAACTTGTTTTTCATGATTTTTTCTTACTTACATGCCAACAATTGAGGGTTAGATGCCCTCGCTTTTCTGAGGGAAAAATATGTTACGAACCCATGCTTGTACAAAAAATATGGGCAACAATTTTTCACGTTCCTAATACGTACCATCCCTGGGGATTACAATTCCTCGAGGAAAAAATAAGTGTACGTATCTTATGATTTATCACTTGTTACTTTGTCTAGTACTTCCCCATTCTCGGGACTTAGATGCACTCACTTTTCTGAGGAAAATATACATATCTTACGATCCCATACTTGTACAAAAATATTGGCATGTATTTTACGATCCCATACTGTTTTTTCACGATCATTTGCATTCTTTGTTTGTTTTCATGATCCATCACATTGCTCACATTTAGAGGTTTGGTGTCTTCATTTTTTTAGAAAAAATTAGGACGCATATCTTACAATCTCATACTCGTTTTTCACATTCCTTTATATTTCCCTCATTTTTCTGGGGAAAAAATAAGGACATAATATGTGTTACGATCCCATACCTGCACCAAAAATATGGACACATATTTTACGATTCATATTTGTTACTCTACTTTTCCTAGTACGTGCCCATCTCTGGGGATTAGAACCCTTCTTCATTCGGAAAAAAAAGTAAGGTCAAGTATATTACGTTCCCATACTTGTTTTTTTGATCTTACTTTTCCCAGTACGTGCGCACACTTAGGGGTGTGATGTCCTCACTTTTTTTCGGAAAGAATTAGGATCCATATTTTAAGATCACATGTTTTCACATTCCTTTGTATTTTCTAGTACGTGCCTCTATTTGAGGACTGAAATATTCTTTTTTGGGAGAAAAAATATAGACACATTTCCTTACGGGTCCACCGCTTGGGTATCAGATGCCTTATCTTTTTCTAACAAAAAAGTAGGAGCACCTACTTTACAGTTCATACTTGCTTTTTACGTTCCTGTACTTTTTCTAGTACGTTCCTATTCCTGGAAATTACAACCCTTCTCCTTTCAGGGAAAAAAATAAGGGCTCGTACGTTACTTATATTCCCATACTTGTTTATCATGATTCGTTCTTACTTACGTGCCCACATTTGAGGGTTACATGCCCTCACAAATATGTTACGAGCCCATAATTTATACGATTGTTTTTCACGTTCCTGTACTTTTCCTAGTATCCGTGGCAATTACAACCCTTCGAGGAAAAAACAAGTGCACGTATCTTATACTTGTTCTTCACTATCCATTAATCTTTTTAGTAGATGCTCACACTTGTGGGGTTTAGTGTCCTTACTTTTCTTTGAGAAAAATTAAGAACTTATCTCACTCACATTCCTTTGTACTTTCTAGTACGTGCCTCTGAATGGACCCATATCATTACTTTTTATAACAAAGTTCCACCCCTTGGGTATTAGATACCTTCACTTTATCTAACAAAAAAAATAGAGGCGCGTATCTTACGGTTCATATGTGTTTTCACGTTCCTGTACATTTTCTAATAAGTACTCATCTTTGGGTATATATCCCTTAATCTTTCTAGAAAAATTGGGGCATGTATCTTACGCTCTCATACTTGTTTCTTAACTACCTTTACTATTTCTAGTACATGCTTAAATTTCCTTCACTTTCCTCTTAATTTTTGTAGATCGTTCCCATAGTTGAGAATTAAGTCCCTTCCTTCCCTTTCTCAAAAAATAACAAATAAATAAATAAATAAATTAAATAGGAGCATGTAACATACGATCCTAGGAGGATTAAATTATATTAAATTTTCTGGGCAAACATTTAAAGGCACGTAACTAACGATCCCATACTTTTTTACGTTATAGGCTCTTGAGGGTGGAATTAAAGGCGTATTTCAGATTGATCACCTTAAATTAATTTATTGCAATGCAATATGATTTTCATCTATACTTAAGGGTAATGTGTTAAACCTAAAAGTCCGTAAGTTCGGTCTAATTTTCTAAAATTCTATAAATTAACTGAATCGTTCACTTACATAAAACATGAAGGAATATCTGCTCCTTAACGTCATCCCCTACTCCGTTACTCGCCACGCACTGATAAACTCCGGCCTGATGTCTGTCGACTTTATCCAAGGCAAGCATGGGTGTCGTCATGCTTTGCTCGCCCCCGGGAAGGATGTTGTTCTTTCTGGACCACGTAACCTTCGGAACTGGATTTCCAGACGCTTTGCATTCGAGACGCACGGTGGATCCCTTTTTTACTTCAACACGTCCATTCGATGTAACGTAATGTATTCTGGGTGGAACTGAAATCAATAAATATTGCATATAAAAAAATGTTCTCGATTTAGTCATCTTGAAATATATGAAATATATGTGATGTCAAAAAGTCAGATAAGAATAGCCAAAAGTTACCGTCATTCTACACATGTTGTAAACCAATATATCGTGGAATTGGAAGCAAACAGAAATGGAAATGTTGGCACCATATTCTAATGGCTTTTTAATTGATAATGTGAACTACTAAAATTCCTAAACTACTAAGTAAATATCACCTTGTCCTAAGTTTGACCTTGAGCTTGGAACATATCATGTAAACATTCAATTATAAACAATGCAAGCGGTAAACGCAAGCGATTAAACGTGCAACGATCAGCATATATTATTATATAAATACTCAAGGAAACCGTCAGTTTGGCAGACTATGTTTCTCGCCCAAACCAGTTCCTTGCAAGCACACATGTGCGTAAGGTCCTAACCTGCAGTTTTATTTCCTACCTAAACCCGAGTTTCGCAGCACGCATGTGCGTGGATTCGGTCTCCCCACCTAAAACAGTAAAAATTAAATCTACGGTAAATTTGTCAAAGAGTTCTGAAATAACCGAGCCCTGTCCTACATATATTTTTTTATTTTCAAATATTTTTTCTTAAGCTTATTTTATTTTGCTACTTATTATTTAATTTTGCATTGCCTAATTAAAGAGAGGCGCAAAAATAAGCCGAATTTAAATCATTCTCATGAATAAATCTTCCGCGATCCGAGATTCCTCGAGTATATCTCTCTGACATTATACAATTATACATGCTTCTATATAACACCCCCGGACAACGCTCGGCGGATGATACAGGTGGTGCAGGACGTGTCCATATATCTACATGTAAAATTATATTATTGATATAGCTAAAATATCGATGTAAAAAGTAGTGAGTAAAAATGCCGCGATCCACTCGAAATCATCCCACAATCCAATCTGAGGGAGAAAAGCAACGTTTCTATGTGTACTATTTCAGGCGATAACCAACTCTATTACGCTTTCATTATTTTAATTTTACGTAACTCTATATTCTGGGGCCATCCTATTTTCTTGTCGCAAAGGGCAGGTAAAATTTCGAGTAGACCCAGGGACGACCGTAAATCGTTAAAACCTCATCAAATAAAACATGGCTCTAATTTGTGTGTTATATAATCAATAAGTAAAAAAGTAAAACTTCCAAGTTTAAATGAAATCAAATTCAAACATTAATTAACTCATAAAACCTAAGGATTACTGACAAAATAAAATACTTATCTTTCTATTAACTCGAGGGCGAGCTAATAGACTGAAGTTGTAAATCTCTTTGCCAAGAGATATGTGATACGAGAAATACCGTTAGATGCAATAAGTTGTAGACAGATTGGCGGCCATTAGGGCTTTTTACGAGAAGAACAGCACAGCTTATTTAAAGCAAGTGTATAGTTAGATTTATTTACTTAATTTAGAATTGATCAGGGATTTATATTTATTTGATTTATCTCAAATTGATCAGGTTAAGCTGAGACAGGATAATATGTAAGACTAAGTAAGATTTAATTTGGAATTGATCAGAGATTTATATTTATTTGATTTATCTCAAATTGATCAGGTTAAGGTGAGACAGGATAATAATATGTAAGACTAAGTAAAACTTGGCATACAAAAGAGGAGAGCGCAGCATTTGGTGATAATCATAATAATCATAATTTATTGGTGCCAAGATAATCATAATAAACATAATTTATTGGTGCAACAATAGTCACAATAATCATAATTTATTGGTACCACAAAATATACAATATTTGCACACGTCAAATTAAAATACATAAAAAATGCAAGAATTAAAAAGTATAAAATACATGAAAAATTCAAGAATGAAATATATGTAAAATACACACTATATTAGTGTAAATAAAAGAAACACCAAAAGCACTATATTAGAAACATTATGCATGCCCCGGGTATCGGTTGTTTCGGTTCTAAGAAAGATAATTCGAAAGTAGAATCTGTAAAGTAGTTAGAGTGCACTCTAAGCCCTGAATGGAAGTATGTCAAAGCTAACCATAAACAAAACACAACACAACTCTTGCAAAAACTATATTATATAATCAGTGACCTAAGACGTATAAACAAGTGAAAAGTATATCTCAATCAAAAATACATGCGCAATTTAGTAATCGAGTACAGTGTAAACGTGTCAAGTTTTAGACTAAACGACATTGTTATTGTTTTAAACTGAAGTGCCATCTTTATCTTCCTTTCTCACCTGACGCAGATCGTTCGCGAATCTGAGCTACATAACCTGAATGCCATCCAAAGTGTGGCATCATGTTATACAGGTCGTCACAGTATGGCGAAGGCGCCAAGCCAAAAAACTTAATTTTTTTTTTTATTCTGGAACCTAATTTGAGGCAAATAATATGCGTATCCCCCAAGACACAAAGATGGACTTAGATTTTTTTTTAGGAATAAACACCTCAGTTCAAATTTAAACTGAGGTAGACATATACCACATAATAAGATTCCTAAAAGAAAGCATTATGACATCTGTCTATCTTTGAAAACGAGCAAAATATTTATTTTCAGTAAAAAATATATTTTGGACTTTTCTTGCCTATATTTTCTAACCACAACGTTTCGACTGCTTGTATCTTCAATCGTTCTCAAGTGAATATTGACAAAACTCATATACTAATGCAATGTGCGATGAACCGTGAGAAACGTTCGATCCGAACTAAATATTGCTTCGGTAAGTCCTTCCTTGGAACTCAGAAGACCTTTCCAAATCCTTTTGATTCGTAGTCATGTGTTACTAAGCACTCCGCCATTCTGCCAAATGTGTTCAACTTGTAAAGGACTATAAGTTTATTCCGCTCCACCAAATTCTGTTTAGTTATCAATGATTTTCGATGTTTGGTATATGAATCGCCAGTGACATCTATTCGGAAACGGGCTTATCTCATGTAGTTGGTAATTGGAAAGCGCAGCGCGCTGATTAATGCCTACAATTTATCAATTTAATTTACTATAGATTGCTATATTTAGTATATATTGAGTATTTCCTTAGTTTGTCGCCGCGTGTCCTATAGCGGTAGTCACATGATTTAAATCATCCAATTAAAGCATCGAAAATCATAAGAGGTGGAATGTCTTGAATTTTGAAAGCAAGGTCGTTTATTTTTGTGGCAACGATTGACTGGGTAAGGCTAGTTTTTGATCTTGAAATATTTTATTCATCTTGCATATATTTCACTAATTTTTTCATTTTTTAAATACATAATTAATAATTGTTTCTGATTCGCTTAATAATATTCTGCTAAAGCAAGAATTTAGCATTTTTATATTACACTTTCGATTAACTTACAACTTGAATAATCTTAATTTTTTGTAGTGACCATCGGGTTAAAATACAGATTTGTTGAGGTGGATAGTTGCTTATCTCATTAGTCAAATTCATGTAATTTGATAATGGTTTAGTCCAAATTTACAGAGAACGAAAGTACTTCATCGTTTAGCGGTCACGCACATTATTTTACGTATTTTCATTTAAATTTAACAGTATTATTTGGAGAATTCTCAGAGTGGATTTTATATATTCCTGCAAAGGTAGTAAATTGAATTTTTAGTAGAATTTCTCTGATTTTCCCTCATAGTATTGTTAATCTTAATATTTTTTCTTTTCAGGCTTATTTCATTAAAATTTCAGTTTATTGGTAACATCAAGCATATAATTATTAGCACTTGCCCCGTCACGTTTCAACACTGATGTACCGACATTAATTTGCATTTATGAGAGGTTAGCTCACATGTGTAAATTTACCTGTTTTTTTTCTTTATCTTTTATCTAAATTCCTATCTCAATGCGAGGTAGTGATTACCTTATCTTTGTCTCTAATTAATTGAGGTGTAATTACGCTCAATTATCATTTATGTGCCAAGGGCCATATAGAGGAGTAATAGAAATTACTTATTTTGAGTTATAAGACTCGTTTATAGAGAGGTTGTACCTCTATTTTTCTATTTATCATTAAAATCAAGTTATCTTTAATTTAAATTAGCCGAGAGACACTCTTTGGAACAAAGTTTCATAATTTTCTTTTGAATTTTAAATTTCAGTCATAATTTCTTTTGAATTTCATATCTTAAAGTAAAAAAAAAAAGAAATATCTTGAGTAATAGTAATTATTTATAGTGTTGCTTAACAATAGTTATTTATAATTTTTGCTCAACTTAAAATTGTAATTTAAGTTCTGATTATACCTGCTGTAACCAGTAAATTTTCAAATTGTTGATTACTATCTCCTATGTGATAGTCTAACTGAGGTCCACAGGAAATTCTCTTGAATAATTAGTTAATTAGCAGTATACGTTGGTCTAAAACTTGTCTATTTTTTCATGTTACGACTGAGTGGAGACGTCAACTACAGCTGTGCCGTGCAAACTGGTGGGAGTCGTCACTAGGATTACCTCTAAGTTCTGGATAAACCTAAATCGATTGAACTTAGGTACAGGCAGAAGCGGTTCCAGTGGAGGTCCCAACCAATAGCATGGTTACAGAAAACTGAACGAAGTTAAGTATCAGTCAGTCAGAAGAAAGATCATTTGTAAAGACCAACTATCTGTTATAATAAAAAAAAAATTAATCTTTAAATTTTCATTCTCAATTTCATAAGTTATATTTACATCTGATTATATAGATTTCAATTTTTCAAATTTCATCACTCATATTTGTAAATTAATTATAAAATTAATATATTATTGTTTTAAATTATCTTGTTTATTTTATAGCAAGATCAAGATCTCTGAGACACGAATTATAAAGGCAATTTTTTGATATTCTTATCTTTATAGTTATTAATCTTTAGGTGTTTATACTCAGTTTGCATTGTCTCGAGGAACTCTGGCGCCCAAATATAATTAATAAAAGAGACAACTCACACCATCAGAGAAAACGAATCTCATACTTAATTAAACTAAATAAATTAACTTTCGCTGTAAATTAGTGTCCAACTAAATTTATCCTTACAAATTGGCGACTGAGCTAGTATTTCATTATTAACACGTTCCCGGACAGTACGAAATCTTGAGGTGGCCTCAGTAATGCAGTCTCGTAACTCCGGAACCGGAAGCTAAAAATTTATAAGTTTTGGTGATATAACATAGCCAATTGAAGTGTTCTGAGCTATTTCTGAGTAACTACTGCAATAGCAGTTGTGCCCAACATCATCAATACATTTTGGGATAAAGGGAGAGTAAACTGCTATGGACGTAACTGCCATAACAGTAGTGTGTCCCATTAGAGGTTTTTTCGCTATGCAGGACACTTGACTTATATATGGCGTTATTATCAATAAATAAAATCGTTAGTAAATTTGACAAAATAATTTATATTTGAAATACATATTGGAACAGCTTATCAAATTGAACAACTCAACAAATTTGTATAGTGAATTGTTAGAAAATAATAGCTTATTTTGAATGATAGCTTTCAAAACATCCGGGGCACAAAGCAGGATGAGATTCGCATCCCTGCACCTCCAAGAAGTTTGAAGTTTCCGAGTTATCGCTGCCTGGTTTATATGTAGGGTCTCCATTACATTCACCGTCATCTTGATAGGGGTCGCTAGCATCAGAACCACCACTAAGACTATCAGGATGATCACTCTGACTCTCAAGTTCATCAAAATAAAAAATAACGTAAAAGCCGTTCTTCTTCTTTGGAGTCCATCTTCGGTTAGTTTGGTTAGCCTTAAAGTATCTACATAAATGTTCCAACTACCTATATTTTCACAAACAAAAAACATTGTAATGGAAATGATAAAAAGGAACACATTATAATACGAAACATTTGTATTTGGTTAGTCTAAAAGTGCCTACCTACATCAACGTAAAACATCTCATACGTTTTTAGCTAGTTATAATTTTACAAAAAATATTCTGATGAAATTGGTAAAAGGGAACACATTATAATACGAAACAAATACAAATACACAAATGTAATTTTATTACCAACCTTGGAAATAATCCTGTTTGTTTGGATATAAAATCAAATTTTACTTTTTCCCGTCAGTAAAATTGGGCATTCCGTAAGAAAACGCGTGCACAAAAGAGATGCAGGGACACTATATTCACGGTACCACTCACTCTTACAGGCTAATCACTGCTACCACAGTTTATACCGTACCCGATACGGTATAAACTGTGCTGCTACTCATACTGCAGTAATCGTGGCGCCAGCATACCCCCACTTCACGCGAATCACGTGTCGTAACGGAAATTTTCATGACTCATCAGGTATAGTGCCGAAGATTTCCAAGCTATATTATGGGACAGTAAGGTTTTAAATACGCGTTGCCTTATGAAGAATTTTACTTCTCTTGCAGTAGTGTCTTTTAGAGGGGATCAAATGTGCACTGCTGTAGCAGTATTGTCCCATGGCGTCAAAGAGGATTTACTGCTATAGCTGTGACTGTCCGCGAATGTGTTAAGTGACGCCCAACTGATCAATTCGTTACAAACTTCCTTGAACCTCCTTGTATACCAGCGTTACTCTTTATGAACTACTCAATTCTAGTTGTTTGCCCCAAAGATGTTGTGCTATTCGAGATTTTGATGTTTTGCCTCTATGGGTGCTGATTTTATGCCCTTTCATTCGTACTTCCAATGTTTCCTCTATGGACGAGTCCATCACAGCACCACAATCGCACTGTACTCGATACCCGATTTTTTTGATGTAGTTGTTGACTTGAATATAGTTTTTAAATTGTATTTATGTCCAGTTCGCTGTATTTTCTCTGATAGTTACTTGACATAATATGGAATGCTGAGCATCGTCTTTTCTTGTTAATTGAATGGTGGTCGCATGCTGACCATATCGCATTCTTTCTGTATTTGACGTTCTGAATATCTATTTGCTGTAAGATCGCTTTTGATGCTGAGTAGTGCTTCCTTCAGAACCTCATCTGCGTTGCATATTATTCCAGCTCTGTCTAGTAAGGATCTAATCACTCCTTGTTTGCTGGCTATAGACTGATTAGAAGCCAAGGCGAAGAAAACCTATATAATGTTATTGTTAGTTTCCCTTTTCTTCATCCAGCCAATACATCATGGAATTATAGTTTATCTTCTGACTCCTCCTCCATTTTAAATTTGATGGTTGGCCTGAAGGTATTTATGTGGTTAAGGACCTGGTCTAGATGCTGTTCCATATGGTCCTAGATGATGAATGTATCGTCGACATACCTTAACCACAATTTCGGCTTCTTCTTGGAGGTTTTAATTGCCTAACTTCTAAACTAGGTTTTTTGAAAATAAAAATCATCCGGGCCGTATTCCAATAATTCCTCATGCTGTCGACTGGTAGTGTTGTTCTCTTGTTTAACGCAATGTGTTCTTTCAACTTGGTCTTAAATATCCTTCAGGACTCCTTTATTGAGACGCAAGCAAGTTGCTGCTTTGGCCATTCCTATTAGTTCTACAAAAGGTTTGGAGTCTTCCACAATTGATGTTGCGGAGTCTTGAATAGGTTGAATTATTGGTAGCAGGAATTTTGGAAGATAGTACGTTGGAGAATCCCTGGAGCTGGTAATAGGCCTGAGAGATATGTGAGGCTTATTGATTTCTGGTAGACGATAAAGATGTGGTGGCTTGCCGTGGTGTGGCCTTAATTTAGCTCTTACCCTGTCCTCGAGGTTGCAACGCGTTTTTCTGATTGAACCCAAAGATTTTTTTTCCCAATTAATTTAAAAAAATGAACCTAGCCCCGGAGAGTCGCGTTACAAAGCCCGGCCCCTGTCGTGGGGTCGTTTGAGCGCCACCCGTTCTAGCCAGCTAAACGGAAAAAGCTCTGCTGGTGTTGTACAGGGTGGCTAGGTCAGCTCATAAAATTAACCGGTACTTAGTACTTAATTTCAAACTATCAAGAAATAATAATAAAGAATAATGGTGGCACTATAATCGACTAACTTAAGTTATCAAGGAAACACACTCTAAAAATTTAAGGAACAATATATTTGCTACTAAGTTAGTTTTTTTTGTTGAAAACACAGCAACAATCTATCTGGAGAAAGAGGTTAAATTAAGACAAGAGAATGTTAAATGGCTGTTAAAATGATTGTTAAAATATACAGAGTACATTATGAAGATTGTACAGAGACCAATTCAGTTAGAAATACTTGGTTCTGTATGCCTTACTACTAAATGCACTAAATACTACTTATCAAAGTGATCACTTGACGTTACCTAACCTAATTACAACTAGGTAAGCGTGCGCTACAGCTGCACTAATTTCGAGTGCCGCAATGATAATATGCCGCAATGAGCAAACATAATAATTAGATTAAAAAAAAACTTGAGATGTTAATAGAAGCACCAGATTAGATTAAAACTATGGTTAGCTTGATTCATATGATAAAGAGATAAAATTACGAGCGACTATATCACTCGACTAATAAACGAAAAGTAGGAAATTATTCAGCCAGCGCTTGACTTTATTAAAATGGGTAAACAACTCAAAGAAATCAGATTATCTGGTCCGATAAACCAGTGAGTAAAGACAAATTAAAT
Source organism: Pissodes strobi (assembly GCA_016904865.1). Classification (NCBI taxonomy): domain Eukaryota; kingdom Metazoa; phylum Arthropoda; class Insecta; order Coleoptera; family Curculionidae; genus Pissodes; species Pissodes strobi. Next base: position 41,589 of record MU182241.1, read on the forward strand.
TAATTGAAATCAATGAGCGACCTCAAAACTCGGCGTTCAATGTTTGACTTATATGAATAGAGGAAAACGAAGCGTGATTATCCTAAATGGTAAACAGAAGGAACAAAACTATAGTACGATACCCGGATCCCGTCGTCGAACTCCGGTGGAGGTGCCGGCACGTAGAGATACCCAGGAACAGCTCTCGACGGCCTCTCGTGAGGGAACCAAATGGCTGTAGCCCTTCGATGAGGGTTCTGGCCCTCTACAAAACGGTGTAGTCCCTCAGTGAGACTTCTGACCCTCCAGAAGAAGTTGGGGCCCTTCAGAAGAAAAGTGGTAGTCCTCTAGGCCTCCAGGAAAAGTTGTGGCCAATAAAGGTTCTGGCCCTCCAGAAAAAGGTTGTGGCCCTGCTTCTGGCCCTCCAGAAAAACCCTGAAATAATCTAGTACGCATTTAACGAAGCCCCCTTACTTTAATGAAAAATCATAGACCCCCCCTTTTGCATAGATACATCTTCTCTATAAAACAAATTTTCCGAGACAAAAAAAAACCCATGGACTTGCAATGCAATAAAGCAAATAAAAGAGATATTAAGGTTCAGACAACTTGAATATAAAAAGATAATTATGAATCACCCCTAAAAGAATATATAAACTTCCCCATATGATCAAAATTAAACTTGCATTAAAATAAAAATTCGGGCTACTTTGAGAGATTCCGCGGTCTCGGTCTTATGGAACGAACGTGGAAGCCGCTATAAACAATGGAAACAAAAAAAATTAGCATCATGGCGGTCACGCGCTTCACAGTCCATAGAAAAAGAAATCCAGAGAAAATGCTTACCTAGTACAGCATGTAGAGCCCAAAAAATCGGTCGCGTTAAAGCACAAACAGAAACAACACAGTAAATCCCCTAGCAAAAGGGTTGTATTATATCTCAATACTAAAACGTGCAGCTTCTAGCTATACTGGCAAACGTTCGTCGGGCGAGCAAACTAGAAAAAGGCCTCTCCAACGTTTCCGTCAATTTGCCTTCGAAATTAAATGCTGCGTCACAAGTAGTGATGGGCTGAAACATGCCGAGTGATTCGATCCAAGGAATAATTCGAAGATATTATGCGACCGAGCTCTCGCTTGTCATGATGGCAACATGATGGCGGAGGCCACAACTAATGCATTGAAAACAAGAGATTCACGAAATAATAGAGAATATTCCTTAACAAAACGATAACCCTTTAGCAATTCGAATCGACAGCTGGCATTCACAACAAACGGTACATTCCTATTACTCCGTCGCGAAGGTCACAAAAACCCCTACTAACGTACGGATCGAGTCAAGTGTAACATTTTTTGCAGGATTCACGAACAACATTCTGAAAAATATAAATCGATTCGCTGGCTGTTCATGATAAATAAGATACGAATCAAACCAAGCCATCTTAATAATAATGTATATCGTTTATCAACTAAAATAAATAGTCACAACGGATTATAAAAGCTAATACAAATATATAGCTAACCTATACTTAAAATATTGTTTTCATATTAGGAAAGTGGCATTTACAAGCAAATCAAATTAATAAATTTAGAATTAATAAACCGATGCGTGCAAAATACAGCATCATTTTTTTCCTAGAGGCGGCATATAAATAAACTTTTAAAAATGTTTGCTCTTGGCAAAATCGAACTGTTACAAGGTATTCCCTTTATTGAAGGTATAGGATCTCTGTTTAGCAGGCAGTAGTTCCCCATTCTAAGTATATACATTATAATTTTACTTCATATTCGTAAACGTTTATGATAACGATAACATTTCATTTGTCTGTTGGCAAAATCTTTATTGAATTGTCTTTTCATCGTCCCTTCAGGTCAACTGTTTTTTAGAGAAATTGTTGAGCGACTCCCCTTATCCGCTGCTAAGGTTGGTTTAATTCAGATGGTCTCTATTGCGGCAAGAATGTCGAGAGTTGCAGCAAAGTTAAGGTCTAGAAGTCAAAGAGATATTTACTTGGATTTTCTTGAATTCGCTGGTGTTTTTAAAATGGTAGTTTGTTGTATTTTCTCTTTTGTCAATGCTTCCCACTCTCGTCATGTACTTTTTGTTGGCTTGCATAGATTGCGTCAACCCTTGAGAAAACTGGCAGATGATCCTCATGAAGCGTATGTCGTTTGACGTCTTTAATTTGTGAAAATGAAAGTATATTTGTTACTTACCGACCTATTAGAAATAGAATTCTACTAAGTAAAATCTGATTGAATTAAAAAAGGAATACAGTCCATTCAAGCACACCAGAAATGGCTTTGAGGGATGCCATCTACCATTTAGAAACAGATTATCGCCGTTGCATCGAACAAAACGAAAGTCACTTTGAAGACCTATTAAAGTAAATATTCATCTTTTTTCAGCCCATTTGTTGAATGGCATGAAAAATACTCAATATTTTACATATAATCCGAATATGTAAAAATATTTAGAATGTCTTAATTAAAAAACCTACGTTAGGTATTATTGGCAACTCTACAAGCTTAATTTATTTTCCTGATATTCAAATTTAGCGCTTTGAGTGAAATCCTACAACTTTCCCAATTCTAACCATTCAAATACAAACATATCTACTTATCAAAATACGTCCAAAATGCTGCATTACCTTTTAGGGAAGCTTTCATTTCTTAATTTTCTCTATGGCTGATTTTTTGCAATCATTTTAGAAACGTACCAAAGCAATGAAATATAGCCAAGATGCCGTATATAAATAAAGAAAATTTAATATTTTCATGTTGAAGTTTACTCTACGATATATGAAAGAATGCGCGCAGCAAATATGTCATACAAAAGCTTTGGCATTGTGTTTTTACCCGGGCGGAAAATATTTTCCATTGTGGCTCGTAATTTATTAGGGTAAAGCGTCACCGCATTTAATTCCGAAGAAGTATATTACCCACATCTCTTGGAAAAGTAACCATCAAAACACAAGTGAATATTTATGAAAGTATCTTTTGATTTTATGAGATCGTCATATTTGCATGCAAGATCAGACTCTTGATTTTTTTTACTTTATTATCGATTATGCCAATCAGTTCATTTTGGTTTCATTACAATCCAACATGACTTTGAACTTAAATATTTACTAAAATATAATTTTTAAAACAATATTAAATTGCTTTTACAGACTGTTTCAGCGTATTTTAAATTTTTTCGCAAAGCCTAGTGTATACTGTTTTAAGTCATAAAATCTGTTGGATTAATGCTAAGTCGTTTGGAGTTTGACAAAACAATTTATCGATATAGTTCGTCCTATGTGTATTATATCATCATGTCAGATTCCACGCATAAAATTGGGTATTTACGAAGAATGGGCCATTAAAACACGAAACTTATTGGTTTTTCTGATAAAAGCGTAAGCGATAGGTCTTCTTCTCTAAATAATTTCCATAAAATCCAAGGATTCATATTCTTGTCTCCTTGTTCTGATTTGGGCCAACTGACAATATTCATTTGTTTGTACTCCGGAAAGGATGAAGGGGGTCACACCTGCGCTTGTCTTAACCGAGATATGGCGGAAATTATTTTATTTTAAATTTCGATTTTTTTTGGTGAAAAGCACGGTTAATATACAACAATATGCAACAAAAGTCTCTAAACAATTCACATCAGATTTCGCGAAATAAATTATCGATTCACCTATTGCAATATATAAATGTTGGGTATTTACGAAGAATGGGCCATTAAAATATGAAACTTGTTGGTTTTTCTGATAAAAGCGCACGTGATAGGTTTTAAAAGTATTGTTAATAAGCTTGTAATGGTCAGACAATGACAGTACAAAGGTTTACTAATTAAAGCTAAAGTTCACCTAACATTCAACTATTACAGATTTTATCGGCCATTTTTGCTTTAATTATTTCTCATTCACCATGCTCTCAATAATGCTGCTAAACTCACTGCTACGGAATTTCTTGAAATATTATTACAATCTGAAACGCACACATTATAATGTGTGGTCACATTACATGGTATAATCCTACTTCTCTAATTAATTTCGGTAAAATCCAGTGATTCATACTCTCGTCTCGTTGTAGTGGTTTGGGACAACTGTTATGGCGATATCATCTCATTTGTCCTCCGGAAAGAGTGAAGGTGGTCACACATGTGCTTGCCTTAACTATGAAAACTTAGTGTAACATACAAAAATATGTAACAGAAAAATTGATAGCTGAAGTTTAAAAACAAGAATGCCCTTTTAAAAGGACCGTAGACATATGACTGACAATTTTCGGAATAAACTATTTTATTATACCAAAATTTTAAAAATAAAACAGGAGGGCCTAAAAACTATTTTAAACAAAATTCAAGCAAAGTACGTTAAAGAATTAGTCTCTGACATAACAGGGCAAAAAACATAGAGAGCGACGTGGTACTTTTCCTATTTGATGGAACCCTTTTTATGACAATGTCGGCACCTAGTTTGGGTTAGTTAGTTAGTAAACAAAGGTCTAACTTTGGTCAATTTGTTGGATGGATTGAAATTCACATTATTACAACAGTACAAGTTGTTAAAACTATCCCTGAACAAAACATTAGGCACCTGTTGGTTATGACTGTCGGGGGAATTCTTCCAGAACAATCTATGAAGAGGTAGAGGCATATAACTGCTCCACAAAAATATAGCAAAAAGACATTTTTCATTTTCTACGTTATTATGTTATCAGCCTTATGTTGTTGCAAAGCATATAAGTTGGAGTAAGTTACAAACATATCAATCATATCAGTTCCAAAAAAATAAACATATTTCCTTTGGCAGATGATAATTTTAAACATTTTGTGCCGTTGGTAAATCATGATGTGATCACGTAAAATTATTCTTTGTGCTTTAGCTTTCTAGACAATTTTCAACTATTGGCCTTCTTATTACTGATGATGATAAATAGTCTCCATCGCCAACTAACTAGCATCGATTTCCTTAGGTGACTCGACTTGATTTCGAGTACTTTGACTGAATGCAAAAGTTCAGCTTCGCTTCGAAGTTGTGAAGCTGAAAGATTACTTATGTTTATAGTTTTCTCATCATCCTAATCCTCATCATTGGTTTACTGTAATTCAGAGGTGGCATAATTGGCATAGATACTTTGGACTGCGCATCATTAATTTGGTCATCTTTTGACGATTTTAAAAGTTAATTCAAAGTCAAACCTCTGAAAGCAAAGTTACTTATATGCCTATTGTCCTTCTAAAAGAACCTTTGCAAATTTGATGTTACACCTCAAAATTAATGCGGAACTCTAATATTATACCATAAAGTCATTATATTTCAGTAAAATTTGCTTACACAGCCAATTTGAAATCATTCGGCACATCCATCGTGAAAAAAACCTCTTTAATTCACTGATGAATTTCGAACTTCACATATCTGTATTTTTGACTAATTATTATTTGTCCAAAGCCAACAGCTCTATGAAGGCTTTATCAATCTTGTCTTACTCTTGAATTTTAAGATCAAAATTAAAATTTAATTCACTGTTGATTTTCGTACAACCTCACAGAAATTTATTCTTGACTAATTATTATTTATCCAAAAGCAACACATCTACAAAGGCTTTATTAATTGTGCCTTATTCTTGAATTTCAAGATCAAGATTAAAATTTAATTCACTCATGATTTTCGTACCCTTCACAACTCTCTTATTGGCTAATTATTATTATTTATCCAAAACGAACATCTCTGTAAAAGCTTCATTAATCTTGTCTTACTCTTGAATTTCAAGGTCAAGATTTAAATTTAATTCACTAATGATTTGCGTATCCCTCACTATTTCAGCTTATGCCATATTAAATGTATATTTTTAAACCTTTTCTTTAATATTACTTTTTGTGTTTCTTATTTGGCTCTTATTGCCTGCCTTTATTTTGTGATCTTACTCTTGAATTTCAAGATGAAGAATAAAATTTAATTCACTGATGATTTGCGTATCCCTCACTATTTTAGCTCATGCCATATTATCAAATATTTCTTTAAAATAATTTTTTGTGTTTCTTATTTAGCTCTTTTTGGTTATCATTATTTTGTGATCTTACTTTGGGATTTCAAGATGAAGAATAAAATTTAATTCACTGCTGATTTTCATACTCCTCACAACTCTATTCTTTCCTAATTATTATTAATCCAAAACCAACATCTCTATAAAGGCTTTATTAATCTTGTCTTACTTTTGATTTTAAAGGTCAAGATGAAAATTTAATTCACTGATGATTTGCCTATCCATCACTATTTTAGCTTATGCCATATATTATAGGTGTATATTTAGGCCTGTTCTTTAATATTATTTTTTATTTTACTTATTTAGCTTAATTGGGCTGTCTTTATTTTGTGATCTTACTCTTGGATGTCAAGATGAAGAATAAAATTTAATTCACTGATGATTTTTGTACTCTTCACAACTGCATCCTTGACCAATCATTATTTATCCAAGACCAACATCTCTATTAAGGCTTTATTAATCATGCCTTGCTCTTTAATTCCAAGATCAAGATTAAAATTTAATTCAATGATGATTTGCGTATTACTCATTATTTTAGCTTATGCCATAATATAAAGGCTTTATTAATCATGCCTTGCTCTTTAATTCCAAGATCAA
>MU182241.1:48213-81302 GCA_016904865.1 Pissodes strobi
TATAAAGGCTTTATTAATCATGCCTTGCTCTTTAATTCCAAGATCAAGATTAAAATTTAATTCAATGATGATTTGCGTATTACTCATTATTTTAGCTTATGCCATATTATATGTATATTTTTAGACTTTTTCCTTAATATTATTTATTTGTGTTTCTTATTTGGCTCTTTTTGGCTGTTTATATTTTGTGATCTTACTCTTGGATTTCAAGATGAAGAATAAAATTTAATTCACCCCTCACAACTCTACTCTTGACTAATTATTATTCATCCAAAACCAACATTTCTATAAAGGCATTATTAATCTTGTCTTACTTTTGAATTTGAAGATCAAGATTAAAATTTAATTCACTGATGATTTGCGTATCCCTCACTCTTTTAGCTTATGTCATATTATATGTATATTTTTAAACTCTTTCTTTAATATTATTTTTTGTGTTTCTTATTTGGCTCTTATTGACTGTCTTTATTTTGTGATCTTACTCTTGGATTTCAAGATGAAGAATAAAATTTAATTCACTGATGACTTTCGGACCCTTCACAATTCTATCCTTGACTAATTATTATTTATGCAAAACCAACATTTCTATAAAGGTTTTATTAATCTTGTCTTACTTTTGAATTTCAAGATTAAGATTAAAATTTAATTCACTGATGATTTGCGTATCCCTCACTATTTTAGCTTATGTCCCATTATATGCATATTTTTAAACTTTTTCTTTAATATTATTTTTTTGTGTTTCTTATTTGGCTGTCTTTATTTTGTGATCTTAGTTTTGGATTTCAAGATGAAGAATAAAATTTAATTTACTGATTATTTTCGTACCCTTCACAACTCTTTCCTCTATCCCTCACTATTTTAGCTTATGTCATATATTACATGTGTATTTTTAGACGTTTTCTTTAATATTATTTTTTTGTTTCTTATTTGGCTGCCTTTGTTTTGTAATTGTTTTACATATATTTTTTCAGTTTTCAATAAAGCAGGTAATCTAACTAGTAAAATAAACGAACAATCATTAGTCAATGGCCCTTGCGGCGTTGCCAAACGTATTTAATTTACAAAAACATCGTATATGAAATCAAAATAAAAAATGATGCAATCGATATATGCTAAACTACCGTTGTACATTTATGCCACATACGATGTTTCGTTAGAAAATATCATTAGCCAGAATAGAGTATTCCATTAGAGTCCAACGAAAAGTAATGGATCGTGTTCTAAATCAAAACATAACTGGACCCGAAAATCTAATTTAGTAATAATCTATTTTAATTCAATTCTTAACCATTCTAATTCCAATGTATTTCGTGTATTTTTCTTGCTGATTTGAATCTGATACGGTTTGTCTTTGTTCTTTTTTGCCTGAATTAGCGGTCCCGAATGTAACTCAAACTTTCTTCTTTTAGAGTATCTTTAGCTTTTTTAGGAGAAACAAGACTGATTATGGCTTTTAAAATGTTCGCTTTGATTAATTTTCTCCAATGTAGCACTAATTTTTCTCAATTAAATTTCTTTGTTTGACATTTCAAATATCGTCATGATTTGACATTTTGCCTTGCGCCTGTCATAATAAGCCGCGTTGTATTAGTATTATTCGATTGACCAGCTAGAGATGTGTGTTCCGAACCACAATGTTATCGATTCGTGATTTATAATTCGGAACCGCTTGCTGTGGATTAGTGAGCATGCCGCAGTTGAATAAGAAAAACCTAAATTTTAGTCGTTTGGAACTCAAATGTCATCATAGCTCCGGAGAACAGGTTGCCCGGAAACCTCTTGATTAATTTTACACTGTTTGATTTGCCATCCTGCTTTGTGGAATTAAAGTTCATGCAAACCAAAGCTAGCCAATCAACCTTAAGACCAAATAATAAGCTTTAATATGTTTCAAACCGCGTTCAAATATATTCCATATTTTCTGATATTCAATTTCAAATATAGGCTTATGAACTTCATAGTGCCAGCAGTATAGTTTCGTATAAACGCAACGTTTCTTCCTTTATATTAATTTATTAAAGCGGCGCGACTTGCGGTTCTATTTACTCCTATAGAATTATATTAACCATATTTCTTGGCGAAAGTAACCATCAAAACTATATTAAACATTTATGTCAACCTTTTTCAGCTCCCGTGGCACTTTTCTTTATATAGAAGTTTAACGTTAAGTCCACAAATACGGAATTTTATTTTCTGGCTTAGGAAGATTACTTTTATATGCACTGCTTTCTTGGCGCTTGACGTAAATGTATTAGTTTAAAGTTCTATTTTTATTTTAGTGGATTTCGTATTGCTTAACATGACCTTTCCTAAAGTTAGTGCTATTGTTGTGACTATCGAATATGTCTATTATAAATAATATACATTTATACACGATTCAAGTGGAATAAGAGCATTATACCTATATGATTCCATTGGTAAGTATCACAAGGGTCTTGTGTAATATATTTATTTAGATCTAATCTAATAAACTTAAATTTAAAAAAAATATATATAAAAATTATCATATTCTTCATTATTTTTATTATAAATATAAATTTCAAACCGACAACCTAATAACAGACAGTTATTCTCACTTCCCAGTGTTCTTTTTGAACTAAACGTTAAAAGGAAAACAAAATCTCTCCTAAAACTGACAATAACAAGTCGTTCCTGCAAAAGTAATTTTCTTACAGCAGGAAGCGCTTTTTCACACTTGTCAGTTTTACTACACCTTGAAATCAAATATTAAATCACCGACCAGAGGAACGGAATTGGAAATGAATTTAATACAATGCTGCTTCGAATTATTCCTTGAGGGTTTTTAAACTAATTCGGGAAATAGTATGAATTTTCTTTTTACCATAATAATATGTAGATTTTTAAATATTAGAAAATTGCTTTGAATTGCCAATAAGGACTGTAAATTCTTGTTTTTTTTTGCGCATTACATGAGTTATTCCAATATTATATTGTGCTCACAATTGAATTTTGCTTGAATATTAAGTGCAACTTTCGATTTAGCGACTGTATTCACCAAAAACTGTCTAACAGGCTGATGGGTTGTTATGGTAATTTTGGTCGCCCAAGATAAGAAAATTCAAAAATATTATGTAAACATTCAAGATAAATCATAAACAATGTGAGCGATCAACTCAAGCGATTATAAACCTTAAACGAGCAACGGTCAGCAAATTTTATTATATGAACAGTTAAGTGACCCATCTGTTCGACAGCCTTTGTTTCTCACCCAAACCTGTTCAACCAGTTCCTTACAGCACACATGTGCGTAGGGTTCGGAGGTCCTAACCTGTAACATAATTCCCTAGCTAAAACCCAGTTTCACACCACACATGTGCGTGGACTCGGGGTTACCCACCTAAAGTAGAAAAGTCGAATTTATAAGAAAGATAATTTCATAGCAGAATCTGTTAAAGGCATTTTTTTACTTAAACGTATAATTTGTGTAGAAAAGTATAATATAGCCCAAATTAAGCTTACAATTCGCACATGGCGTAACAGGACATTTTCGTTAAATTTAGGATAGACCACTTTGCAAGTAGAATTGTATTCAATCTAACCATATAAACGTAATCCTATGTTATCTCCTGAATCATTCAATCAAAATTGATTATTGGCCCCTTAGAAGGATAAGCATTGTCTATAATATCGTGTACCCATTCCCTTTTGCAGACGAATTTGATAAGGAGTTCAATAAGTTGAAAAATGTGAGCTATTTTATTTATTCCATTTCTTGACTTCCTAGAAACCTATTGTTTGTTAAGTTCTTAAACAGCCCAAAGTTGATCATTTTGCTAATTCTAAATAATGTTTTGAATTCAAGTTGATCTAGATCACTTTGCGGTCTCACAATGCCTAATCTTTTTAGGAGAGGAAATTCTCATTCTTCATCAAGATGGCCAGGCACTTGAAAATTATTCATTTGCAGCAAAATATCTCATCCTCTTTTCTGGAGAAAAATAAGCTAAGTAAAATCATCGTTTCTTAGGAAATTTTTTAAGGCATGACCACTTTTCTTTCATTAGTAAAAAATGTCACATAAGAAAAAATCAATCCTAGCTCTAGATGTTCAATGGCATCATCTTAGAGACATCTTAGGGTTGTCATCTAAGTTGTTCAAAAACCATTTGAACATGTTTTCAAATCTAGCTATTTAATTTCACGCCACTGTGCGCATTCCAAAGAAATCAAAGTATGTCTCTTTAATACCTCGGCGATACTCCTAGTGCCATCTCTTCTTACAATGTTTACTTATCTGAACCCGGCAGCATGATACAACAACAGTTTTCTTTGCATCTACAACTGCAACAGAAGTAGTCCTGTATCGAACTGTATAATTCGTGCAAGGCCAATGACCTCGATGTATTTCGAAACCTAAGGCCGTGTCAGCTACACTGCAGAAATGCATTTGGCCAATCATTGTGCTTTCACAGCGAAAACAGAAGCAGTCAAATTAGGTTCTCTAAAATTCCGATCTATAGTAATCGAATTTTATAAAAACTAGTTAACGTCTTTCGACCAGATTTGTGTTAAAATTCATAAGTTTATTTTAGACAATCGCCGATGTTAAGTTTTATATAACTTCTCTGTATTTACGTTATTTGCCCTTTCTATTTCAGGAGTGATGTAAATTCTCCCGCCAAAGGGGAGGAGACAACGAGTTCTAGTTGATCTAGTTCTCACGTTCTTGAAATCAGTTGCTTCTCGATTCCCAAACAAGCAACACGCGCTGTGTGCGCGCTCCCGGTGGCATGACCGCTGCTTTACTATAATATAAAGTTTCCCATCAATGCTATTTTCATTACACGGAGTTTAGCCTACCTACGCGGCCTGCATAGAGTATTTTAGAATCCATTGTAGGGTTTATAAAAAACAAGTCATTTATGAATATGATTGCATAATATTCTCGATCCACTACAACTTGAGTCATTCCTATTTGCAAGAAGTTGAAGTACATTGTATATATAAAAGCTATGGAGAAGCTTAGTAAGTGTTTCTAAGTGACTTTCCCCTGTGTTGGAAGATAAACTGCTGGACGATTGAACGTTGCTCGTCAACTGGTGAATATAGTGTACATAGTAGTTTATTGTAGAAATTAAGGTAATATTTATCCTTTTATTATTGCTTGTATATTACTGTATTTTATCTCAGAGTTATCTCAGTCAATCGAGCTCACACTGAGTGGTTCCGTAGGAACTTTAACAAATATTTGATTGTATTTAGCTTCAAAATTGTGTTTATAATCATATACTTGGTTAGGATTACAATTTTTTATGCAATGCTTTAGTTTTTAAAGATATTATTCTTCTGATATTGTGCAAGGTCGATACCTAGCACCGACAGATGTTGTCCATATCATAGCACTGACGAAATACAATAATTTAATGTTTATATTTCTTTATTTATGAGCTTTAAGTTGTTTTTAAGTAAAATAGCATATTAAAATATTCATATAATGCTAAAAGTTTTCGTTTTATTTACAAATTCACTTTGGAACTAGCGCCTATGGTAATTTATAGTGCCTATGTGCATCCTCTGTTTGTTTAGAAAATCGAACAAGATCGAATCTACAACATACGCAAAGATCTTGATATTTTCAAAAATTTGCTCTCTGCAAAATAAAGGAAACTCTTTCATCATGTAAATGTCAATAACAGTTTAGAGAAACTAAGTGATTCTGCCCCTGCAACAAGGAGAACTTTTAGAAATGCATGAAATTCTTCAAATTCAAAATTCAGTTCCTTTTTGCTTTATAAGCTCAACTGATTGCAGTTCTTTCTAAATATCATAGGGAATCTAAAGCATTTTAACATTGTTAAAGCGTCGCGCAAACCAGAGCGTGGCGGGCGCGGTGGCGGTCGCGGTGGCGGTGGCGGTAAAATACTGTACGTGTATTTGCCAGATCGCTTCTGTTTGCGGTCTTTAATTAACTTAACTTAAAACGCCACCGCGACCGCCATCGCGCCCGCCACCGCTCTGGTTTGCGCGACGCTTGTTACGAACATGTTACGTGGAAAAACTGGCGTATCGATTTAAAAAATAGCACTTCCTCTACTGTCCAACTCTCCAACTTATTAGGCCGTTGGGAGATCTCTACATTATAAAATAATCAATGTCAGCAGTATTGTACAGCTCCAACTTAAGGTCAATTTATTTTAGCTCTTTCTGAATCTGTGAGAGTTAATGTATGGTATTTTAAAGATTTTTAAACTTCAAAGTATATTATCTCCTTGATTACTATACAGCTTCCAAAATTATGATAAAACCATTAATTTTTTTTAGGACTCTGCACGACTTGGCAACCGTCGTTAACATATCGTATCTATCCCTGAGAGTGTTCAATGATGTCCCAATTTATTGGTCTATGACATACGTTTCTAACACAGCGCTGTTAAAAAAAAGCCAACTAAAGCTCCGCTCAGTTTCTTCAGCCTTTTCTGAACTTATTAGGCAAATGTATTCAGAGATCTTCATATTTAAAAGTAGAACACCATTTCTACTTCCCATCTTTCAAAATTATGATGAAAAGGTATATATTATATACTTTCATTTGTGATTAGGAAACTGTTATTAACATGTTCTATCTAAATTTAATAAAAAGTTTTATGCTAAAATATATAAATATTACAGTTACACTACTTTTGAGGGACGCACTAAATATGTAAAGTGTATTAAATTTATTTTAATACCCTACTTTAGATTTGGTGGCGGGAAACATCTGGACTTAAAAAGCTTAGGTGCATCTGAAAAATATTATTTTTTATATTTATTTGACACTATTATTATCATTGTAAATGTTTGTGACCTTCCACTATGACACATAGGTAACAGCACAGAAAATAGTGATAATGACGTAATCAAATATCCCAAGAAAAAAGTATTAAACGTCTGTCACCATGTCTGCTTAAATAACAGAAGCCGGAGAGAGTGGTGGGACGACGCTCTTATCATAGGGGATACAAAATCGGTATTAAGTCGTAAAAAACATTTTAATCATCAGGTAGTTAGTAGCTATGAATGTTAGCGGATCACATATTTTTATTGATATTCAAAAATTTATATGCTCCTTTGGATATATCCTAAAATAAATGTCAGTTTTTGATGGCGTTCGGTATTCTACTACATGTTATCTGCTGAAGATACTAAGGTTGTAACGTGATCTGAAGATTATGATGCAATTGAGTGTGATAGTGGATATATAAACTGGAATGAAATTAAAGATATTTTGCACAAAGTGATTCAAATCTACGAAAATCCCAAAATATACGTAAATGGCAACGAAAAAACCAATTTTTTAAAGATCTTTTTAGACGAAAAGGTTATTAATAATATTCATGTTGGCTGTGAAACCTAAGTAAGCAAATTTATGCCAGAGTGATATTTTCTTAAGAATATAAATCCATGGCATTTTATAAATATAAAAATTCATATTAATTTAGTTGTTTTATTTCCCATTATATTGCACCATTTCACCTCCATTTCTAATTGACTGAATAAAATAATGGTAACTACCAATTTATCACTATTACGCTTGCAATATTCAACACAAACCAAAAATGAATCAAGAAAATTGTCCTACAAATGTCACACCACAACAACGGTCTGATGTGAACAAATTTTAAAAAGATTAAGCTGGAGAAATCTGCTTCATTGGCTTAGAAAATACGAAGAGAAAAGATATTGTTATATAAAATGTTTGTTGTCATCTATTCTGTTTTCTATGTTTAATACATTTTCAGGTTCGATTACAGCTGATGCTGCCACCATAACAAAACTCTTTTATTATTTTAATTTGAATTTTATTCAGGTTCGTCGTCGTCGGGAAAAAGGGAGAGTGGTTGGTGGTGTCAAAAGTCTTTAATTTTTCACTTAAAAATACCCCCTTAAAACTCACCCTTAAAGAGTTCACCTCCCTAAAACTACCCTTAGGAGCGGTTAGGCCTTTTTGACGTCGTTTTTCAAAGAGTACCAAAGAGGCCTTATTTTGTCACAGTAGCACGGGTTCCCTACTCTTATCACAATTTATTGGTCTATGACGCACACTTCATAAACAGTACTGATAAATAAAACCAACTTATGCTCCGCTCAATTTATTTCAGCTCTTCCTGAACTTTTAAGGTATATGTATAATATTATTTAGATTGTCAAACTTAAAAGTAGAACACTTTCTATGCTATTTCTGACAGCATTTTTAATGCTGTCACAATTTATTGGTCTATGCCACACATTTCTTACCCATCACTGTTAAAAAGGACCTGCTTAAGCTACGCTAAGAAACAAATAAACTTGATGTGTTAAAAAAATTATCGAAAATTTTACCTAGCCTATCAGAAACGATAACCAATCAATATCTCTTAACCGATGATAGTGAATTCCAAACTATGATTTAACGCCCCCTTAAGAGCTTTTACAAATGAATAGCAGTTTACTTGTCGATAGTGAAAGAGGGAAGCAAGTTTTTTACTATTATATGCCCTGATCGTGTCAATTTAATATTATCCCTTTTCAATATTAAGGAAAAATTATGTACTATCTAGAGAAGTTCCCTAAATTTGAAGATACATGAATTTGTATTGTTAGCACACAACATTCCTCTCCCCCATCTAAAATTCAGGATATATTAAATCGCTAGTAAAAAGCAGACCTCTGCTAATACTATCAACCACATTTACATATTATTTATTTAACACACATATCACAAAATTTTATACAGTCGAGATATACTCTGGCGAAATTATTATTCGAGACTTAATGTAAGTAATTAAGAGAAGTATTAAGGGCTCAACATCAAAAGTAATCAAATGTCCACCATAGCTTGTACAATTGTGTTTGGTTTTCATCGAGCTTTAAATTAGATTTCGTAATTAATTGCTGGGTAAAAAAAATCTCATTTCGTATTTAAATAACAGGCGACACTGAAACTGCATGGTATATGTTTTTCCAGACTTTTAGTTGGGGTTGTTTTTTCTGAAGGATCATCCCACATTAGAGATCAATAGGCAAAAGAGCCATTATTTTTGTAAGTATTATTGCTGTATGGGAACAATTAGCTCAACTTAGGAAACGCTTTCGGTTGAAAGATAATGGTCTCTATATCTTTCATCACTTGAGTAATTAATGGGAAATAAAATTCTGATGAAAAAATTATTTTCTTGCTCAATATATCAACATTGTCCTAATGCTCTGAAGGAAAACACCAATCAACAACGAGGATTTACAAATAAGTGGATTGAACTTATTTATATTAATTATTTAAATTAATAATTTTACCTTTCTGTTTAAATTCATTCCACTCATTTAGCAAAGGATTTTGGATTTTTTCTTGGAACCCATTCACGTTAGTATATTTGTGGCTAGCGGCATTCTTGCTATTTAATTAAGTATTATCATTCATTATTTCATATGAATTAGTAATTTTGATTTCCGTATGAAGAACACCATTCACCTCCAAAATATCTTCGTTGAGTAGGACAGCACAATCATTCAAAAATGGTCTGACATCTGTATAGGGAAAGTTAATAAATAAACCAGTTCTTAGTCTTGATTCAAAAGCAGAATACGGATCTTCCCACTTGACTTAATGCGTAGTCGTTCCCCTTTTGATTTATATCCAAAACCACTAATCTCCAAAGGTTTGCATCTGTTTGAAACTCTCGATTTGTCCTAAACATGTTGTTAAGTGGGAAATGATGGGTATAATACAATTTTTTATACTAACAACCCTTCTTTAAAATTCAATAAATAGTAGAATTTCAGAGAAAATTACTAATCAATAATCTTGCGGAGCAGATCTGATTTTAATCTAAAAATTATGAGTACAGCACGACACTGTCGTTAACAAACTGCAAATTCCAAACTTCATATTTCAAGCGAACATAATAGAAGTTTTCTCCATTTTTCGTTTAAATTGCGAAGATTTATTATTATTTGTAAATGACACAAACATGCCTTATCAGCTTTAAAATACCAAGAGTAAAATATGGCTTTTAAATGGTTCAAGTTTTAGATCTTTATAAGTTCTCATTGTTCTCTTCAATTAATTCCGTAAAATGATTTAATGGATCATCAAAGTTGAATAAAGTTTTATTCGTACCAGCCGCTCTCTGTTCTTGATTGTTTGGTAAGGAGGGTAACTCAAGCGAGACGACCATTATTTTTTATCGATAAATAAAAGAATTTTAACAAATTTTGGGTTAAAGAATATTAATAAATATTCATCTAAGTTGGGGCCTGGAATTTTCGGTAAAATTTACTAACACACAGTTTTATCCATAATGTTTGCACTCTACTGCTAAATATATTTATAAACATTAGAAAATTAAATAGAGGTTTTCGATGGTGAGATCGAGATGCTCATCGGCCCTCAGTGTCGGTCCCAAGCCTGGATAAAGAAGGAGGGCGTCAAGAAATGTAGTTGCGAAAATAAATAAATGAAGGAATCAAAGGACAAGGACAAGGACATGAAATCGACATGTGTCGACTTAAGAGAAGAATGAAGATAGCAAACATGCCTTCTAGATCGACCTTTAAAGAACTAAAATACAAGCAAGACATGCGCCTATTCCGTGATGGCTTTAAGGGTAAAAAACCTAACACACACAAGCAGGGTCCATGTATTTGGTCCGCCAATAAACTAAGCCCATCAGCAGGCGGAAGGTGCACGTATCTGGTCCGTCAGTAAACCGAGTAGGCAAACACATGAATAGAAAAACAGTCTATTTCATTCTTCAAGTTAATATATCCAATAGAACGTCTTAGCATTGGTCTTACAAGCATTGACCACTAATATGAATATATGAATTGAGCCATCTACATGTCGCCCTTATGGTAAGGCCAAGCAAAGCTCAACTTTATTTCCCACGGTATTTCTACAGAATCCCCGAATATCCAGCAGAAGAGGAGTAAGGCATTATAGGTAAATCAAGCGTCACGCAAATTAGGCGTGACATATGGTGGAGGATTAGACGCGATATATGGTGGAGACGACCTTAAGCATGATATTATGGAATACCAAATTGGCCTTTTTATTAAAAAAATATTATTTTATTGCTAACTTTAGTTGTTCGTAGATAAACACCATTCTGTTAGTAGCTAATAGAGCTTTTGTCTAAAGGCATTAAATTTTACGCAGACATAACAATTAATTCACCAACATTATGTCTTTCTCGCACAGTTCCACAGAAATTACCATTTAATTATTTCATGTCGTCTTACTTTTAGTTTGTATCGTTGATATTAACGTGCTTAATAGCATTAAATTCATTCGAGCGTTTGGTTCTGAAAAAGCTTTTTAGCATTTTGAATGATAATGACCTTATAACGAAATACTAAAAGCTGTTTTACAAGGGATCGTTTATTTAGGAAAAGCGGAAAGGTCTTTAATATTCTTAATACATTTTTAACTCAAAGCAACAAATCTGCTTCAAAGGGGGGCTTTTAATTCTTGCGAATAATATAGAGACGTTTTAATATATTTCGTTCATCATAATATTTGGACAATGTAAATCCTTCTATACTCTCTGTTAGATCGATTTGTTTCATGTCTAAAGTTCGTCGAAGAAGATTTCCAGAATTGATGCAAACCAAAAGTTACGAAATACGAGAATAAAGCTTGTGTAGGTCAGAGAGTCAATACTAAAAATGATGTTCGAGTTTCGATAAAGACAGAGTGAACTGTCGTATGAAAATTGATGACCTGTAACTGGCGAGAGGCCAAATTTTGAGGCTATGTTTTTGGCCGATGTGAATCATGGAAGCAATGGTAGAAAGTTTATAAGCTGTTCTGCCATATTTTTAATCAAATTCGATTTAGTAGCAGCAATGTCACCCCATACTGTAGAAAGAAAAACTTTTACCCTTAAAGGCTGAAGTGTCGAAAAAAATTAACAGAATAATATCGGAAAACTTATGAAGCCTGATTTTTAAGTTAGAGAAACTTCAGAAACTTTGAAGTAAGTTCAAGGGACATTAACAAGAACTGTCTTCAAAAATCAATCGATATCGCACTTTTAATTAATTATTTAACTGCATCTCAGAAAAAAGCACTAAATTAATTGGCGATTGTGCATGCAAATACAATATAAGGTCATTTAAATAAGAATTTGAAATTACAGAAAATACTTTAATAATTTTTTTGTTGTTTTATTCCTCTGCTCTAATTTTATCCTGAATAATGATTGTGCAGGGATGGTTTTCAGGATTTTTGATTGAATGGTTCCCAAACTTCCCGAACAATAGCGGGAGAAAGCTTATAAAACGACTCAACCAAGCTAAAGAGAGATGAAATTCTAGGGCAAAAGTTACACACCAGAAGATAGCAGAGGGCTCCAGTAAAAATTCAGTTAAGTTTAAATAATGCCAGTCAAGTTAAAAAAATAAAATACAGTCAAACATAAAGATCCATTTCTCAGTATTAACAGCTTAGCAGTAAATCAGTTTAATCTCTTAGTTACGAGTTTAAAGTCAACCAGTAAATAAATGATCGGAAAAATAATTAAAGTGCTTAAATATGATGCAGAAATATATAATTATAGTCCATATTGCTAAAAACACCGTCACCCGATTCTCATATTAATCCAGACGTTTAAGATAACAATCTTACAAAATAATAAAATGGTTGTAATGGGATTAAATCGACAAAAGTGATACAATTTAAATGGGCAATTATAAATACGCCTAATATTAGGAAAGGGTATGAATACGTTTAGTGTGAACTCTATGACTATCTGTCATCATCATCATATTCATTTCTGAATGTAGGCACGATGGAAAAGAGCACGATGTCATCAGCGAATCTGAGGTTAGACAGGTATTTCCCATTTATATTTATTCCTATATTGTCTCATTGCAGGATCTTGAAAACGTCATCTAGAAGGTTAGTAAATAGTTTTGGTGATATGGGGTCTCCTTGTCTTATACCTTTTGTTATTTCTACTGCATTAACTTCCTCAGCTGCTTGTGTGGTAACTGTTGATTTATCATACATGTCTTTTATTATTTGAATTTATCGATGGTCTATTCTACATCGTTTCAATGCATTCAGCAGTGCCCACGTCTCTACGCTATCGAATACCTGTTCAAAGTCAATGAATGCCATGTATAGGCGTTGGCTATATTCGTAGGACGTTTCCATTATTTGTCTGATTGTGTGTATATGGTTTATAGTACTGAAGCCTGCCTGCTCGCGAGGTTGGAATTCGTCGAGCTTTGTTGTTATCTTATTCATGAAAACTCTGGTGAACAATTTACTAAGATGAGATATCGTTATATCGGGCGGTAGTTCTTTAGATCTTTTATATTTCCATTTTTAAATATATTAATATTAATACAATATTTGCGCTTTTCCAGGAGTTGGGGATTTTTCCGGTCTCGAGGCAGGTGCTAAACAACATTTATAACTTACGCAGCATTTTGTTGCCACCATATTTAATCAATTCAATGATTTCGCCATCAGGTCCTGCTGCTTTGTTGAATTTCATCTGTTTAATGGCTGTTTTTATTTCGTACTTTGATATCGGTGATAAATCTTCGGTGTGATGTCTACTCAGTCCTGCCCATCTGTCTCTTGGGTTTAGCGGTGATTCTTGGGATTTTGAGGAGTCTTGGTAGAACCGTTCTAACTGCTCTGATATTTCTTGTTAGTTGTGTACAGTTCTTCCATTTTCATCCATGAGACATATCAGCCATTTGGTTCCCATTTCCAGGATGGTCTGAGTAATACATTTCCTTATTACTCGGTGTAATGGTTATATCGCCATGACTCGGTCGTCAGAGCCTCGTCCGTTGTCTAGCAGAGTGCACCGTATGGCCTAGGCCATCACTCGAGCAGGTGAGGTTGACTCTTGGGCTGGTTTTGACCTTGTTTACCTTCGCCTCTTACACTATGTGTAAGTAACACTAAATCAGTGGCCATTAGGCTATATAAACTATCATAATATCTCAGTGATTTTGTACACTATATGATCCGCCATAATTTCTCATGGAATTGCCCTATATATAGTATATAAGTTAGCTATGATTTCTGTCAAGTTTCATAATTCAAAGTTTACTACAGAGATTATAGATCTCAGTAATATTATACGTATGCATATAAAGCAGAAATGGCTAAAAGCCTATTTAAAATCTTAATATATCATGCTTATTATAATGAACCAAAAAGCTTTTCTTTTCCGCCATTGTTGCAAAATTACACCTTTTTCAAAAACGCGAAGGCGAACCCGCATTATTCAATTGTCACCTACTTATGTTCCCTCGGAAAACATGTAAAATCTTAGCCCCGTTTTACACGACTCCGACATCGGATATCCGACGTCGGATATCCGATTTTTTCTAATTTTCACACCTCTCCGATTTACAACCGGTTTGAATATTGTTTATTATTGAAAAGTTCTGTCCATCATGGATCAACAACGCATAATTGCACTAGCGATTCTATATCGTAGGATTCGCCATAAAAGGCAAAGGCTTTATTGGGTGCATTCAATTAATTAAAAGAGAACAGCTAGGTAGGAGCTTTTTATACATTGTTTGAAGACCTGCGAGAAAACGGGGAGAAGTTTTTTAATTATTTTCGTATGTCAGTTTCTTCCTTTGATGAGCTGCACAACAAATTAGCGTCTTGTCCCACAAGACAGGCCTAGCCTCCACTAAGTTTATGAACTGCTCGGTAGTCTAATTCAATTTTTCCGCCATTTTCGTAACACGATGTAAACTCTTTCGTTTCTGTCTGATGACTGCCGGAGACGATCGGGTACGTGTATAAGTTCTAATTTGCTTTCGTACCCTTCGATGTGTCTAGCACCGGATATCCGGCGTTCGGCATCGGACGATGGTGACTGTCGGACAAACCTGTGAAAGCTTTCATTTAATGTTACGTACCTCGCGTTCGGATATCCGATGCCGGATGATTTTATTCGGCATGTGTGAAAAGGCACTAAAACCTTAGCCTCGTTTCACACGAGTCCGACATCGGATATCCGACGTCGGATATCCGATTTTTTCTAATTTACACACCTCTCCGATTTACAACCAGTTTGAATATTGTTTGTTATTGAAAAGTGTTTTAGTTTCGTTTGTTCCGTCCACCATGGAACACTAGCGATTCTATATCGCAGGATTCGCCATAAAAAAAGAAGACAAAGTTTAGTGGGTGCATCCAATTAAATTAAAAAGAGAACAGCTAGGATCTTTTTATACATTGTTTGAAGACCTGCGAGAAAACGGGAAAACGGGCATAAGTTTTGATGAGCTGCACAACACAACAAATTAAAGAATGCTCTTCAGCGCCAGAATACTGTGATGAGGGATTGTATTCAACCGGTGCAAATGTTAGAAAGCATGCACAAAAGAAACAGAAAACTCAAAGAAAGGCAAAACAGATTAAATAGAGGTATAGATAAAGATCACATAAACAATAACAAAAACGCCTCGAATAATGGCCGCGTTCCAGCTCCACACAAGTGCTCGTAGCGCTCGTGTTTCAAGCACATCCCTTAAAGCCCAAACATTTGTTCAGCTGGAAAGCGACTCTGGTGTGGCCTTATCTGGGGCGCTGTGTTGTCAATTTGCGATGATCTATTCAGTCCTGTAGTTTACAGAAAAACGCGCTGTACTGCGTCACCTCACACGCGCTATACGTGTCTCAATTTGCCCCATGCCTAACACAACCTAGCACTTAAAGCCGCTGAACGATTTTTGACAAAAGTGGCATGAAATACATTGGTTTAATAGGTTTGTTCTAGCATGAAATTTAGGGCAGTTTGAAGCCAGTTTAGTGGATTGACCAACTGCGCATGTCCGGTCGGTGACTTGATTGCAAACGGTTTGCAAATTCCTTATGAAGTTCGTTGCATATATCTGCTCAGGCAGCCTCCACCAAGTTTATTAACTGCTCGGTGTCTAATTCAATTTTTTCCGCCATTTTCGCAACACCATGTAAACCCTTTCCCTTCTGTCGAATGACTGCCAGAGAGAAAAATGCCGGGTACGTGTATAAGCTCCAATTTGCTTTCGTACCCTTCAATGTGTCTAGCATCGGATATCCGGCGTCTGGCATCGGACGATGGTGAGGTTTCGTCCGATGTTTATCCAGCACGTTTCCGGCTTCCGACTGTTGGACAAACGTGTGAAAGCTTTTATTTAATGTTACGTACCTCGCGATCGGATATCCGATGCCGGATGATCTTATCCGGCATGTGTGAAAAGGCACTTACTCATATAAGTAGGTGCGGCGGTGACATTGACATATAAGATTCTGAGGACCCCGGATCAAAAATTTAAAAATAAAGGTGCCTTTGCGGCAATAAAAATATTAAACGACAAATGAGTGGACATTTATTGCATTGTTTTCATCTATTCAATGTTTTTGAATTTAAAAACAGTAAGTGATGTAACGGGCCAAATTTTCATCTTGTATTCAGTCGCCGGAATGTCTAGATTTAATATTTAATTTAAGGTTTTCTTATTGACAAAATGGAGTAGTATTTATCTATCCGGACAAAATTATATATACCAGTGTACCGATAAAGGGTTGGATTTTTCTTCCACGTAAATTTCGTTTTGGGTTCAAGTCCCCTACCGATTTTAGGAACGTCGCGCTGCCATTCGTGGATCTTTTGAAAACGCGGGAAAAGAGACAGCATTTTAGCACCTTTTCCTTAATAAATGTTCGGTCAAATGGTTGTTTTCTTTCGGCTTGATCGTGTAATTTATTAAGATAGGCTTCAATACAACAAAATTTCCGTGTTTTTATTTTCGAAATCAACTGTAAAAGTTGTTAGGGGAGACATGTGACGCGCAGGCTGTGTTTCGATTAATATATCAGTCGTAATTCCTGAAGTAGGAATTTCAGAAGAAGTTAGTCCCTTTGCCTTTCGCGTTGGATCCGGGAAGTTTCGCGAAGCTCACTCTACGCCGGTGAATCGTTGGCAACGGCAGTTTGGAGTTGCGGTGGAAGTTATGTTGATTGTGAGATTTTCCGCCCAGCTAATTTTTTTTTAGTTTAAGGCCTTACCTGTGCCTTACCTTTAGTTAGTTGGTTGTTTGGTGCCTGAAACTCATTCCTTAACGGGATTTAGTACTGCTTTTTAACAGGTGATTTGATTTGCTTTTTTTCCTTTGAGTGACGTCCATTTTGAGAGAGCCACGAGGATGTACCTACTAATTTCCTTATATAGGCTATCTGGTCTATCTTTTGAGGCAGCCTAGCGATTTCAGCGTTAAGCACATAACAGACCCTTTCACAGGTAAAAGATTGATATATTTTTTTTATTCTCCGATTTTTCCTTGATATTCTACTTTAATTACTGCTTTGAGTGTGAATGTTTTTTTTTGGTCATGAATTATATGCGAAAACTTGAATATATTGACACGGGGTTCTACTGACGGGTTTTCCCCTTCCTATTTTGACTACGCACAACTAGTCAAACTTTTCTGCTAGTTTCTGGGCCGGGTTATCTCATAGAGTACCAAAGGTACCCCAATAATTATAACAATCTACCATCCATTTTTCTTTTTATGGTAATAAGAAAAAATAAGTATACTTGATTTGTATTATTTGGTCTCAATAATTGAATTGTTTTGATTTTTTGATTTATCTTTATTCTAAATTAACTTAATTTTTGGTTTCGCATGGCAGTGCACCACCAATAAAGATGAGCATCCAACGTCATGTAAGTTGGAAATCAACAAATGATGCTGCTGATTGTATGAAAACATCATGTTAGGGGAGACATGTGATGTGCAGGCTGTGTTTCGTTAGGCCAGTCGTAATTCCTGACGTGGGGATTTTAGAGGAAGTCCCTTTTATTCTTCTTCAATTTTGACATAATATGAAACTACAACTAGTAACAACTTAAATAATTATTTGGCTATCCGCATTGATATATTTATCACCTTAGAAATGAATTCATCAGAAATTCAAACGTTATTAGAGAAAATGGCCATATTTTAAAAACCTATGTCTCCAATAAACAAGATAACAATTTTGATAAAATCTGAATAGTCAAAACACTCACCTAATATTTCAACCGTGTGCGTAATCTCTTTCGGCTCCAACGTGCCTATCTGACAAACGTAATCGCCGGCATCTTGCGGACCTACTTCTTTGATGACTAAACTATAATCGGGGTTAAGCGTAACCCTCGGATCTGGAGAGACTAAGGTTTTACCCGCCGACAGGACGGCGATTCCTTTTTTCCACACCAATACGTAAGGACCTGAAAAATAAAATGAAGAGTAATTAAAGGGAGTTCTTTAAAAAGGCTCAACGCAAGCAGAAAGGAAGGGAAATAGATTTTTTCCCTGATTTTGCATGACAGCTTCTGATTTTGAATGTTGAATAATCAAAAATAACAGGAAGCTATATTTAATATGTAGAGTGAAGACGACAAGCGATAATATATAAGCTGCCATTAAAAGAAGCAAAACATTTAAATATTGCAATATGTTAAGTGAAATATTTTATAATGTACTCTAGTAGCGACCCTTAATTAATGTAACTTTAAAACACACATAATAATTATACTTAAAAAAAAATCTGTGTCTTGACAAGCGCAAAAATGTAACTTTGTTTCCCACTGGAAAAAAGAACTTTTTCTGTTTTTCTCGGATATTAGTATTTCCGGAATCAGTGTTTTACGGAGGTGTTTATAATACGATATAATATGTTACACAGGGGAAAAAGTAAGATTTTCCCGCTTGCTGTATTTGTCTCAAAAATCTATTCTTGAAGCCTGAGGCTTTTAGGTTTGCACATAGACTGAAAGGCATCGGTCACCTAACGGACAATAAGAGCCCGAGGGAGTACATTAAAGTTGGAGCAAGGCTGATAAGGAGGGGCAATATACTCCCCACCGTCAGCTCAAGTAGACTCGTCTAGATTTCACGTACTCACGAGGGATGCGTGGATGGGGTTGAATTGCGTTCCATGTCCTGCTAATGGAATCGTCTGGTAAACAGACTCCAGTTGTACTGGAGCGGAGCAGGTGTGTATAGAGATACTATAGAAACGAGACAGATTTTCGCCCTTGAGACTTATGCAATCGTGTTCTAAGCCGAAATATATGTGATCCTCAAATGTGGGTACGAGATCGTTCAGAGGGAAAGAGTTTTGCATTTGCTCGGACTGTAGAGCAGCTCTGCCGACCCCTGTGCCTGGCAGTATTCATTCTGCCCTGGTGTCTGAGTAAACAAACGTCTTGGGAGCCCTGGCCGGCAGCAGCGTAACTAGCCACCTGACCTGTGGGGAGCCTAGGTTGGGCCTGTTATTGTGATATGAATAAAAAATCAAAGTCAGCCTTTTCCGGGGGGGGGCTAACAATGTCTGGGAGGAGCCCGGCCCCCTAGGCCCCCCTGTAGTTACGCCGCTGCTGGCCGGGCATAATAGGGTCATAATACTGCTTCACTTTCAATGAATTCCCAGACACTCGAATGTCCGGGACAACGAGGAGGCTGATCGTCTAGTATGACAGGGTTCCGCAAAGCATCCAATGGGGCATGAGCATGAGCCTATAATAGGTATGTTCTAAGACCAAATGAAGCGGACCAGAAATCTATGGTAGGGCATTCCAGGAATGAAGCAGGCTAGGCTCCCCTGACGAACCCAATGCATGGTATGGTGAGAGTCTTTATGGGGGCATATGACAATGGGCATTGTCGTTTCAACAGGCATTTTCACATACTGTGAATTGTAGAATGAGAATGCGCATGTTGCTTGGAGCATGAGGAAACCTCCACTTATAGAAAGGTGCACTTCGGAAGATGCGTGTCGAATCTGGAAGACATAAGAAAGATCCAACTGAGGAAGCTGTATACCTTCGCTAGGGAGGTCGAGATGCCAGGCTGAATTGGTATGTAAGTGGGTGTAAAATGGACTCAGGCAGGTGGCCTATGTGCAAGGGATTTCCCGCCCGCGTTTTAAAATATTTCTTTCAATCATGTTGTCAAAGAGGAACGGGATTCGACCTATTTGGTTCCCTTGAAGCAATTTGAGGTTCCCTTGAAAGTACTTTTAGTTTACGTTAGTTCTTAAGAGAGTTAATTCGTTTATTTATATTGGTATGCTTTAATTTAGTTTCACTTTGACTTAGGTTCTCTATACTTTTCAATTTAATTTTCACTGACGTAACTTTACCGAGGTTTGAACCTGTTATCAGAAAGCGTTTGCCCTAAAGGTACTACTAATCAGATGACCAGGTGTGGAGGGTTTAAACCTGATACCAGAAAGCGTTTGCCCTAAAGGTACTACTAACCAGATGACCAAGTTGTCGTTTACTCGATTTGCACGTTCTTTTATACTAAAATTTGTTGAAAGGTTACTGATTGTTTTTAAAACATGTTTAGATAATAATTATAATATTTTGTATTTCAAGATGAAGTATCAAGTTCAAACTTTAAACTGAGTTTTCTTTTTTGCAAATAAGATTTCTAGTTTACACATGCTCTCCTCCGTCTTGCATTAGTTCCCAATGCAAAGACATCTTTTTCGGTTAATAGTCGTCATAAAGCCGAGGGAACTCTTTAAATCTTGTCTCTATGTTAGTCAACGAAGTAGTTTCAGTGCCAGTTCTGTTTGAGAGTCATCTGGAGTCCAAATTGTTTGTGTAAGTCATTGTGAAGCAGTGCCAACCCGTATTCTGGACATTTTGGCGAAAGCAGCAGCAGTTACATTCTTACAAATACATTTATAACCGAATGTCGGAGAAGAAATACAATTTACGTCCCAAACGTCAATCCGACACGCCAGCTGAAGACCTTCTATTGCCTCATAGCCACAGCAGTACAACACTCTTCGCAGCGTCAAAAAAAAAATTAAGCAGATTCCCACTGACATCACCAATAAAAGCATAAGAAAAATCAACAAAATAAATTAAGCTCAAGGACTCTCTTACTATGGACCCATGGACCAAGGCATCATCAGTCAATATCAAAAAGCAAGAGGAAACATATACATACGCATACTTATATTAATATAACATTAGGATAAAAAGAAAATGTCAATATTAACTACTCATATTTTTTACATGTACATGGAGTACTATGCAATGTTGGTCAACAACTAATTCAGATAGAGTCCTGATACAAATAGTAGACAAATGGGAACCTACGACAAGGATCTTGAATTTAGTAGGGACCTTCATTCATGGATAAGCATTGGCTGGAATCCAGGACCGAACTAAGATATAGGCCAGAAAGTTTAGTGCTCAAATATAACTTAAATTTAAGAATGTACGGAACGATATGAGTATTTGAATATTGAAGACCACTCGTTAATATTTAAAGGGGGTTCCGCTCTTTTAAACATACTCATCAAAAATGAGTTTTTGATCATCTCTACGATAACACTTTTTATTTCTTTGGCAGTCGCTAACAAATCATTATCTATAGGGAGATTCTTTTCTTTTTGAACTTCTTAACCGTAAAGGATTTAGTAACAACTATTAATTTTTTAAAGCATAATTACTGACTTTTTTGGGGACGTCCTAAACTGAAATATGAAAAAAATAATAATAATAAAGTACATGCTCCCAATATATAAAAAGATGTTTTTGCATTGGGGACCAATGCAAGACGGAGGGGGCATATATAAACTAGAAATTGTATTGACGAAAAAAGAACACTCAGTCTAAAATTTGAACTTGATACTTGATCTTGAATGATAAAATATTATAATTATTATCTAAATATGTTTTGAAAACAATCAGTAAACTGTCAACAAATTTTAGTATAAAAGAACGTGCAAATCGAGTAAACGACAACTTGGTCATCTGGTTAGTAGTACCTTTAGGGCAAACGCTTTCTGGTAACAAGTTCAAACCCTCCACACCTGATCATCTGGTTAGTCATACCTTTAGGGCAAACACTTTCTGGTAACAGGTTCGAGCGCCTCTAAAGTTACGTCAGTGAAAAGTAAAGTGAAAAGGAAAGTGAACCTAAATGAAAGTAAAACTAAATTAAAGTATACCAATATAAATTAAACAAATTAACCCTCTTAAAATCTAACGTACACTAAAAGTACTTTCAAGGGAACCTCAAATTGTTTCAAGGGGACCTCAAGATGTTTCAAGAGAACCACATAGGTCGAGTCCGGTCAGTCCTCAACGAATGGTCATGCGTTTTACGCTATTCTGGTAAATTATATTCAAACATAGTTATCATTCGAAGTGCATACCTTCCTGTATACCAAACTTGGGAACCAATATACGTACAGTTTGTTTCGAAGTAAGCGAGTCATTTTTTCTTCTGAGTTGCGCAGCCTGAAAGAGCAAAGAGGAACACCGCCAACAAATATACTCAGCGACACGTAATTGAGAAGCGCCCAAAATTTCTCTTTGACACGTGGAACCAAATAGGGCGAGTCCGGTTCCTCTTTGACAATAACACGCGCTAAAATCTAGTTTGTTTGCCTATACCAAAAAATGAGATTTGAGCAATATTGTTAAATAAATTACAAAAAAAAAATCAATAAATTTTAAGACTTATTCATCAAAACAACTCTTCTTGAAATGAAATTTCACGTCTTATTCTGAAACCTCTGACGAGATTCTTGTCTTGAGGTCATGACGAGATCAAGACCACTTGCTGAAAATATCAAAGCACTTGCCATCCACCATCATATAACAGATGTAGCCTCCTGTTTTAAATATATCGGGTATTTTATATTTTCACACTATTCCATATATACCAACATTACTCAAAATAATTAAATGACCAAGCTACTCCTCTTAATTTTGCGTTTAAAATTTATTTTTTTTAATTTACCATATAAGTAATAAAGAAGAGGATATATTTATTAAGAGATTAATATTATATTTCTTCATATCTATTCATAAGTAAGCATATTAAAATAGACCTACATTTAATGTAAAAATAATCTACGATTGGGTTAGATTAATTTGTTTTAATTAATTGAGGATTCGGAAGAGCGGAACATAAGAGCTTACACAAAACGTTACTTTTAATTATCATACACTTCCTCTCAACATTTTGCCGAGTCTATAAAATACTACAGCGATTAACATGATAAAGCGTTTCTCGTAAATTATGACACAGGCAGATGCGAGTTACGAAAAAATCTGAAATGTTTAATTTCCCTTCTGGTTGTCTGTCAAGCATCTTTTGCTTTACAACATAATTTGTAAAATCTGTTCTCTAAGCCTGAAGACACAAGAAAACTTTTAAATTATTTAAAACATGAGTTAAATTTAGTTCTGTTCGTCGGTAGGTGGTTTTTGGGCAACACTCCGATTTTATGTTTTACCTGCCCAATTGAGATTAGATAGTCAGCCCAAAATTCTTAAGGTACAGATAAGCACTTGTTTTGAACATTCTTTTCATGACAAGTATAACGAGAAAAGGAACTTTAACAAAGCGCTGCAATTTTCCATTTTGGAGTTAAGGATATGAGGCATAATTTCAATGTAATTATTGAAAATGCACAACATGAAATACTGCTCTTTACCCCGACTGAATCCGATTATATTTTACATATTTTACATATTTTATATTTTACATATTTTGACCACGTACAATTTGTACAATTGTATAGTTTTGTATAGTTAGGTTTTTCTTTTTCTTTTTATTGTATATTTCTATTTGTGTTTTTATATGTTTTTTTTTTATGTTTTGTATGTTTTGTACTCTAGCTCTTGATATTTAACATTTTAAATATTTTGACCTCGTACAATTTGCACAATTGTATAAAGTTTTGTATAGTTAGGTTTTTCTTTTTATTGTATATTTCTATTTGTGTTTTTATATGTTTTGTATATTTTGTACCCTAGCTTTGTCTACAAATTGGAAAATTCTTTGACAATAAAGCATCTATTATTATGCCTCGAATTTTTTTTAAATCGTAGTCCCTGCAGAATTGGTAACCGAACAGGAATTACCAGCCTGTGAAAATTTCCCGGCTTTGAAATCAATAGTTCACGCAACTCATTTTTGCTAAATTCATCTGCAATAATCCTTTTTAAAGTTTTAAAGCCAGATTTAGTCAAGAATATTATATTTTATTATAACAATAAATTCCACAATTCCTTACAACACACACTTAAGTAGTATAGCTGGCGAGCTACTGTGACACTTCGGTGAAACATACATTCTAAGTGGGCCATAGATTGAGTGTGCCTGATTTTTTCGGGGAAGAAGTGACGTAGTTAAAATGGTCAAGGCGTTGATGTGGTCGAAGAAATGACCGACAATGACCAGAGACTGTGTGAAGAAGAACCTTAGAGAATGTTGTATGGGATGGAGATAGGGGTAAATGAATATGAGTGAATGAGACGTGAATATGATTTTATAACGATATAGTTATGAACCTTGTACCATTTTACACCAAATAAAACAAATTCAATATTGATAAACATCTGAAACACTTAAAAATTCATACCTATATTTTTCTATTATCATAGAAAAATTTAGTATCAGAGATCAAATATGTTTCCTTAAATCTGATTTTTAGGAAAATTGGTTCTTTCTCTAATTATTTGAAACATGAGTTAAATTTAGTTCTGTTCGTCGGTAGGTGGTTTTTGGTCAACACTCCGATTTATGGTTAACCTGCCCAACTGGGATTAGATATTCAGCCCAAAATTTTGAAGGTACAGATAAGCACTTGTTTTGAACATTCTTTTAATGACATGTGTAATGAGAAATAGGACTTTACCAAAGCGCTGCAATTTTCCACTTTGGAGTTTAGGATATGAGGCATAATTTGAATATATTTATTGAAAATGCACAACATTAAGTACTGCTCTTTACCCCGACTGAATCGGATTATGCCTCGAAAATTTTATTAATCGTATTCCCTGCAGTATTGATAACCGAACAGGAATTACCAGCCTGTGAAAATTTCCCGGCTTTCTAAGTGGGCCATTGATTAGGTGTGCCTGATTTTTTCGGGGAAAAATTTAAGTAGTTAGGATAGACAAGGCGTTGATGTTGCTGAAGAAATTATCGATCGACAATGACCAGAGACTGTTTGATCAGAAGGACCTTAAAGAATGTTGTATGGGATGGAAATAGGGGTAAATAACTCTGAGTGAATGAGACGTGAATGCGATTTTTTAACAATATAGTACCATTTTGCACCAAATAAAACAAGTTCAATATTGAAACACATCTGAAAATCGGTTCTTTCTTGCTTGAATAATTACATTACAACACTTATTCCAAGATCCAAATATATTTTTCTGTTTTCCCAACCAGATATCAGCAAATATCATAACATAGATGTTTTAATATTTTTATTTTTTTACACGTAGAACACCGGCTTGAAGACGCTCTCTTCAAACTTAAGTTTTTATATAATTATGTGCGATGTAAATTATCAATGGATGGACATAATTTCAGCATTAATAGTCTTCAATGTTAACTTATTTTCTATTATCACCGCAAGTTTGGACTTTGTTATAAATACAAATAGCAATAACACAATTCAATCAATTTGAGCGACTTAAACTAGGCCCGCCTGGGACCTTCCTTACAACACACACTTAAGTAGTATAGCTGGCGGGCTACTGTGACACTTCGATGAAGCATACATTTTAAGTGGGTCATTGATTAGGTGTGCCTGATTTTTTCGGGGAAAAAGTGAAGTAGTTAGGATAGACAAGGCGTTGATGTTGCCAAGGAAATGACCGACATTGACCAGATTTTTTTGATCATGAGAACATTAGAAAATGTTGTATGGGATGGAGATAAGAATAAATAAATATGAGCGAATGAGACGTGAATACGATTTTATAACGACATAGTTATAAATCTTGTACCATTTCGCACCAAATAAAATAAGTTCAATATATTTTAAAAACATCCGAAATAATTAAAAATGTGTAGCTATATTTTTCTATTATCGTAGAAAACTTGGCATTATAATGCAGATCTTTCCTTAGATCTGATTTTTAGTAAAATTGGTTCTTTCTTGTATGAAGAGTTATATCACAATACTTATTCCAAGACCCAAATATATTCTTTGGTTTTCTCAACCAGATACCAGCAAACATCAAAATTTAAAAACCTTTCAATATTTTAAATTTTTTACATGTAGGACACCGGCTTGAAAACATACTCTCCTTCATATTCTGATGTACTTTTAATTTTAATAATAATTATATACGATGTAAATTATCATCAATATATTGATATAGTTTCAATATTAATAATCTTCAATGTCAACTTATTTTCAATTATCATCAAAGTTTGAACTATACTATAAATTATTGAAGTGTGATGCTATAAATAGCAATGACACAATTCTATCATTATACGCTGCTTAAACTAGGCCTGTCTCTGGTCATTATCAATGTCTTTTTTATACGATTATGTCGTAAGTTAAGTAAGTTAAGTATTAAGAATTACTTTGGATCATATTATCAGGAATTGTTGGCGAAAAAATCTATAAATCGGAATTACTATCGAGGAAGCAAAGCTTTAAGGATAAATGTGAATTATACCATATTTCCTATAGATTACGATGCAAATTGTACCTCGTCTGAAAATAATAATGCTTTGAAATCATTAGCAAACGCCTTCAGAATTGAAAACCGAACATGATCAAAATCGAAGTTTTAATCCATTAAACAATGTTACAATACTAGTGCAACTAGACTGCAATATGGATTAATGAATTAATAGTTGGGTAGTGAGAAGCCTTCCAGCAGCGGTGGGCGTTACTTGATTTTCGAAACCATCTCATTTACATTTATCATTTAGGATCATTTATTAACCTATCGTCAGGCAAGTATTCTCTACTACCTGAATGTAATGTAAAAATAATCTATTGGATTAGATTAATTGTTTTAATTAAATAAGGATTCGAAAGAGCGGAACATAAGAGCTTACAAAAAAGTTACATTTAACTATCCCACACTTTCTCTCAACATTTTGCAGAGTCTATAAAATACAACAGCGATTAACGTGATAAAGCGTCCCTCGGAATATATGACACAGGCAGATGCGATTTGCGAAAAAATCTGAAATGTTTAATTTTCCTTCTGGTTGTCTTTCAATCAACGTTTGCTTTAGAGCATAATTTCTAAAATTTGTTCTCTAGGCCTGAAGGCACAAGAAAACTTTAAAATTATTTATTTTTGCACTCGACGCGCGTTTCGCGCACATTTTAAAAGTTATGCTGTACAGCTAAGGTTATTTGACAGACTACCAGAAGGATAATTAAACATTTCAGATTTTTTCGTAACTCGCATCTGCCTATGTCATAATTTACGAGAGATGCTTTATCATTATAATCGCTGTCACATTTTATAGACTCTGCAAAATGTTGAGAGAAAATGTATGATAATTAAAGGTAACGTTTTTTGTAAGCCCTTATGTTTAGCTCTTCCGAATCCTTATTTAATTAAAACAAATTAATCTAATCCAATAGAAGATTATTTTTACATTCAGGTGGTAGAGAATACTTTGCCTGACCATAGCCTAATAAATGATCCTAAATGATAACTGTAAATGAGATGCTTTCGAATATCAAGTAGTTGCACTAGTATTTTAACATTGTTTAATGGATTAAAAGTTTGATTTTGGTCATGTTTTCAAAGCATACTTATTTTTAGTAGAGGTACAATTTTCATCGTAATCTATGGGCAATATGGTATAATTTACATTATACTTAAAGCTTTACTATGACTTTCTTTAGCCTCTTTAGTACTTTAAAACATTTAATTAAAACCATGTCATCCACAAGCAATCGTAACTGTGTGAATCATCCAGATTTTTTGGTATGTATGTGGCAAAAACATTTTGATGGAAAGTAGAAAACCTGACGTTCACTTGGAAGACCAGGACAACTCTTGGGTTCCATATTTCGTATGTAAAGCATGCCTTGAACATTTGCGATATTGGACAGATAGAAAGAGGAGAATGTGCTTAAAGTTTGGAGCACCAACGGTGTGGTGGCAACCAAGAAACTATTACGATGACTGCTATGTTTCTGTTTTAAATATCCAAAGCCTCTTTGTGTAAAAGTAATAAATTATAAGGCAAAAAAATTATTATCTTCTTGTAATGCATATGCTATTATTCCACAAATAGAGACTAAACAATAAACAAAGAGTTTTCAATATCAACTTGAATATAACAATATAATAAGTTACTGACACTTTTATCGTTTCAAAAGTGATTGATGATAGACTTCCGTGTTAAGTCAGTTAAATCGAATTGTTCTAAGGATGTTTTATTACTTTTAGAATTGTTCAGGAAAGAGAACTAGTGACAGGTAAGCTCAATCTAAAGAGCTAGTTATACTGCAATTTAGAAGAGCTTTTACAATTTTAATGCTAAACAATCTGAACTATATATGGAATATGGAACAAACATCCACCTAAATTATGAGTATGCATTTTTAATATTCAATGAGGCATTTTGACTATGTCAATAAGAAAATGCCTGCTGCGATAACGTGCTTATGCAACCTTAAAGGATCATTTATTATTAGAAGAGGTTCAAACGGTTTAAACCTTTTATGCGCCTCATTTGTCATGTGGCTTTATTAATAATAATTGCCTACCATAATTAAAGACCTATAGTCTATACATTTAATGCTATATGCCAGGTAATTAATATTTTCGTGGCTTGATTCTACAAAAGCATGATCTTTCTAAATCTTACAATGTAATGATTTCATTGACTTAAAATGTATTGCTGGATCCGGTCAGAATCCAATGTTCTTTGATATTTGATGTCTGATGTACGTATGGAAGTAGTGACCAAGTTACTTTCAAGATGAGCTTTTCGGATAAGGGGCCAATCCATATTATTTATTAATGGTGCTTCTAACCCCACCAATATTTTCCAGATTTTTGCCATCTTAACATTTTCCATTGTTTTCCCAAATACGGCGTTGTTCATAAGTTTAAAAAATCTAATTCGATCTTATACAAAATATCCTTGTTTTATACGTCTTTGGGATAGCAGAGCTAATAGGTTAATAGAAATTTCCTTTAAGAAATGTAATGATTTAAGGAAAACAATGCTTACTGAAATAAACCTTTGGTTGCGAGAGAGAAAATCATACTTCCACCCTTCCTTTCGAGTTTGGATTGGGATGATGTTAACATGGCTGGCAAGACTATTATAGCCTACATAAAAGTCTTTATTATATATATAAACGATCCAGTATATGATTTAAAAACTAATTTTCAATTGGAAAGGCTCTATTGTGCCTTCATGCATCAGGCATTCAAATGAAAACTGATTGATTCGAATAATGCACTAAATTAAAATTCTGATGAAAAGTTATCCAAATGATAACAAACAGTTCCACTCCGATATTTAATTAAAATTAAGCCCTAAAACCAAATTTGTGGAAACGAATTTTTTTAACATGACGGGAGTCCCTAATCAAATTTGAGCAAATACTTCGATCCGATTAAATTGAACGCTGTAATTATTTATTGGTTTCGGTAATATGAATAATTTAGATACATCCAAAAACCGGAGGAATTTCAAAAATTTGCAATAAAATAAAGCTTGCTTTGGTGTCGGTCAGTTAACAAGGTTATATCTGAGTTAGGTATTTACAAACGAAAGTTTCTCTTTGTGTGTTTTGGCTGAGTTATTCTCTATCACGTTTGAAGCATTTTAATTATTGGTTAGGTTTGGTTAACATCGATTACTATCGGTTTGATAAAAGCAAAAATGCATAAACAAAACTAAAAATAATTCATTAATATATTAGAAATTTAATATGGAAGATATATATGTATATTGTTACCAGTTATAGTTTATAATCGCAGTGTGGTGAATTTGATAAAGCTAATGGAATATCACTTTAGTAGAAAAACTAATACCACTACCTACCTGGGTTTGCAACTTCACACGGAAGTTCCACCGTATCCTGATCTTTGACTTTAAACACTTGGCTGGATGATATAAAACTAGGCTGCTTCGCTGGATCTATTTTGATCTTAGTTGCCTGCCAGGAATCTGGAATAAAAAATGGCATTTGTTAAAATTTACATATTTTTAATTCGATGCATTTTTATGAACGCTTTTGAAGTTATCTGAAGGCGAAAATGCAAAAAGATGATACGTGATTGACACATCTTTAAATCAAAAAGTTTTTGAATATATGTAACATATTCCATATTAGATTGAACTCAGTTATATGTTCTTGATCCAAACTAGAAACGAAATTAAAATATTTCAATTTTCAACACAGAAAGTATTGGAAAATGTTTACTTGGCTCTACCACCGATGGGTGATATTGAAAAGCAAAAATAAGCCCAAGAAGCACGTTACCATTTATCTAACTTTTTTATCTTTAATGGGTTATGACTAAATCAGAGCCTACATAAGATGTTTCAACAAATCTTGCGACAGGTCCAAAGAGATAATCTCACTTTCTTATTACTTTTCCTAGATTAAGGGATTCGTTCAATATAACTCTTAGATATTGTCACGATTAGTTCGCTCTGACGCCACGCCCTGGATGGCGTGCAGGTTATGCACCTCAGATTAGGGATTGACCTACGTCAAGTGAGAAGAGATAATAACGAAAACACTTCGGTAAAACAATAACAATGTCCATTTATCAAAAACTTAATGAGTTTACATTATACTGTAGCCTTTTCAAATTTTGACATAAGCTTAGTTTATATTTATTTTTATTTGCAAACATAATTTAGATTGGATTATGTACGCATAAAGTACATTACCTTGTTTTATCTTGGAAGTTATTGAATATACTTTCTATATTTATGTTTATGTCTTATACTAGCTACTTATGATCTGATAATAACATCAGGTCTGATTTTTGTCCCTTTCTGAATAGTAGGTGCTCGACTAGGTTTCGGAAACATCTTTCAAAGGTTCTGGTTGTGCAGCTCAATTTGCTAGCTATTGTCTTCATTGATTTTAATATTTGAGCTCTCTTTTAGTAACTCAGGGAAATGCTCACAAGCTTTTCTTTGATCTAAAGTTAATAAAAACTTAACAATTTGTTCCACACACATGTAACATTCAGTTTGTTTATTATTTCAAGCCAAATCGTTGCATAGTATATTATAATTCTTTTATTTAATTGTGTTTGGGTATATTATTTCTTTTTGTTTACTTCGTCTTTCGAAATTTCGTGTTTTCATTTATTACGTGTACGTATGATTTTGACACTTAGACAGGTTCAATTGAATCGACGTTCCCAAGTAACAATTTTCTGCAGATTTTTAAGCTTGGCGAATATGGCTTAGAGCAGAAGTTCGATTAACCGAGCTGTGACCTCGGATGCTTCTTCATACGCTTGGATTCGTTATTTCAATTATGTTAAGTTGGTAATGCTGTTCCGGAGGACGGTGTTGAAGTTCGTTCCGTAAGAGATTCGGGCTTTCCTTTCACGCTGTGCCGTCTTGACGACAGCGAATCGAGCCTGTCGAGAGGTCCGCATCCTTTTTGGAACCTTTTCGAGGTGCCTCATGGACTGGTTGAAATAATTAGGGTCATCATTTTATGATATTTTTGTTACGTTAATGTGTTTCGACCCTAACCAGTGCCAGTGTTATGGAGGCTGCCTACAAAAGCTTTTGTTAAGCTATTAGAATCCTACCTCCACGTGGTAAGTCACAAAATGCCCATGCTGTATTTTCCAATCTTTCTAGAAGAGTCTATGTTGCTGTTGCTCTTATATTGCCGATCCTTGGAATTGACGAATATCGATTTTGAAGAAGTCTCTAGAATGGACATATTTGTTTTGTTCCACTGGCTATTACCAGGCAATAGACCCTATAGAAATTTCTATAGGTAAGATGATAAACTAGTAAGGTTATGAGTAATCTTTTCAATGTTAGATATTTATTTTTTGTTAAGACAAACAATTGTTTTTAGGATCCTCTTCAAGGGTACCGCTTTAGCAAACACATCTAGCTTTCCCTTAATTGCGATATCTATTTTTGCGTGTTTTGGGTTAAAACCACCACTTGCGTTTTATGCTCTTATTGCTTATCATCGGCTGGATGTTGTATACCAATGTTTGGAAAAGTCAAGTTATAATTTGAAGTGCTTTGGAGATGCATGGACCGTTATACTAATACTGGTATTAATTTGGAGAATATTTTAAGATTAGAAATACCTACTTCATAATTTGTAAGTAATATCATTTACCCATTTGTAAGGCTGTCATGGCAAATTTAGATTTTCTATAGATTAAGTGATTAGTTACACATATCTTATTTTATATCCTCGCGGCAGAATAAAATTCATGAATTTTAAACCCTGTGCGCTATTTACCAACTTACATATTAGTAACCTATTAATTGATACAATTTGCATGTGATAAGATTGTCTATAATGATCAATATTATGTAAGCGCTTTTTTCTTATTGCTTTATTGTTTATACATGTGATTGTAATTGTACTGTATAATTGTTTTTTTATCAAGGGATCTGATCCATAGTAGGGAAAGGATAAAGTATTGAGATAACCCACCTCTTTAAAATACTATTTCATTAGACCAGATACATTAATTTTTGAGACACCCTATATATGTATATATTTTGAGACACCCTTTATACATGTAAAAGATAAATCGAGTCATAAATTGAAGTCGAGTTTTTGCGAGGTTTTTTGGAGGAGATCCGAAAGGTATTGTTCGAGAACGGAAGTCAGAAGCCAGCGGAGTGTACGGTTTATTTTGGTGAATTGTTATGCTTCTGTGTTGCAATATGTTATTACAAGTCGGTAAAATGAAACTTATAATATTGTCATTAACATAATTTGTACCATTATATATTTTATACTCATTAATATTTGATGGCATAACATGTGTATATATTTTGATATTGTTAGTAACATAATTTACATAAATATTTCTTCTAATCTCATTGATAATTAATATTTGATGGCCTAACATGTGTATACATTTTCATATTGTTATTAACATAATTTGCATAAATATTTCTACCAATCTCATTGATAATTAATATTTGATGGCCTAACATGTGTATACATTTTCATATTGTTATTAACATAATTTACATAAATATTT
Organism: Pissodes strobi; assembly: GCA_016904865.1. Lineage (NCBI taxonomy): Eukaryota > Metazoa > Arthropoda > Insecta > Coleoptera > Curculionidae > Pissodes > Pissodes strobi. The sequence goes on from MU182241.1 coordinate 81,204, forward strand.
CTTCTAATCTCATTGATAATTAATATTTGATGGCCTAACATGTGTATACATATTCATATTGTTATTAACATAATTTGCATAAATATTTCTACTAATCTC
>MU182241.1:81509-100557 GCA_016904865.1 Pissodes strobi
ATATTTCATGGCCTAACATGTGTATACATTTTCATATTGTTATTAACTTAATTTACATAAATATTTCGTCTAATCTCATTGATAATTAATATTTGATGGCATAACATGTGTATATATTTGGATATTGTTATAAACATAATTTGCATAAATATTTCTTTATCTTCATGCCTAGTTCATATTTGATGGCATAACATATGTATATATTTGGATATTGTTATAAACATAATTTGCATAAATATTTCTATTTTCATGGATAAATCATATTTGATGGCATAACCTGTGTATATATTTAAAGAAATCGTGTTATGCTGTGAACAACACTGCTTTAAGTGAAAACATAAAATGTATTATTTGCTGTCCTTTCGTGCTAGAGTTTTAATATTAGAATGAGGGAGAGAGTACACAAGGGCCTTGATGAATATACACTAATCATTTCCTACCCTGACGAGAGAATATCCTAGTTAAAAATATAATGATCCTTCTAGAGATAAGTATAAAACTATACTATGGTATTGTCCCATATTTGCAACTAAATAGCTGGGTAGCTTCCGTAATCCAGGACCTCAGTACCTACCAGCGGCATCTGGTTAACTAACAAGAACCTCTTCAGTTTTAAATGTACTGTTACAAGTGTGGAACTACGAATTGTTACAGTAATTTAAGTAATTAATATACTAATAGATTATACGGCATAATTCGGTTTAGGAATTTAGGTCGAGGGTTTCTCTGCCGTGCTCTTTCCCCTCGTGAATTCCAGGCTGAGTCCGGCACGCTTTTCTTTAATAAATTAGGCATAGTAGGAATCTGTGGTTTAATTTACATGACGCACCTTTCCCTAATTGTGTCTCGTTGACGCGCATAATGAGTGAGTAAAATTGTGCAAGATACAATAATAACACATCGTAGGGCAAAACACAATTTGACTTATCTGACTCAACTATGTTGAATCGACCCGGGTACGTTATACTACAGTATTTACTTTGGGTAAATATGTCTTATTGAAAAACTCATCAAACATTGCTTTTCAGGATTTATTATCATTGGAAATTTTTCCTAGTTGAGTCTCAGTTAACTAGGTGGCGCCTAATATATTTATTAAAGTGTACCGAAAAATCCACTGTATTACTGGTTGCGTTCACATTTATTGGTAAGTTTGCTAAATGGGTTTAGGAAATGTTGCCATAGAGAAGAGGCGCCCAACGTGGGGCACGAATAAACTTAAATTTTAATTGTACCTTATTATTCTTAATTTTATTTTTATATTTGGAGAGGTGGCTCAATAGATTTCCCATGCATAATATTGACTACTTTAGTATATAGATATTTCGATTTGAATACTTGCTAAAATATTAAGTTTTATTTTTATTATCAAATTTATTATTTGTTTCATTAGTCTAAAATTCATTACGTTGATTCCTATCCCTAAAAGTACTAGACTGATTTCTTGAGGACAGACTTGAATCTAAATGATTATTTCATTAACAAGATGACTTTTATTGTTAAATAGGAAGCTTCTTCCAATTTGAGCAAAGTTTAGCTAATTCGTCAACCGTACTAACTTCAACCAAAGCTAACTAACTAATCAGGTAATAAATTTCTTCTAATATGTTTAATTTTTGTTACTTCTGCAGGTGGGTCTGATAAACGAGAAAATTAAATTTGGATATGAGCTATTAACACTCACTAAAACACGCATGTCCTTTCGTTTGAGGTAGGGTTTGAATTGTTTATAGGTCTTAGTCTCTATATTATAATAACGTTCTTTAAGAGCGGTGTTATATTTTAATTTAAGGTTAGGCTTGGTTATGTCATTAGATAATTATTTAAGTGTTCTTAGTTTATCTTAATTTCACTCAGCATCTTAAGGCACTGTATCCATTTAACTTTAAAAATCCCTTGACTTAGAATCTATCGACTTTAGTACATTAGACATGTATCCCCAAGAAATACACTCCTGTGAGATGCACCTCTTGAGTTGGGTTTGAGGATTAGGATATGGGTAGAACAATCAAGCCACGTCCCTGTAGACTGCAGCAAGATTAGGGCGGAACCGGTGAGATATAAAAGCCTGTCGGACTGATGGTTCGCTTGTCTATTTATATAACAAAATCTGCAGACCATTGTAACTTAAAGGTCCATAATTGCCTGCGCTATTCGCTGGCGTCGTTTATAATTTATCTTGAATGTTTACATATTATTTTCCAACATGTAGTTCAAACTTAGCACAGGGCGATAATTAACTAGTAGTTTGTATGTGTTTAGTAGTTGGCAATATTTACCCCACCAGCAAAGGAACCTATTTCACCATTACTTAAAGGCGATACTAAACTTTCCAACTGCCCTTCCCAAATGAAGGGTACTGTTGGGGAAACACCCCAACAAGTGTATTAACTTGTCATTTTTCACCGTATAGTTTGGTGATAACACCCTGTATGTATGTAGTATGAATGAGCCATAATTGATCCACGAATAGATTTATTTAACCCCAGGTAAACAGAAATTTGTGCATTTAAATCAGCATATATCAGTTCTTCATTACCCCTTAGTCCAAACCTGGATGGTCGATCCCATTATATAAAGCTAAATGCCATTCCTTCAATTCAATCGTGTGTAATCGTTTTCAATTTAATATATCCTTGTCTCCGTCAGTGTTCAGTAAACAACAGTGTGTCAAAGAAAGAAAGAAGATGTTTTCACCCTCTCGAATAAATCCGACGCTTACTTTCCCGCGTTATTGTCGTCCCCGAGCTAGTGGGAAAAATCATATTTCAGTTCAGTTCAAGCGTTCACTCGAATAGCAGTAAAACGTGCTGTTCTCCCTCTGACCAAAGGTCAAATTCCTTTTGGGCCAATTTCTCTTCTTGTATGCACAGATATTTGTAGAATATCTAGTGTACCTCAGTAACCTTTGTTCACACTTGGACAAAGACCTCATTTCGGCGTTTCTAACGCAATTCTAAGACAATCCGAATCGTAGCGTCTCTTTTGAAGAAGAAGTAACACTGTAAAATGGCGTCTGCAAATTTGCAGTAGAGGAAATTCATTCCAATCCCAGCTGATGACATCCAATGTGTGAAGTTAAATAGGCTACTTACCCCTGGGTACGATAATAGTAGAGAAACGAGTGGTGTTTGTAGAGCGAAAGGGAGTTGAAATTTTAAAGACAAAAGTTTCATTTTAAATTAACAAATCAAGACTTTTTAGTGGATCTTAATAATTAAGAAACCTTTTTTATATTTATTTTCTATGTGAATGAATGAATGAATGCGTGACATTAGTGTATAAATTGTATATATTTTTACATCAATTGCAAATGCATAATTGCATTATTAGAGTACGTTAACATACCTACCTGGTTTCAATTCATATCTATGTGTAAAACCCCCACCCCCTATATTAATACAGTCCACTACTTTACTTGTGGTTAATTATACAGTTAATTGGCCACCTACACATTTATGGCTTAAAGCAATTAATAAAATTAATTTGTTTGTATCGACCAGGTACAATTACCAATTTATGAGGGTTGATCGACATGTACTGCCTCACACACTATTCATAAATCTTGTCCAGTAGTTCTGAATGACATTAGAGGTTATCAGTTCGGTCTTTGTTTTTATTAGGGTGACTTATAGAGCTTATGCTTGTAGTTCAACCCCCACAGAAAAATCATAGCCGACAAGTTATCCATCAGAAGAGGCCAAAGCAAGGGTAAGAGTAGCCCTCCCCCCCCCTCCAGCGGACACAACCCTAGAGACCCTGAGTCTGACTTTGCTTTGAAGGTAGGTTTTTATCGTTCTACATTCTGGTGTACCTAGGACCCAGTCTCATATGTCTGATTCCAGATAGTAGACTCGTCGAAAGGGTCTGGTATTGAATGTTTGTTCTATGTCCAGGCATGCTGCTACCACCATATCCTTCGCTCCTAGGGATTGGATGATGCTTGCAACAAGATTATTGAGTGTTGATTTTCCAGCCTTGTATGCTTATTGGTAGATGCAAAGAGAGTGCTTATAGCATGCCAGACATCCTTCCAGCATATCTCCAGACTTTTGAATTGTAAATATGTCAGACTAATAGGTCGCAGAAATTTGGGTAATGGAACTGTACGGTTCTCAAAATGTCAAAACTTCCCGTTCAAGAGTATACTGTAGTACATACTGTAAAAATATTTACAGCAAAACCTTTCAGACCTATATAATAATATTCAGAAAATTTTTCATGAGGGAACATTTATGATATTAAAATTTAGACATTGTTTTATAAAAATGGGCGTGCCTCATCGAGAAGAGTGTATCCTTGCCGAATAGTTTGTATTTATAGTTTTATACAATGTTCTCCTTCTTAGAAAGTCAGTGTTCGGTCAGACATACTATCAGCCTCGAATCCACAACTTTTGGGGCCCTAGGCCCGATTGAGATTACGGGCCTCTTTATCAGCCCCCCTTCCTGCTGTACCTACCCTGTCCTAAATATATATGTGTGTATTTTTGGAAAATTCGGGCCCTCTTTTCGATGGGTCCAAGGCCCGGGCCTCACGGGCCTGATGGATGATTCGGGGCTGCATGCCTCAAATATATCCAGACTAACCAAATTAATCCATAATCCCATCATGACATATCATCAATCAATAAAACGTTACTGATATATCGCTTCTAAAATCTTCGAGAATGAAGTAGCAGTAGAGATACCTTCTATATCGAACTTGTAAAAAATGCTTGCTGTGCGATGCATTTCAATTATCAAGGTAATGTCCTATAGCTGGCTATATCAATTTTATTCCATATCCGCGATAGTTAAAGTGAACAGCAGACAGATGTTTCAATCTAAATCCCTCGACGCCTCCAAATAGGAAAACTATCTGAAATTGGTTTTCTATTGGTTTTCGATTACTCTTGATTCCAGAGTGCATAATGTTCACCAGCTTAAAACTCGAACGGCTCTTTGTATTTAGATTTTCCAATGGCGTTTTATAGGTGTTTCACAAACTGGAAATATCGATTGGCCTGGAATTGGTCTCTAATTAAATTTAACATTTACCTACTAGGGATTGCTATCTGGAAATGTTATTAGCGAGGATTGTTAATAGTTGTGCAAGCTGACGAGGATGTGTTGCAAAAATGAGACATTATTTAAATATTTTTGTATGGCGCACAAACAATTAAATTTTGAGACACGAATGTATTTAATGCACTCGCGTTATGCTTCCTTGGATTTCCTGATTAACTGCGATGTAGTCTTCTAGATTCCAGTTCTACTGGTTTCTCATTTTTTTCATCATATCCCAAATCTCGGCCGTCACCTATTTCTCCGTTTATTTTCCTAACTCTATGTTTTTGTTTGCCTTGAGCGTTATCCACATATGTGTGTGTACTACTCATTTCCACTTTTACTCTTGGATCTGTCAACCTTTCCAGATCTGCCCATCCATCCTATCAGGAAATTTAGCACCAACTTCTGCTCTTCGCGTCAGTTTCTGCCCAGAAATGTAGTTTAGTTATACTAGATATTGGCTGTACCATTTGCTGGATGCCCAGAGGGTTATGCAGCCTAGGTAGGATCCATCTACGACAGTAAGAATGCACACCATTAAAAGTCTACTGACATAAACTTAATAAGCTTATACTTAACTCGGTGACTATAATGCGCATGCCTTTCGCTTGAGGTATACTTGAATCGCTTCTGAGTCTTGGTCTCTGGCTATAATACAGTTTTAAAGAGTTGTTCTGTGTTTTATTCAGATTTAGTCTTGGCTATTTTATTTAGGTAATTATCTGACTGATTCAAGGGAAGTCTATTATTATTACTCAGAGATTAGTACACTTTAACTACTTGACAGATTTAACTTTGTGATTATTTTAACTTAAAGCTTCGCCAAATTTATTTTTGGTTCGACTTTGCTATACTGGCATGGGCGCACTCCAGGGGGGGCGCCGGTGCCGCTAGTGTCCTTGTATATGGGCACTGGGGCAAAATTTTAAGTTTCGAGGACTCAGCCATAGATGTATTTCCCAGAGTCGAATTTGAGCAGTAAATGAGGTTTGGGTTTTACAGGTTTAGGACATTTTAAAGGGACCGCACCTGTATGTAGACATATGGTCACTGGATGAACGGATTTGGTGGGAGACAAAGTCTGTCGGACTAAGGGTTCTCTCGAAAATTTATAATAGAAAATTTGCCGATTGCAGGTGAATGCTCAATATCGCTTGCAATGTTCATACAATATTTCTAAGTACAGGTTCATACTTGGGACGGGATAATATTTACTTTTAAACAAAGTACTTATATTGATAGTGGTTCGAGGATCAGTGGATGACTTCCAAAACTTGACTTTATTGAAAACATTAAATTTACTTTAAATCACAGTTAAAACTGGAGAAGTACCAATATCCCTCGTTTTTTTGCCTATTTTGTTGCTCTCTTTGGCCTGCGGCTTCCCTTGAGTATGCATTACATTTCCGTTCGTCTTGGCCAAATTGGGTTCTTTATTTATCTCTGTTGTGGAACATTTTTATAAATCTCATCTCTAGTTAATGGAATAACGTTTCTTCTTCTTTAAAGAAGATGTTATAAAAATGCGAACGAAATTTGGCAGCTAGTGAAAGTTCCCCTGAGATTCTTTAAGTACCTCATTTTTTATGGCAATGACACACACGTTAAAACTCCGCCACCTCACTGTTGAGTGAATTGAGTAGCTCAATAAGTGAGGCGCCGCGCCGGTCCCAAGCCCGGATAAAGGAGGAGGGTTCACAGGTCAGGCTAGCACCCTATCTGTGGTTAAAAAGCCAATAAAGCTCACAGAACCCCAAGCCAGCCTCGGAACTCGATTGATGAAAAAATTACGACAAAGGCCAGAAATCTGACAAAGATTTGAAAACGAAATAAACTCAGAGTAGCCACCTGGAACATCATGTCCTGGACTGCAAAGGATCAGGAGGTCATAGAAAAACTAAAAGAAAATAACATAGAAATATGCGCTATCAGCAAAACAAAGAAGAAAGGAAAGGAAAAATGCGGAATTGACAAGTATACCCTGATATACAGTGGTGTACCACGAGAACAGAGAGCACGCTCAGGAGTGGGGATACAGATAGACCGAAAGTACAAACAACAAATAGAGAGTGAAATGAATGAGTAGGAAATGAACCACTGGATGGCATATTAAGAGACCACAAACGAAAATGGAGATCTACTGAAAATATTCTGCGCAAACAACAACATGAGAATTAACAACACGTTCTTCGAACATGACATAAAGTACAAATACACATGGCAAAATACAAGAGGACAATAGTCGGTATTAGACTATATTATCACAAACAGAGGTCGTACCCCAAACAATATTGGACGTAAGAATTTTAAATGGCGCCAACTCTGGAAGTGACCATAAGATGGTACTTTGCAAAATGAGATTGAACATACCCAAATCCACAAAACTTTTATCGCAAATAATTAGTAAATTTAATGTCGAATCATTAGAAGATAACAACACAAAACATCTGTATGAAGATCGATTAAATCAGAAAATATTGCAAAGACCAGTGAATACTGAAGATTTTATAGACCACCAATGGAAAACAATAAGGAGTAATAGGAGAGCGACAGGTAAATGTCAATACAATCAACAGAACGCCATGGTTTACACAGGAAGTGAAAGAACTTGCTAAACGAAATAAAAATGCATACATCAAATATACGCGAAATCAAACGGATAAAAACTGGACCAACTATTGAAGAGAACGAAACGAGGCAAATGCAAAAATAAAGAAACTAAAAGAAAACCATTGGGAAAAGTTCACAAAAGGAATGGAAAGAGACTTGTATGGAAGCCAGAGAAGAATATGGGGAATGCAAAGAAGAAATAAGCTCGAAGTCATAGATACCATACGAACCAATAAAATCACGACAGAACAGTGGGAAATGTACCTTAGGAATCCCTACAAAGAAGAGGAAGACAAGGAACAGATACAAATCGAATATGAAGAAGACAACGACATAGAATTAACAAATGACACGATAATCACACACCTTAAAATCCCTTAAAAATAGAAAAAGCCCTGGGCCAGACGAGATGACTAACAAGATGTTTAAATACGAAGGAAAAAATTACATAATGAAATATTAAACTTATTTAAAAATATCATAGAAGAACGGAAAATACCAAATGAATGGAAGAATAATATAACAATACCCATTTTTAAAAAAGGACAGAAAACATTATACATAAAATTTAAATTATTTAAATTTTTATTAAAGATCTTTTAAAATTGTAAATATAATTGGAGGAAGAAATGTTTTCAAATGATTTAAATTGTTAACAAAGATCTTTGAAACTTTACTAAATGGAGTTTGAGATTTTAATAGCGATGACAGAAATTGAGACACGCTGTATAATTGCCTTATTTTTCCCAGTAGACAAGTGGTTCCAAAACCGTTTCGGGAGAAGTTAACACAGATACAGAATGTTAGACAAAAATTAATCAAAACCCGTTATCCAAAAGTTTAGACTTAATCAAAAATAATGGATATTGCAACCCTTTCTAAAGCACCCTGTATATTTGAAAATTAATGCCTTCAACAAAAAACAACGAAATCATTTTAAGGCCAATAAAATTCTCCACCCATAGTGAAAAGCGGGTTCCTCTACATGCTTCCATACAAAAAATACAGGGCTCCAATGAAATAAAAAAAATTCAATATCCCTATTCATTTTTGAGTAGTTTATAAAACAACAGGAAGACCTATCATAACATACACAGCAGAAACAAGACCAGATACAAACAGAACTCTACAAATGATGAGAACAGTTGAAATGAAAACTCTGAGAAGTATACAAGGCAAAACACTATACGACAGAATACGAAATGAAGACATCAGACTACAATGCGGGATACAGGACATAGGAAGGTGGGTGAGACATATAAAAGAATGGATGACAGCAGACTCGTCAAAAACGCAAAAATAAATAACCCAGAAGGAAAGAGATCACAGGGAAGACCACCAAAACGTTGGAGAGAATAGAGAATGCTGGACTTCATCTTCCGGGGAATACGAGTTGGTAATGAACAGGCTGTAGCCTACTAAAATGTATCCGTATTAGAAAATAGAAGAAGAATAAGACACACACTAAAAGGCTATCCTATGGCACTCAACGAGCGGTGTGTGTGCGGCGATGTTGATTTCACACGGTTCTTGAATAGCTGTAGATTGTAATTTGGTGGAAACAGATTTCCTGGGAGTGAGTTCCACAGCGATGCAGTGCACCAGATAATGGAGTTCGTGTAAAGCGATGTTCTAGGTGTTTCCAGTTGTAGAACGAACGGGTGCGCTCTTACCGCCTGTCGCTACTGTCTGACAGGCGTTGCTGAGGGCGGGATGAGGCGGGCCAAATCATGGTGTTTCAGACTATAATTATCCCTGGTCAACTAAGGGTCGCGGACGAGATGCACAGCTCTCTTCTGAATGGAATCAGCAGTTTTATGGTGTATTGTGGTGCGGCACCCGGAATATGTGTGCAATATTATAAGCACGGTCTTATTTGCGCTTTGAAGAGCAAGAGCAGCTGGTGCGGTGTATACAGTTTTTTGTTGCGAAATAGCGCACCAAGCTTCTGCGAAGCTGACTTTGCGATGTTAGCAACGTTACCATGCCAGGACATCTTGCTGTTGACCCAAACACTCAGTAGTCCGATTTGCGAGGATGAAGGAATGGTCAGTTCTGCCATAATGACGTCAGAGCCCGCCGTATTGGCTTTCTTGATAAACGTGCCTGCTTGGGTTTTCGCTGCATTGAACTGGACCAAATTTCGGTAGCCCCAATTTCGAACGTCCTCCAGATCTTGATTAATTGTTGTTGTCTGCGCTTCTGTCTGCGGTGATAAATCTCAGTGGCTAGTAAAGGGGTTTCTGATCTAAATTGGGAAACAAGGGCACTATCACCTGCACAACTATAAACAGGATTATTGGCTGACATAAGGAACAGAGTTGGTGACAGTATTGTGCCCTGAGGATTGCCCGCATTGTATCTGAGATGTGTCTATTAACTGCAACGTGCAGAGACCGGGTCTTAATTAAACTGGCAAGCCAGCTGCAGAGAGAGGCTGGCAGTCCGAAGGACGTCAGTTTGTTGAGCAATCCGTCATGCCAAATCTGTCGAATGCCTTCGAAATATCAAACGTAATCGCTCGAGATTCTTCGTAGTTCTCAATTGCCCTACTCCATATATAAGTGATATAGGTCATTAATCTGTTGGTCTCGAGCTACTTGATTGACTTCATGTTCCAGGACTTTGAAGATTATTGGAAACAGAGCAATTGGGCGATAGTTTGAGGGCCTGGTTTTCTTGCCTTTCTTCGGTAAGACAGAGAAAAAAGTCTGGAAAAAATGGGTGTTAGTTCGTTGGCGCAGTTCATTAATACGATGGAAGGTACTCCGTCCGAACCTGATGCCTTTTGCGTATCTAGTTCTTTGAAGATTTTACGAATATCACGGCGATGAAACTTAACTTCTGCCATGGTAGAGTTGATGTTCGATATGGTGGGGAGAGCCTTGCCTTGGGGGACGTTTAAGGTAGAGTACGATGAAAACATTCTGGCGAGCATGTTTACTTTTTCCTTGTCCGTAGTCGCCGTGATGCCACGTTCATTTATCAAAGGTGTAAAAGACCAAAAAGAAACGCATAAGGCCTGTTTCACACATACACGGCGACCGTGCAAACGGCACCGTTTGAACGATGCCGTTCCATTATGTTGACTTTTCACACATTACCGGTTTGTTTTCTAGGGAGTATGGATCATACACGTGCTATAGCAATGATGATCTTACATAGACGCATGAAAAGAAAAATAAATAGAATTGTGTGGGTAGGTATATCCTATAAATATGGAAAGGAAACAGTTTGGAGCATTTTATGTCCTTTTCGAGCAGCTTCTGTTGTCCCAGATAACTGGCCTTTCTTCCATTAACCATTGATCAATTACACATTGGTCGATGCATTAACGATATAAGATGATCAATAACTATATCTGCGTTTTCCATTTTTAACGCTATTAGCACAATACAAATGTCAATGTAAAATATAAATACGCGAGAAAAGGAAATAACCTGTCGTAAATACGGCAAGTGTGAAAGCTTCCATATAATTCAATACACGACTGAACAGTTCGCGCCGTTCAAACGGTAACGGTGGCCGTCCAATTCAGTGGGAAGCCACGGCGACATCACGGTAAAAATTTACCGCACACACGGCTCCGGTGCATGTGAAAGCACTCAATATCTTATGCGTCCTTTAGCCGTGTAAACGGCGCCGTTTGGACGGTCACCGTGTATGTGTGAAACAGGCCTAACTCCCAACCCTTAGCAACGGTTAAACGGCACATGGTTCAAAAATACATCAGCTGGCAGGAATCGAATTTTTCAAACCGAAAACAGAGCTAATACTGCCAAACAAGAAAAGCAAATTTGCTAACAGTTCACATAGGTCAGCGGTATTCAGCCCCTCGGCTTGAAGCATCTCAACCAAGATTACGGGCCATACAAATGTAAGCTCTATTAAACCTCCATTTGCAGCTAAATTTGTAGTTTCGCAATATCCTTGAAACCTAAATCGGAGAGGCAAATTGTGCCGAGAAATATAACGATGACTAGTAGTGTTTCAGTTGCGGCACGCGTTTTTCTCAGTCTCGAGAGCGAGATGGGAGTAAGTAATCCCTCCTGCGAGCTAAACTCAGACGGAGAATATGCTAGATTGACGACATTTCTCAGCATTAATTTATATAGAAATAATATAAATTTAGAAATTGCAGGATTCGTTCTGAAAGCTTTATCAAACCAATGTTTAGGTTGGTTGGGTAGGGTTAATAGCATCTCTATGAACCAAATAGTCGGTATAAGCAACTAATTATTAAATCGTTTATGACCACAAAGGAGGGGATGGCAATTAACTTTATAATAGACTACTTTAGTTAGCGAACTACATTCATGCATTCATCCTTTCGCACATAAAACTAAATACTTCAAATCAGTTTAACTATTAGTAAATATCTAACAAAACTTCTTGATTATATTTAATTAACATGAACCCCGTTATTTACTGAATTTAATCAAACTATTTGCTTCTCCCTTCACACTCAATACCTTGTTACTTTACCTCTTCTGCAATTCTCTCAAATTAACTTCAACAGGGATCTAAGACTTCGAAACTTGATTATCTCGCTTAATACAGATTTTCAACCGGTATTTTAACTTCTTCTATCGGCATCAGGAAGAGACGCTACAGCTTCTACGTCTTAAGAAAATGCGTCTAAAACGCCTAAAAGAGTCCCTAATCCAAGTTGGGAAAGGGGAATACAGAGTACACGAGATATTTCCTAAATATCTTTGCAAATAAATGAGAAAACAGCCTAATATCTTGTCGTCATACAGAGCTGCGACAAAGGCCGTTGTTAATAAGTTGAATGCTTGTACTGCACTCCTTCAACTTCAGCCTTCATCTCCTTACTGGTAGGGAGAACTAAACGGGAATTGCGCGCACGCGGAATGCATATGAGAGGGTAGAATTTTTTTTAATTTATTTGACATATGTTGTTTACATAACATTGACTGAGATGAAGATATATTACATTTAAGCGTTTAAAAACGTGTTCCTTAGCGGAGAGTGACGACTAACTATATTTCGAGTTATTGTTTTCTATAATGGAATCTACAGACAATCCAGGTTCGGACTAAGGAGTAATTGAATTGGATGCTTTCAATGCACAAACTGCTGTTTACCTGGGGAAAATAAATATAGTCTAGTTTTAATTATGGCTCAATCATACTAGGAATATACAGGGTTTATCACAAAACGATAAGTTAATACACTTGTTGGGATGTTTCCTCAACACCAATCTGGTTCACGTTCTCAATTTGTTGCAATACTTATTAATTGCTTATATGTTTCGTTAACTTTTGTATTGATAAAATCCTAATTTAGTACAGGAGAAGCACGTGAACTTACATCAGAATCACTGGAGTGGTTGGCGACAAAAATAGCCTTTCAACCAGTAAAGATCATTCAATTAATTAAACATTCCTATGGCCAGAAGAAAAATAACTCTCGTAGCATATCATGTCTATTAAAATATATATTTATTTCAAATTTAGATTTTAGATTTTCCATGAGATATATTTCCAATGTAAAATTAACCTATATCCAACGAATATCGCGTCTATGTTACAATAACATTTAAGATAACAGACGCGTGTTCCGGATATAAATCTGAGACCCTTGAAGAATATTGTTCCAATTTGTTGTAATTGTACATCATAAAAGTAGCATTTTAACAAAGCATCGAAGCGTGAAGCTAGCAAGATGAAAATAAAAATAAAAAGTACACAATTTAAAGCGCGAATGTGCTTTTATTTCGGTCAAAGCATATAGGAAAATTCTAAGGGATTTCAGTTTAAAATGGGTCTTCTAAATAAGTGGGATTGTATTGACAATAATGGTAGACTATTTTTTGTAATGCCATTAAACAAAGTCTCAAATATTATGATGAAGTAAGATAGGGGTATACAAAATCGTCACGCTTTGCTTTTAAGTGTTTTTCGCAAGGTTAAATAGATTTCTAAGAAAAAGTAGATGTGAGGAACCATGCCACGCTTTTCTTTAACATCTAATTTCGTAACCGTTTGTCTTCACTTCAGATTAGAAAGAGCTGAAGGTGAATAGATCTAAAGAATTGGAATAAGCAGATGCGAGGGCTAGCCCAATATGTCGGCGTGGTTATTATTATTATTATTATTATTATTATTATTATTATTATTATTATTATTATTATTATTATTATTAATATGTGCGCCACCAACTTACAGATTAAATAAGCTAGAAAGTCCCTAAGATATGGCCTGCTTCGGGTGCTGCATGCTCGAACAGGAGGAACTCCCATCCATAGGACCATGCAGACTGCTTGCTTTTATCAAAGCACTGAAGCCGGATGAGGTACTCTGATTGAGAATCACATCAACGGAAGCCTCATGGAAGGGGGACACAATAGATCTGTTGGGGAAACACCCCAACATGTGTAATAACTTTCGTTTTTCACCGTATAGTTTGGTGATAATATCCTGTATGTATGTAGTATGAATGAGCCATAATTAAACTCAGAATATATTTATTTAACCCCTGGTAAATCAAAATTTGTGCATTTAAAGCATTGTATTTCAGTTACTCCTTAGTCCGAACCTGAATTGTTGGTATGATAGGGTCCGTCATATGCAACAATTCTCGTATAGCAAAATGACACTCAGTCAAACAAATCGTTCTTAATCGTTTTCAAGTTAATATATCCTTGTCTCAGTCAGTGTTGTGTAAACAACAATATGTCAAGGAGAGAAAGACCATGCTTTCACCCTCTCAAATGAAACCTACGCGTATCTTCCCGCTGTATCCCTCCAACTGCGCGCGTAGGAAAAATTAGATTTCAGTGCCTTACAACCACTCTAACGTATTAGATTGGTTTAGTCCTTGCTCTATCGTGCGATGCAGTTCAAACGTTCACTCGAATAGCAGCAAAACGTGCTGTAGCTCCCTCGGGCCAAAGGTCAAGTCCTTTTAGGCCATTCTCTCCTTTTGTATGCACAGATATTGATAGAATATCTGATGTACCTCTGTTCTCTTTGTCCAAGCTTGGACAAAGAACTCTTTTGGACGTTTTAACGCAATTCTGAGGCAATACAGAAATGTAGAGTCTCTCGTGAAGAAGATGTAAAATGGCGCCTGGAAATTGGCAGTAGAGAAATCCATTTCAATACCAGCAAATAGAATCCAATGTGTGAAGTTTAGTAGGCTACCCCTGGTACGATAACACTAGAAAATAGACAAAGGCTTACATCGCATGGTATTTATAGAGTGAAAGGAAAGTTGAAATTGTAAATTTAAGAAAGACAAATGTTTCATTTTGAAATTAAAGAATCAAGACTTTTTTAGTAGATACTTAGTAATAAGTAACTTTTTGTATATCTAGGTTTATGGGAGTGAATGCATGATAGTATATCTCTTCTCCTTAGCCTTCTTGCACCCAGTATTGAGTATATGCCTCTCTTCTCTGTCGCCATCTTTCTCTGTCTTGTGCGATTCTTAACCGTCCTGTTTGTGGTCTCCCTCTATTTCTTCTTCCTGACCATGGTCTCCATTGTATTATTCTGGCGTTCCATCTGTTATCTTTGGTTCTGGCTATGCATCCTGCATAGTCCCACTTCAGATGTGCCGCTCTCTCTATTACATCCGTTGTTGCGGTTCTTTGTCGTATCCATTCATTCCGCCTTTTGTCTCTTAGTGTTATGCTTAAAATTGACCTCTCCATGGCTCTTTGTGTAACCTGTAATTTTGATCTTATCTGCTTAGTGTGGGTCCATGTTTGTGCTCCGTATGATATGACGGGGAGTACACATTGATCAAGAACCTTGGTCCACAAGTGTAAGCGAATTTTCTTATTCTTTAGTATATATGATAGTTTTCTGAATGCTGCCCATCCCAATCGTCTTCTTCGTTCTATTTCCATCTCTTTATTTTCTCTGTTCAATGTTATTTATTTTGTCCAAGGTATATATATGTACTGACGTTTTCTATTGGTGTTTCCCCAATAGCTATTTCTGGATATTCGGGACACATTGTCTTTGTTTTACTCAGATTAAGATAAACATCATACAAGTATACGCACCTACTTCTACGTATGAAGATGACAAAGTCGAACTCACTTATAAAGATATTTCAAACGCGAGAAAAGAAGTAAAATGCGATCACGATATAATAATAGGCGACTTTAACGCCATCCTGGGACAACAACAAGATGAAGATGAAAGATACGTCGGGAGGTACGGATTAGGTACCAGAAACCATAGAGGGATGATGCTGACAAATTTCATAGAAAACCAGAGACTGTATGCTATGAATACCTATTTCAACAAAAAACTACAGCGAAAATGGACTTGGATAAGCCCAGACGGGAGAATTAGAAATGAAATTGACTATATTTTGAGTTACACAAAATCAATAGTACAAGATGTGACAGATTTAAATTCCTTTAACACAGGAAGCGACCACCGCTTAGTAAGGGCAAAAATTAGCATAACTGGAAAGAAGAAAAGACCGAAGCACAAACCAAAGCGAAGGAACCTAATCGATGTAGACAAACTCAAAGAAAACAGAGAAACATAGACATAAGAAATAAGTAAAAAAATAGGAAACATATAAAGAAGATATAAACAAGCTATGCCAACATATAACAACCTCAATAACAGAAACATCACTCAAAATCGCTAAAAGAATTCGAACAAGCTAACAAAAGAAACTAAACAAAAAACAGAAGATAGAACAAGACTATATCAAGAAGATAAATATGGCACAGAAGAATATAGAAAAGTCAGAAGGGACGCGCGAAAGATGATACGGAGAGATCTAGAAAGAAATTATGAAAAGTTAATACAAGAGGTAATTAAAAATAACAAAGATATGAAATGCCTCAGAAAGCAGAATGGAAAACGCGAAATTATAATGACAAAGGAAAATGACAGAGAAATAAGAGACAGAGAGGAAATACTTCGAGGTATAGAAGAATTCTACAAAACACTATGCAGATCCCAAATACAGAGAACACACATAAATAACGAAGACAGGAGAATAATCAACGTAGGATCGGAAGACATACCCGAAATAAGCAACGAAGAAATCATATATGCCCTACGGAATATGAAAAATAACAAGGCACCCGGAGGGGATGATGTAATATCAGAGATGATAATAGAGGCAGAAGAAATAACACCGAAATTGAAAATTCTGTTCAATATATGTCTAGAAAAAGGAGAAATACCGGAAACGTGGAATAATGCATCAGTTATCATTTTGTTCAAAAAAGGAGGTCCAACACTCCTACAAAACTACCGCCCAATTAGTCTAATGTCGCATTTGTACAAACTATTTATAAAGATCATTACAAACAGATTAACAAAAGAAACTGGATCAGTACCAACCAGTCGAACAGCCGGCATTTCGCAAAGACTACAGTACATGCGATCATAGAGAAAGCAGTCGAATATAACATTGAACTCTACATGGCCTTCGTAGATTATGAAAAGGCGTTCCACTCTATCGAACACTGGGCCATAATAGAAGGATTAAATCACGCACGAATAGACTACAGATATCCATCCCTAATAAAAAATATATACAAACAAGCGACTTCATCTGTGAAGGTACACGAAAGCACAAAAAAGTTTCCGATCGACAGAGGTATAAGACATGGGGGCATAATATCGCCGAAACTGTTTACATTGGCTCTGGAGGAAGTATTTAAAGAACTAGATTGGTCAGACAAAGGAATTAACATATGTGGAGAACGCCTAAACCACCTAAGATTTGCCGATGACGTAGTCATATTTTCGGATAAAAAGGAAGACCTAAAGCACATGTTAACAGAATTAGAAACAAAATCAAGAGCAGTAGGTCTAAAAATTATTCTGATTATGCATGCTAGCTGTATTTAGAAATTGTAAATAATTTTCATATCAAATTCAAATGCATAGTTGCATTATTAAAGTCCTTAATAGTTAACATACGTACCTGGTTTCAATTCACAACCTATGTGTAAAACCCCCACCACCCTATTTTAATACAGTCCACTAATTTAATTGTGGTTAATTATTATACAGCTAATTGGCACCCGCACCTTTGTGGTCATAAATAATTAGAAATTAATTTGTTTATCCCGACCAAGATCTGTACAGGTCGCAGTATATTAACACCTCTCTAGATCATTCATTATTCATTCAAACACCACGTTGCGTTTTAAAATTTCATTTAATATCTGAGTGTAGAGACTTCGTGGGAGCCTTGGCCTGTCATAATAGGGTCAGACCCGTTCTGGCACACTAAAATATCCCAAGCAACAAAGACGCCTGCGAACCAGAGATCCTTGATATAGCACTTCATGGGGCAGGCTAGACTTCGCATAGGAGACTTATTAGTGCCTGATATAGTGAGGGTCTTCATGACTTGTAGCAGGGCTCCTCACATGGCACTGTCGCTTGAACAAACATCTGCACCTGCTGCGGATCGTAGAAGATCCGAAATGCAAGCGGTGCTTAGAGAACGAGGAATCATCCACTCATGTCCTTACCAGCTGTCCAGCCTTGGCTAGGGTTAAAGAGGTGCATTTCGGAAGCTGTGCGTTGAATCCGAAGGACATAAGAAAGATTCAGCCGAGGAAGCTATGTGGCTTTGCAAGGGAGGCCGGCCTGAATAATGAAATAAAACAGATAGCGTAGGTGTTAGGGATTTCACGACCGCATTGTGAAATGATTCATCATTCAAAGTCTAAGTGTTTCAATATATTCATTTCCACGATTGAGGATGTATTCAAGTTGTTCTGTCTGAAATTTCCGCTTGAATGCCAACGGTTTTTCATTGGAATAATGTCAGAGTTTCGATGTCGCTAGTTCCATCTACGAGAAAAATAACGTTGGAGAAAAAAACTAGTGGTAAATATAAATATTAAAATAAAATATAGTGAGAAAACTAACACAGATAGAGCCTAATACAAATACTGAAGGAAATGCTTAAAAAAAATTCATTGATAAATTGTTGCCACCTCAGTTGTCCAAAGATGCTTTTCAACGCTCTTTTCCTAGCAATTCTTTCTTTTGATAATTGTTCTCCTCACGCTCCATTATTATGCCTAAAATGTATTGAGAATCTTCAGTGGCTCTGAAGTTAACTTCAGACTCTTCATGCTTCAAATTCAAATTAAAATTTCCGTTTTCTTCATCTATACGTCTAAAAGCAGTTATGTCACCCCTTGAGATTTTATTTTTCTTTATATTTTCTTATGAATTGTCGCAGCTGTGTTAATTCCAATAGGAAAGCTTTAGTGGCCCCGTTAACTTCTTGATTTTACAAAATTAGAATATGTCGGAGAGTAGGGCGGAGTCATTATTATTATTATTATTATTATTATTATTATTATTATTATTATTATTATTATTATTATTATTATTATTATTATTATTATTATT
>MU182241.1:128405-161849 GCA_016904865.1 Pissodes strobi
AGTTTTAATCATCTCCTGATGATGCTAACATGGTTAGCGAAACGCGCGTCGAGTGCAAAAATTCTGTTTCGGTATTGTGGATAAAACTCTGTTTTATTACATGACAGGATTGACATTGTTATTGCTAAACTATGATTTAAAATGCGAGCATCTTTTTGAGAAATATTTTGTTTCAATTTATTTTAGCAATATAAATAAGGACATAATTCTCTGTGGGGTAATATTTACACCTTATAACAACCAGAGGTTACGTTGCTGTGAACTGCAGTGCAATGACTGAGCAGACTGGATGGGAAACAAAGTCTGTTGGACTTTGATGGTGAGCTTCACTATTGGCCATTGCAAGTTTAAGGTTCATAATTGCCTGCTTTGTTTGCTGGCATTGTTGACTATTGGCCTTAAACCCAAACTAACCCAAACTAACTCTTTCTTTACAAAGAAAGGAAATATCTTCAAAAGATACCCCGTCATATATGCTTTGTGCCAGACTTTGCGTGCTAAATAAACATATTTGAGGACCAATGGATGGGGACACTGTAACGGAATATAAGCTTCTTCCGCTCCACTAAATTCAGTTCAATTACGAATGATTTTCGATGTTTGGGATATGAATCGCCAGTGACATTTCGCGAATGAGTATATTTCGTGCAACTAATTATTAGCACAGGTACGCTGGTTTATACCAATAATTTGCGGATTTGTTTCACTGTAGTTTACTATATTGAGTAGTGACATCTATACGGGAATAAGCTTATCTCATGTAGATGGTAATTGGAGAGCGTAGTACGCTATTTAATACCTACAATTTATTAATTTAATTTACTACTACACTATATTGTGTATTTCTTTGGTTTGACGCCTCATGACCTATAGTAGTAGTCACATGATATAAATTATCCAATTAAAGATCGAGAAGCATAATAGGTTGAACGTCTTGAATATTGAAAGCATGGTCGTTTCATCTTTGTGACGACGCTTGACAGGGTAAGTGCTGATAATTAATCTTGAACTATTTTATTCATCTTGCAATATATTTCACTAATTTTTTCACTTTTTAATACATAATTAATAACTGTTTCTGATTCGCTTAATCGTATTTCGCTAAAGCAAGAAGCTAGCATTTTTATTTTACATTTTCAATTAACTTACATCTTCAATTATCTTAATTTTTGTAGTGACCGTTCGGTAAAAGTAACGATTTATTGGTGAACAATTTCGTCTCTCATTAGTCAAATTCATGTAACTCGATAGAGGTTTAGTTGAAATTTACAGAGAACGTAATTATTTCATCGTTTAGCGCTCACGCACATTATCTTACGTATTTCCATTTAATTTGAACAGTATTAATTGGGGAATTCTTAGAGTGGAATCTATATATTCCTGCAAAGGTAGTAAATTGAATTTTTAGTAGAATTTCTCTGAATTTTTCCTCATAATATTGTTAGTTTAACATTTTTTCTTTTCGGGCTTATTTCATTAAAATTTCAGTTTATTTGTAACATCAAGCATATAATTATTAGCACTTGCCCTGTCGCGTCTCAACACTGATGTATCGACATTAATTTGCATTTATGAGAGGTTAAGCTCATGTGTAAATTTACTTGGTTTTTTTCTTATCTTTTATCTAAATTTCTATCTCAATGCGAGATAGTGATTCCCTTATCTTTATCTTTAATTGATTGAGGCGTAATTGTGCTCAATTATCGTTTATGTGCCAAGGGCCATATATAAAAAAGTAATAGAAATTACTTATTTGGAGTTATAAGACTCGTTTATAGAGAGGTTGTACCTCTATTTTTTCTATTTATCATTAAATTCAAGTTACTTTTTAATTTAGATTTGCCGAGAGCCACTGTTTGGAACGTAGTTCCATCATTTTCTTTTTAACTTTAAATTTCAGTCGTCATTTTCTTTTGAATTTCATATCTTAAAGGAAAAAAAAAGAATAATCTGAGAAACAGTAATTATTTATAATTTTTGCTCAACTTAAAATTGTACTTTAAGTTTCTGATTATTCCTGCTTTAGCCAGTAAATTTTCAAATGGTTGATTACTTCCTCCTACGGTCGCATGGTTAGAGGATAGTTGGACAAGCTAAGTATTAGCCAATCAGAAGATTAATCAATTGTAAAGACCACTGTTATCGTTTTACTCATTCATTCAATTTTTTTAATCTTTTACATTAGTGTTAATTCTCATTGCTAGTCAATTTATTCAAAACTTATATTTCAAATAAATATTTGTGATTTAATTGTAATCCTCATTTTACATGATATATTCTCATATATTCTCATATTTGTAATTTAATTGTCAAATTAATATATTGTCATTTGAACTCCTTCGTTTATTTTATCGCAAGATAGAGCTCTGTGTGACACGAATTATAATGGCAAATTTCTGATATTCTTATCTTTATAGTTATTGATCTTTAAGTATTTATATTCAGTTCGCATTTTCTCTAGGAACTCTGGCGCCCAAAATATAAAAAAAATTCAGTTAATAAAAGAGACAACTCACTCCCTCAGAAAAAAACGAATCTTATACTTAATTAAATTAAATAAATTAACTTTCGCTACAAATTAGTGTCCAACAAAATTTATCCTTACAAATTGGCGTCTGAGCTAGTATTTTATTACAAGTGATGCCCAACTGATCAATTCGTTACAAAGTGGTTCCCTACTTTCGCGCCACTATTTTCGTTACAACACATGGACTTTTTCCTGGCCAGCACGTAGTCCAAATCTCTCGCTAGCCGATCTCTTTCCTTGTGGATATTTGGGGATCAGGATTTACCTTTTGAGGTTCCCACTAAAGAGGAGTGTAATAGAAGAGTGCAAAATGCTTGCCAACATACCTATTTCTAAAGCAAGTGTGTGTCAATTTGTGTGGAAAGAAGAGCAGAACTTTTTGAGCAATTTTGAAACTAATTGTTATACATATTGTTTATGCATTCTCAATTTTTTAGTTAAACTTGAAAAAAAAATAGTGGATTCGTATACAGATCTACTTACTGTGCAATTTTGGATCAGTCTAGCCTATCGTTTTATTTTCATGGTGAATGTAAGGCTTTAATCCCTGAAAAAAATATTTTTTATAAAGGGTTCTCACTCCAAAATACTTTTTATACATCCGAATTCCAATAAAGAGAAAAGCCAGCTAATCTGACTGGACATTTGAATAAAAAAAATAAAAATAAGGGATTAACTAGGAAGTTTAAAAATTTTCCCTTTAAGCTTTGGATTTCAATTGACTGTTAAATTTAACATTCTGTGCTAAAATAACAAATAATGCACGTTTACTATTTGCGTAATTATATATTTGCGACGCCCTTTATAAAAAAAACAATTCCCCTTGACTGAAAGTTATCCGAATACACGGGCAAATATTTCACCAGCATCGGCAGTTAGATATCTAGGCATAACGCTGAACTGCAAAATCAAATGGAATAAACATATTAAAGGAGTCGTAACTAAGGCTACGTGGGCCCTCATGGTGTGCATAAGCCTTGCAGGAAAAACCTGGTGATGTAAACTAGAAATCCTGCGATGGATGTACGCAAAGATAGTGGTTCAAGGGAACAGAAAATCAGCTCTTAACAAAGTACAACGCCTGGCAGACATAAGCATAACAGACGTAATGAAAACTTGTCTAACAGCAGCAACCGAGGCAATTGTGGGCCTCGCATCTCAACATATTGTTGTAGAGGGAGCAGCTAGACAAGCAATGCCTAGAATCACAAGAGAGTGAGCGGGCGAGGGAGGATGGCTTAGAAAGAGCGAGTTAATAGCCCTGACAAAGCATATACCACTTCTTGGGCTCCTCATGGCGATATGAGCTTCTTTAAGTTTCTGAATTAATTCACTGCGGATGGCGCCTAAATCAGATCATACTTGCTTGTGTGTACTCATATTTTTTGAAGTTGAGAGCTGCTGCTGATTCTAGTCTGTATTGTCAGCATCAGGTTCGCCTAAATAACTGCAATATTATCCACTAACGACCCCCTAAACTTCATGCCATAGCGACATAAGAGCTGCCGTGTCGGGGCCCAAATTACACGGAAGTTAAGGTTTGCCTAGTAGGGTTATGTATCGTTAACGTTACATAATTTTATGGCGCCCAACGTGGGGCTTACTAACCCAAACTAACCCAAGCCCATCCATGGGCATACCATAATTTTTTTTTATCTAAAACTTGTTGAAAATTGCCTTTACCGAAGCCCGTCTCTGCTCATTTCGTTTAACACTTTCAATAATAATAGTCTTTGAGAGATTCTATATTTAAGGAATAAACTTTAATGATATATACATTGTTCTTCTAATACCTTTTTTGTTTAAAAACGTCTAGAAGATATTATAAACAATCCGTATTATTAACTAGCCTATATATATATATTTTTTTTTTCATTTAAGTCAAGTAGGTCCATTATTTTAAAGTTTTATTATTTTATTTAGCAATTTTTCTAAAGGAAAAAAAATACTCTACTACCCAAAACAGCATTCTTTGTTATACGAGCTTGTTACGGATCCAATTAAAGGTGATGGGAGCTACCCATTTTGTAAAAGAAAAGGGATGAAAGTGCTGCAATAATGACTGTCGATCTCGCTGTTTGTTTAGGTTTTCTGTCCTCAGTTGTTCTGTAGTATCACAAGCGGGCAGCATAATGAAGGATTTGCGTTAAATAAAATGGATATCGATGATTGAATTCGAAATGTGCCTTGCTTAGAAAGCAAAGACGATGTGAACAGTAGCTTATTCTGGAACATTTGTTTCAATTTCCGCTTCGACATTGTTATGAAAAACGTGGCTTTATAAAGTCTTGGTTGCATGTTATAGCTAACATTGTCTACATGAGGAACGTTTTCTTCCTAAACGATTCCAAATCACCTTAACACAAAGGAAACTCATATATACAATTCATTATAGAAATGGAAATTAATAAACAACTTTAATTATTTTACATTCCTTCACATACTTTTGAAATAAAATATTCAGAAAACTGTCACACAGAAATCATCCAATAATACCACCCTCACAGCATAACACCCAGATTCAACCCTCCTGCTGATCGATAGCTTTGAAATCTTAAGCCTTCATCCATTGTTCAACCCAAGAAAATTGCCATCAGTGTAAAACATCACAACGAAAACAGACCATACTGTTTCTTTGTATATTAAACACCAATCGATAAGCAGCCTCTCGTGCCAGAAAATTGTCGTTTCATCAACCAACAGGGTAAATCTGTTTTCGATATAAGTTGTGCCAAATCATTAATGTAGAACAGAAAGAGCATTGGGCCCACACAAAACCCTGTGAACTATGAATGAAACCAACTGTACACAACCCCACGAAATCCGCAACGGCATTCGATGTCACACACAGTCGAAGGCTTCAGATAGGTTACAAAAAACACTGCCGCGGTGCACTCCCTCTTATTTATTCTCAAACATTTTCTTCGACTATTTAAAAAAAACAAACTTGATGATGGTGGCTAAGGAACGAAACGTCAGATTGAAAATCTAATAATTTCAACTTAAAGAGCAGGAAAAGTAGCAATGGGAAAGTGAAATTTGCATTTTAATATATTTGCATCAGTGGGATTTAATGTATCACAGAAAGAGCATTGGGCCCAGAACAGAACCCTGTGGAATGCCAAAATCTACCATTCTGATGTCAGAAACCCAAGGTCGATAACTACCCTCTGATTACAGCCTGTTAACTTAAATAAAACCAACTGTAAGCAACCCACGAAATGCGCAACGGTATTCGATGACACACACAGTCGAAGGCTCTAGACAAGTTACAAAAAAACTGCCGCCATGCACTCCCTCTTATTTATTCTCAAATATAAATACTTCAAAAACTGATAAAGAGCATAATTGGTGCCTCTACCAGTCTGAAATCTAAATGGACCATCATAACATATCTGCCTCTGACAAAAAACGATGCCACTCGACTCGACTCGACTCTAGGTCAATCTTACCGTAATTTCTGAAAGAGTAGTTGCCATGATGATCGGATTCACGACCTTTCTACAAGCGGAAACATCCGATGAGCATGACATGTTAATGACATTCACCAAAGCCTCCAAAGCAAAGGATGGCAGGTTCATGAAACTTTTAGCTAACAAACCATCATCCTCTGAAGAGCTCCTATTCCTTATAGGGATTACAGCACGAACCACCTTATCAGGATCAGTTGTATTATAAAGAAACCATCGACTTGCTGGATTGCCTCTCCGGATCAGTAGCCGCACACTGAAGGGTTCCGACAGGTTTCGGGAAATACCACATGCTAACCATGGGAACATTTGTTTCTTTAACAGAAGAAGAGGAAAATGCATTGTGTTTGGCTGATAAACCATAATAGCTGTGACCATCTATCAAAGAAGTTCATTCTGGTTTGCTGCTTCGTATTCTGCTTATCTTCTCAGCTGTCCATAAGAATATTGCGTTTATATTCACTAAGTTAGTGATACTCTTTATAAAATAATTTATTATTAATGATAACCAAACCTATATATCTTTAAGGCGGAGTCTTGAAGCCATTATACAAAGCCCATATAATTAGGACTATGTGCCATTATTGTAAAACCAGCCACCCCTTTCCTGCCACAATAAAAGTAGATCCACCCCTTATTTGAACCCTAAATATATCGAATATAATTTGCGTTGGGAAGGGAGAGAGTTTAAGTTTGGGTGGGATCCTCAAGCTTCACTTTCCAATAAAATGGGCTGTTGCGCTTGGAATTAATTCATCAAGCAACGTTATAATAGTATTTCGTAATATGGTGTGCATATTTTAGGAGTTTATCTGTTAAACAATTAGTAAAGACAGTCGATAGATTTTCAAATTTTATTGTTAAAATTTTCAGATAGTGTGTAAGATGTGGAATTAAATATTTCCTAGTTGTTCAAGTCTATTGGCTTCAATAATAGGTTGTCATTTATATTACAGTTAATTACGATAGTTTTCTTAGAATGATTAAAAATATCTATTATATAAGATGCATTGTTAATACTTATAAGGGTAGGTTGTATTTCAATTTCTTCGATAATAGGGTACCATCCTAAGTAAGTTGGTCTTAAGGGTAGTTTTTGTATAGTTCTAGGAGGCAGTTAAATTTTATATTGCTCAAAGTTTTGTCTATATTGGAAAGGAATTTCTATATACTGATTCCTGAGATTTTGGTTTTTAAGTCAATATTTAATTTAGATTACAAAGGTGTTAAATTCCTAAAATTCCATCGAAGTATTCATAGTTCCGTTATGTCATAGCATAAAAATAAGGGAATATTTGCCTTATTTGTGGCTTTTTTCGATCCGACACAAGTTTGAAGGGTGCTTACATATAGCTTAATTAATTCAGGAAAAAATGTTTCAGCTAATGAGGGTCTAAGGAGAGATGCATGTGAACCAGTATCTATAAGTAATCGAATATTATAATTAGGGATTTCGATATAGGGTAGTTGGTTTATTTGGAAGCTATTTAAGCTTAAGCAAGGTGTTGCTCGTCCAAGGCTTGTAATTGAAAATTTTCCAATTTCTCAACTAATGTTTCCTCAGAGAGTTCTGGTTCGTCAAAGTGTTCGGGGTTTGTATAATAATTACTACATTATTTTTCGTCTTCCTCAATAGAATTGAATTGAGGATCGTAGCATTAATTTTCTAGATGATATAGTTCTTGAAAGGAAAATTTAGGATTCCCTGAAGTTTGGAACTGGTTTTAAAATGGCCTTTGTTGGGGTCTCATTTGGGTTCGATTCTTCTGAATCATACTTACGCCACACATTGGTTGTGGGTATTGTTGTTTAAAATGTTGATTAGGTACATTCCTTTGATTAGGGTTAAATGATGGTATATTCCTTTGGTTAGGGTTAAATGATGGTTTTTGAGTTTGTGCTTGATATTGCACATTATTAGGGCGATTCGCTGAATGTGTTATGTTTGGTATTCTAGAGAAGTTCATAAAGGGTTGATAAGTTGGCGACCTTTGAAAATTAATTAGGGAATGATTTGGGGTTCTAGAATTTTGTTTAGTTTGGTTATATAAAATAACTTTGACTTGTTAATATTTCATAATTAGTATTTATATCAATCGCATTGTCCAAGTTTTGTGGGTTTTGTACTATTAATAGGATTCTTAATTCTACGACGGCGCCCTGGGGTCACACAAGAGAAAATATTTTAAAACAACTCTGAGATAAAAAGTCAGAATTCTGATATAAAAAAGTCAGAATTATGAGAGAAAAAGTCAGAATTATGAAATAAAAAGTCAGAATTATGAGATAAAAAGTCAGAATTTTCAGATAAAAAGGCACAATTCTGAGATAAAAGTCAGAATTCTGAGATAAAAAGTCAGAATTCTGCGATAAAAATTTAGAATTCTGGGTTTAAAAGATTACGTAAGAAATATCGTAATATCGATCCAGAATGCTAGTGTTAGCAATCGTAGTCGTATTCGATATTGTGAACTTCGTGACATATTTTAGAATTGATTTTCGTAACTATGGCTTTGAGTTTTTGGATATAATATTGATTAGATTCATTCTTTTTTGTTGAGAATATTAGTTGTTATTGTCAGTTAGCTCTAGTAATTGAATCACTGATTTTTTGTTGTAAAGCTACTTTAATTTCCTCCCTGGTTAATAAATCTGAGCGAGTAAGTAAAAAGTCTTCAGCTGGTCCTACAATTTTTTATTTTATTGCTATATTCTTGTCGCGATACATCATTAGAAAAATATCTATTATGAAAGGTGTTCATCTGATTGATAAAAGAATCTAAACGTGATGGTGTTCCATCGAAGGATTTTAGTAAAGTAACGGTGAATCGCAAAGCGTCAGTCATTAATGTCATATACTTTTTCAATACTTAAAATAGAATGTTTACTTGTAGAAGCGTGTTCTTCTTTGAAATTCTTCTTTGGATAAGTGTCTCCTAATAACTTTTTTTGAAAATTTTTTCATTTCATTTTTTACTAACAGGTTATACGACCATAAGAATTAAAGATGACTTACAGCCTTATCTTGTTTCTAGTCATCTTCCTGACAGTGAAATTTCTGAGGAGATGAACTGCTGCCTGTAGAGGACACTAGCATAGGCCAATTTGTCCGATTGACTGTTCGTTGTGGCGTACCAAAAAGCGATGCTCGTCAGGAGCCACAAGATGCTTGACTGTCTTTCTGATCCTTTTTTAACTGTTGAAACAGAAGGTGCACTTGTTGATCACTCTGGTAAATCTCGTACAGGGTATCGCACTGTACTCCTAGATTCCGAATTTCGGTAAACGCATTCCGAAAGGATCCTACCGACTACTGCGCCAATTTTATTCACTTTCCGAAAACGTTTGTTTTTAAAATATTTTATTTCACTCTATAAGTGGTCAGTATAAAGCTTTTTTAATGTCTAACTCTAGATAAAGCTTGTTTACATAATATATATAATATTCTAAGTTACTGAGCTTGCAGATGATTAATACAATAATATGAGTCATAATAATAGTAACTCAGCCGAAATGGTCATATAATTCTATGTAAATTCCTTCACAGTTTTCAGAGTATACTATATACTCCATCTGATATTTTTAAATTAGCAACTTTATCTTTAACTTTGCTAAATAGTTTCCATACGGTTTCTACGTGTTTATCTACTAATTTGATTGTTGTTAAAGTTAAAAATCCGTAAAATTTTATTGTCAATTTCTTTAATATAGTTTAATCATAAGAAATCTCGTTTTGTGTTAAGAAAGCTGAAACATCCTGAATTCCTGACTAAAGTTTTTATTTGGATATTCATGTGTGTTAGTTTGCGTAGTACTAAAGATTAATTATTTACTTCAACAATATTTTGGATAAGAGTTATTTAAAAGGATATTTCGTAGTTCATTTAAATTTTGAATAAATGGTGAGAAATTCTTTCAATACGTGTTTTTAGGGCTAATAGCCCGGCAGCTCGTGGGACATACTTACAGTCGAAAGCTATTTTGATTCATTAAAAATTTCTCGCACCGCGGTAATGCATGTTGAAACATTAATTTTAGTTTACAAAAAAGATGGTCTCTTGGAACAACTTTTTACATTCTTTTACCTCTATCTAGATAATTAGCTCTGACTTTAACAGATTATATAATAACCCATACCTTAAATATATTTCAACCTTTTTTTTTATTTGTAGTATCCGACCGTCGGCGTCGGTCGAGTACACGGTACGTGGTCGGTATGGTCTCTATGAGGGAGTATCTCCGAATTAAGTAGGAGATGGTCAAAACTTTGTAGAGAACATACTGGCATGGGGGGCCTCAACCTCAACACGGCGCGTCCCATATGGCTGGTAGGGAAAGATCCTGCAAATATACAGGACCGGTGCGAAGGTTTACCAAATAAGCACCCGCGGATCAACTGAGGCACATAGCACCAACGTCTGCACTCAGAATGGGCGGTTGCAAACAGAGCATTCTGTTGCCCAAGGATCGAGATAATGGTCCCAAAGGCAGAGGAACCATATGAATGGTCAATGGCATAAGGATACAGAAGGCAACAGGGGACCGCTGCATTAAAGGCCCACAAGGGCACCCCTAGTATCATCTACATGGCTCCAATATTCAATGCAAAATTAAGTTCCGGAGTACTTCCCCTGGTGGGTTCTCCGGGGGGAAAGGTATTGAATGAAGACAATATAATACTGAAGAGAGGCAGACAGAGAAGCAACGAGACCGTCATAAAAATGAAGGTAGCTACCTGGAACGTCAGAAGCATGTATGAAAGAGGCAAAATACATAATGCCATTAAGAAAAATGAAGATAATTGAGATAGACGAGATAGGAGTTAGCAAAATGCGGTGGCCCGGTAATGGAGAGAGCAATATTGATGGATACCAGGTTTACTATGCTGACAATGATGAAGCGCACCATTACAACGGAGTGGAATTTATACTAGCAAATAATATAGCAAAATCGGTTAAAAATGTTACAGCTATATCTGATAAAGTTTTTATTTTACAACTCAACTCAAAGCCGTTCAATACCAACATAATCCAAGTATACGCCCCAACATCCACCAGTAGTGAAGAAGATCTGGAAGAGATTTACAAACACCTCGATGATGCCCTTACTCTCAGTAAAAGTTCAGACCACACAATAGTTATGGGCGATTTTAATGCCAAAGTAGGCAAAGGCCGCTGCCACAACAATGTAGGGGACTATGGCCTAGGCAGCAGGAACGGCCGAGGCTATAGATTGCCAGGAATACGATTTCGGGATAACAAACATATACTTCAAACTGTCCTTGAGAAGACTGTATACCTGGAAGTCAAATGCTGAAATAGAAGACAAGATAATCAGAAACCAGGTCGATTACATTTTAATAACACATCGTTTCAGGAATGGCATAAAATCAGTCAAAGGGTATCCAGGTGCAGACATCGGATCTGATCATAATCCTATGGTTGCTGTAATCCATGTACGATTGAAAAAGTCAATAAGAAAGTTTTCATTAACAAAATCTACAGAGCACAGTTAAAGAACAATGCCATAAGGGAAGAGGTGCATAAGTAATTGCATGAATGTCTTAATAACCAGGAATTGATTGAAAATGATGTGGAAAAAGACTGGAGTACAAATAAAACATCGATAAGTGAAATTAGCCACGAAAAGTTGAAGGGTAAACCACAAACAAGAAAGAAATCTTGGATGACGAACGAGATAGTTGATCCATAAAATCATAAAAAACAGTAAAAGAGCTACGAAAACGGGAAGGGAGAAAATCCGGGAAGCAAAGGAGCAAAGATTGACCGAGCGGAAATCGGGGAACTGGAGATAAAATATGATACGTTCAACATATACAAGAGAATCAACCTGCTGGAATTAATCACAAGAGGAAAGCTGGGCAACTACACAACGACCAAGGGAAATCCATACCTGATCTGGAGGGAAAACTAGTTGAGTAGGTAAAATACATCACCGATCTGTTCAATGATATCCGTGCAGATGAACCGCCAGTAATAACAACTCTAGAAGGAACCCTAATAACATGCGATGAAGTAGAACGGGCTATAAAACTTGCAAAAACTGGTAAGGCAATAGGACCAGACGAAATACCTTGCGATATCTACAAACTCATAGAGGACAGAAAGTATATGCCGGTTTTAACGGAACTATTTAATGGGCAAAGTCAGTCTTTATCACAGTACCAAAGAAAGCAGCTGCAAAGGTATGCGGTTATTACATGACCATCAGCTTTAAGAGTCACCTACTTAAAATCTTTTTAAAGGTAATTCATGGCCGCGTATGCCACAAATGTGAAGAGTACCTTAGTGAGTCGCAGTTCGGGTTTCGCAACGGGTTCGGTACAAGGGAGGCTTTATTCGGGCTGAACGTGTTTGCTCAGATATGTCGGTTGACTTGGATGCTTGCTTCATAGATTTTCGGAAGGCATTTGATCGAGTCAAGCATGATGTACTTATAGAAGTCTTAAGAGATATTGGATTGGATGGGAGGGATATTCGCATAATCGCAAATTTATACTGGAATCAAACCGCAGTAGTAAGAGTAGATAACAGCAACTCAGAATTAGTCAACATTAAGAGAGGTGTTAGGCAAGGATGCATTTTATCGCCACTACTATTTAATGTCTACTCTGAAAGAATAAAGGGCATTGTAGTAAATGGCGAAGTCATGAACAATTTGCGATATGCTGATGACACGGTACTTCTGGCCTCCAATGAAGAGGATTTACTGTGCTTGCTCGATAGGGTCACTGCCAAATATGCAGTAGCAGGTCTCGATTTTAATATCAAGAAAATCAAAGGTCTGGTAATAAGCAAACAGCATGATACAACGGCTACTGTAGCAGTCAGAGGTGTGAGACTGGAGCAGGTTAGACAGATCAGGTACTTCGGATGTCTGATAAATAACGATGGAGACAATCACACGGAAATCCGGCGAATAGAGTACGCTCGCGCAGCGTTCAACAAAATGTAAAAAGTTCTTTGAATTAGAGATCTTACACTGCCTTTGAGGATTCGTTTGTTGCGCTGTTATGTGTTCTCAATTTTGTTT
Source organism: Pissodes strobi (assembly GCA_016904865.1). Lineage (NCBI taxonomy): Eukaryota > Metazoa > Arthropoda > Insecta > Coleoptera > Curculionidae > Pissodes > Pissodes strobi. The sequence continues at coordinate 141,456 of MU182241.1, forward strand.
TACGGAGTGGGGGCCTGGACTATATATAGCAATAAAATGAGGCAACTGGAGTCGTTTGAGATGTGGTGTTATAGGAGAATCCTGAAAGTGTCATGGATCGATAAAGTCCGAAACTTCGATATACTTAAACATCTAAATAAAAATACTGAAATCCTATGCACCATCAAACGAAGAGAATTAGAATACTTCGGTCATGTAATGAGGGGCGCGAAATACCGACCACTGCAGAACATCATGCAGGGTAAAATTGCTGGCAAACGTGGTCCAGGTAGACGCAAAACATAAAGGCTGAAGAATTTACGCGATTGGTGTGGCGTAAACTTAAGCAAACTTTTCAGGATGGCGGTGAACACAATTGCTGTGTTGGTGACCAAAATTCTGGGAGGACATGGTACATGAAGAAGAAGAAGTACACATTGAAATTTTATAGGACATTTTGAGAGTCTGACTCTCAATTATTCTATACATGGTGTCGGATAGATTATTTGATGAATTTGGGCCAAATTTACTATTTTACTATTTTCCCTTTTTAGGATATGCAAAGATCATTCAACTGACCGAAAGTCTTGTAAATAAAAATGTATGAGTCTCTATGGATAATTACCTGACGGCTTTGAAAATTACTTAAAATACTATTATGTGTAGTATGCACTTAATAACTCATTAATAAACCGCCAGATCAATCAAAAATATCGCATGTTATTTAAACAAAATCGTAACTTTATTAAACATGAAAAATCATAAAACAAATATGTCGGTTAGTTTCAACTTTGACTAAATTTGTTTTTGTGTTTCTAATACTTTTATTTATACCCATTTGTATGCCTTTAGTCCATATGTTCCTAAACTTTTAAGTGACAATTACACAACCAAAAAATGTACTGTTTCACTGGAGTAAAATACATTAAACTTTTGGGTGGCTGCAAGCAATTATTGAGAAGGTTATATACATACAAAGCAGAACGATATGATCAAAAGGAGTTCAAATGAAAAAGTCCGCCGTTGACATCATGAAATTAAATAGGTAATAAAAAATAAGGAGTGCCTCGTCTGCATAGTGAATGCGTCCATTTTTCGTTTTGTAAATAACTATGTAATGAATAAAAGGACCACTTGAAACGACTATCGTTTAACGAAATCAAAAAGCAATTCAATCCGATGAAAGGGCCGATTCCCTAGGTGTCCTATTTCAACAGATGTAGAAACTACCCGTGGCGACAATATACCGAAATGTCCCCTTATGTACGATAAAAAGATTGTGGAGATTGTGCCGCAAAATTCAATGGTTTCCACTTACGTAATTATTGTCCCTTTCTGCCTATTCCCTCTATTGGCAGGTAATCGCATAAAGACCAACTGTCCCTGTATTTGTTGTGACATTTCTGTTAAATTGCACGTGAAAAGTATGGGGTGGGACCTGGCTTGAGTATATGGGGGGAGGAACAACCGCCTTGTTACAAGATTCGTTCTGAAAATAATTAATAATAGACTGGCAGGTACACCCGCAGTACTTTTTTACATAATTTCAAATATTAAGCGATCATGTTTTGGTCGATATTCTTCATTGTAGCATTCATCTTTTGTTTGCTTTCTTTTATGACTGGCATTTCAAGGTTTAAGGTCCCAAAAATGCATAGTAATAATTTTTGATAAAATTAAGTTATCAATAGAATTTGATAAGCTGATGTATGAAGGAAAATTAAATTTTTAAATGTTAAATTATAGGGATCTTGCACTGGACATGCAAAATTAAATATATTTGAAGCCAACGTTTTAGTACAATTAAAATATAAGGAAAAAGGCTTTATGGAGTTTGTTTCTTACGATGTTTACCTGTTTATTGAGAGCTGTCATTTGCTTGAAAATTTTTGTGTTTTTAACGCCAAAGGTGTCAGTAACTATGCTTCATATACAAAACATTATGAAGCCCTTATATTTATGATGTTAAGCTTTCCAATCCTTTTGTCACAAAAATATTTCATGTTGTGGTCACATTTCATCTGAAATTTTATATTCTCAAAAATAATTTGGTATTAAGCATAAATCATTGTCCGGAATAATTTTTTAATAAATTAATAATAATATTAAGTTTCTTATGAATAATGGTTCAATGATCAATTCATTGAATATTTTAATATTGGTAACGATGCATATTTGTACTTGGAATTATGATAATTATATACCAATATGCTATTTAAGAAAAAATATTAAAATTCCAACATATATCCACGACTCTTTTCATTCTAAAAATAAAGTTAAACTCAAATTTATACATTCACGAAGTTGAAAATTTAATTACGAAATTAGGATAAGTGTATTTTATGTTCGACAAGAACGGAAATTAATATTTCAGTATCAAAATTCAGTCGAACTTACCAACTTTAGCTTGGCATACATATAATTGAAAAACTCTTAAGTTTTAATTAAATTAGCCGTAATTAAATTAAATTTTCCTTTCGCTAGTTAAACAGTAAAATATTTTACGATATTGACGATTTAATTTTTAAAAAAAGTTAATCTCCTAAAGCTCGAAAGCTCTAGGGTATTATGCTTGAACTCTTTGCAAAATTACGTTTCATAAACTTGATAGATTTCTTACTTACATTTAGAATATAAGTTGTAGGGCGGTGTTTGTTGGTGATATTGTAAATTGAGTTTGTTCTTTTGATGTTTGTATCTTTTGATTTCCATTATATTTTGAATATTGTATGTTTATTTTATTTTATTTTTTTTATGGCAGTGGCACACACACTAAAGGGAGACCCTATGGCGCTCGACGAGCGGTGTGTGTGCGAAGATGTTGATTGACACGGCTCTTGAATATTTGTAAGTTGTAATTAGTGGGAAACAGATGTCCTGGGAGTGAGTTCCACAGTGATGCAGTGCGCCAGACAAAGGAGTTCTTGTAAAGCGATGTTCTAGGTGTTTCCAGTTGTACGACGAACTGGTGCGCTCTTGCCGTCTGTCGTGACTGTCTGGCAGCAGCTGCCAGGGGCGGGATGAGGCGGACCAAATCCTGGGAACATCTGCCGTAAAAGTATCTGTAAAACAGAGATATCTCGGCTACATGTCTGCGATTTTCCAGACTATCCAGATTCCGGGTCAACTCCGGGTCGCCGACGAGACGCACAGCTCTCTTCTGAATGGAATCCAGCAGCTTTAGGGTGTGCTTTGGTGCGGCACCCCAGATATGTGAGCAATATTCTAAGCACGGTCTTATTTGCGCTTTGCAGAGCAAGAGCAACTGCTGCGGTGTATAGAGTTTTTTGTTGCGAAATAGCGCACCAAGCTTCTGGGAGGCTGATTTTGCGATGTTAGCAACGTGGTCATGCCAGGACATATTGCTGTTGACCGAGACACCCAGCAGTCCGATTGACGAGGATGAAGGAATGGCCGACCCTGCCATAATGATGTCAGGGCCCGCTGTATTGGCCCTCTTGGTAAACGTGGCTGCTTGGGTCTTTGCTGCATTGAACTGGACCAAATTTCGGTCGCCCCAAGTTTGAACTTTCTCCAGGTCTTGATTAATTGCTGTAATCTGCTCCTGTCTGCAGTGATGAGTCTCAGTCGCTGGTAAGGGTTGTTCTGATCTAAAGTGGGAGACAAGGGTACTGTCATCTGCAAAACTGTAAACAGGATTATTTGTTTCGGTCAGCAGGTCATTAATATAGATGAGGAACAGAGTTGGTGAAAGTATTGCGCCCTGAGGCACGCCCGCGTTGATGGTGAATGTGTCCGAGATGTGTCCATCCACTGCAACGTGCAGAGATCGGCTCTTAAGGAAACTGGCAAGCCAGTTGCAGAGAGAGGCTGGCAGTCCGAAGGACGGTAGTTTGTTGAGCAGTCCGTTATGCCAAACTCTGTCGAATGCCTTTGAAATATCCAACGCAATCGCTCGAGACTCTCCGTAGTTCTCAATTGCCCTACTCCATATATAAGTGACATAGGCCAATATATCTCCTGTCGATCTCTCTTTGCGAAAGCCGTATTGATTATCGCTGATAATTTTGTTGTTCTCGAGGTATTTGAGTAGTTGCTGATTGACTACACGTTCCATGACTTTGGAGATTATTGGAAGCAAGGCAATTAGACGATAGTTTGAGGGCGTGGTTTTCTTGCCTTTTTTTGGAGCAGGTTGCACTCGAGCGACTTTCCAAGAAGATGCGTAAATCCCTTTGCCGTAAGACAGAGAAAAAAGCCGGGAAAAAACGGGTGTTAGTTCGTTGGTGCAGTTCTTTAACACGATGGCAGGTATTCCGTCCGGTCCTGATGCCTTTTGCGTATCTAGATTTTTAAGGATTTTACGAATATCACGGTGATGAAATTTGACTTCTGCCATGGTAGTGTTGATGTTCGATATGGTGGGGAGAGTCTTGCCTTGGGGGACGTCTAAGGTAGAGTGCGAAGAAAACATTTTGGCGAGCATATTTGCTTTTTACTTGGCTGTAGTCGCCGTGATGCCACGTTCGTCTGTCAAAGGTGGGAGAGACGTTTCTGTAAAGTTGTTACTTACTGCCTTTGCTACCGACCAGAAATTCCTGGAGCCACTGGGGCATTGCAAAAGTTTATTCCTGATCCTTTGATTGTGTTTGTCCTTAGTTTCGTCGATAACACGCTTGCATTCGTTTCTCGCTTCGACAAAATAATTACGATTTTCAGCGGTCTGACTTTGCTGCCAGTTCTTGTAGGCTTGCTGTTTCCTACCCACAGCTCTTTCGCACCTTCTGTCGAACCAGGGCTTTCCTTTTGATGGTAACTTGATGGAATTTGGGATATATGCTTCCATTCCTGAGGAGATTACTTGCGTGATCTTTTCGCAGCAGACTGACGGGTCGTCAGCGCCAAAGCAGACGTCGAGCCAAGGAAAATCTAGGTAGAACTCCCTTAGATCATCCCAGTTTGCAGAATTGTAATGCCAGATTTTGCGAGGCAATGGTGGATCCTTCTGTATAAGTGGCAATTCACAAACCGTTGTAATAAGTTTGTGGTCGGAAGTACCTAATGACGGACCAACTGTAACTGTGTACTGGTCAGGATTGGTGGTTAGAAAAAGATCCAGGAGGGCGGCGAATTCGCCCCTCTCTGAGATTCGAGTTAGTTCGTCTACAATTTGAGTAAGCCCGCAGCTTATGGCGAATGCTTCAGCCTCTCTACCTTCGTTGTCGGTTATGTTGTGATGTTTGAGCCAGTTGGTGTTGTGGGCATTGAAGTCTCCCAGAACAATTATTTCGGAACTGGGATGATCAACCTGTATTGAGTCAAAAGTGGTGGCTAGTGTTGAAAAAAACTTTGGTAGGCTCTATCGCTCGGAGGGCGATAGAGACAACCTATAAACTTGGTTAATCCCTTGGCGGTGAACTTGAGCCACATGACGTCAAAGTTGTTCGGTTCGAGTGTTTCCTCGCGGTGACATGAAAGGTCGCTTCGGACAAAAAGCATATTCCGAACTTATGTCTAAATCGGGTATGTAAGTCGTAACCAGGATATGGGTAGTTCACTGTTGTTGTTGTAGAACATACTTGTGTTTCTGTAAGGGCTAGTATGTGTGGTCTATTTGCTTGTAGATGTTGGTGTACCGAATTTATGTTTGTATTTAGGCCTCTTATGTTGCAGAAATCAATTCTAAATTGGTTCGGAGATCCGAATGGCCGGGGAGTTTACCTCCGGAATATTTTGATCCTGGAAGCACCATCATGTCCATATTATTATATTCCTACTGTGGAACCCGGTACCACCAGCGCGGAAACGGAACGTGATTCGGGAAAACCACTTAGCGCTTCCCAATTTTGATGGGGTGGTCTTTCACCGGACGATGCGAGTAGGCGTATGCATCTACCACCTAGGGCCGCTTCGACTGGATGCATCGGCCTCAGACTCTTTCCTTTGGTCCATGTTAGCATGAACCGATGAACCACCAACCTCCTAAAACTTAAGATTATCAAGAATAAAAGGCTAGTAGGTATTCAGAAACTGATGTTTACAGAATGTAAATATCATATCCTGTAGCTAGAAATAGATTTGACCAAAAAATTATTTATAATTTCATTTGAATTATTCTATATTTATTGCATAATTTATTTTGGATGCCACTTTCAGCATGAATAGATAAACCATCAACTTGTTGTAGCTTAAAAATAGTTAAACTCATTCGAACTTTTCTAGTTTCATTTTATTTTGGATATTAGTTGTAGCCTGAATCTCTGAGCCATTATTAAAGCCCGAAATTTATTTGGTGGAATAATAATCCAAGAATAAATACGTACTATAACCAAAGTCTAGATAATTGTATGACTGGTTCTCTACTTGCAATAGGCTGAAATTTAATTGAATTTCATGACTAGAACCCCCTTATCACTACGCACATGTGTGCTGTAGCGAACTGGTTGAGCGTGATTGGGTGAGAGACAAAGTCGGTCGAACTGAAGGTTCCCTTGAGTATATACATAATAAAATTTGCTGTTTGCACGTTTAGGGCTCATCATCACTTGCGTTGATCACTCGCCTTGTTCATAATTCATCTAGAATATTTACATAATATTTTGCAAGCCCAAATCCAAACTTAGGACAAGGTGATATTTACTTTGTGGTTTATGAGTTTTAATTAACAATATTGAAATTAAACTTTTAATAATATCATGATGCAACAATGGTTTAAAACTGGTAAAATGTGTGGTATTGTAATTTGCTTTGTTCTTTCGATGTTCGTATATTTTGATTTAATTATATCTTGAATATTGGATGAACCCAGGAACTATCAACCCCCTGAAACTTAAGATTATCCAGAATAAAATCTTTGTTCTCAAAACCTATGCTTTTTAAAATAAGAAAATAAACATTCTTGTATATTCCTATGTTCCATATTATTTGATGTTAGTTTAACCACGAACCTATGAGCCATCCACATCTAGAACAAAATCCTTGTGTTCAAAAACCTATGTTTTTTAGCATAACAAAACAAACACTCTTGTATATTTCTGTGCTTCATATTATTTGATGTTAGTTTAAGCACCAACCCATGAGCCATCAACATTTTGAAGCTTAAAATATATTTCGACAGAATATCATTTCAATTATTCCATGTTTATTCTATATTTTATTTTGGATGCCACTTTTAGCAGATAACTTTGAACAGATAACCTAGCAATTTATTGAAGCTTATACATTATTTAACTCTTCGAAATTTGCTAGCTTCATTTTATTTTGGATACTTGTCTTAAGCTGAATCAATGAGCCATCATTGAAGCCCGAAATATAGTTGGCGGAGTACTTATCAAAGAACAAATACGTACAATCATCAAATACTTAAGTCTTGATAATTGTATGACTGGTTTGCTACTTGCAATAGGCTGAAATATAATGGTGGGAACTAATGGTCTTCGACATACGAGTTATTTTTGTACATGAAGATTATGCCAAGCGTCTATATATGTAGGTATCGTAAGAGTAAACAGTAATATTAATAATAATAATCAGGAAAATCAGCAATTGTATATACCGAGCAATCATAGACCAATCACATGCCTGTCCGTAGTATACAAACTTTTCACGTCACTTCTCAACAACCGAATATACGAACACTGCGCTACAAACAACATACTGGAGGAAGAGCAAAAGAGTTGTATACGAGGATCAGCCTGATGCAAACATCAACTTTCCATAGATGCAGTGGTGATAAAACAGGTTCAGACTAGGAACTCAATGTGTGCTATATTGACTACCGTAAGGCCTTCCATTCGGTCCCTCATGATTGGCTGATGGAGGTACTGGAGATTTGCAAGATTTGCCCGAAAGTAAGAGCGGTGCTCCAGCATCTCATGAGCACCTGGAGGACCAATATCTTTGTCAACAACAACAACGGTGATAAAGTCAATATATCCAGAGGTATTTTTCAAGGAGACTCTTTATCACCTGTAGGTTCCGCCTGGCTCTGAACCCTCTTTCTACGCTGCTGAATAATACGAATATTGGGTACAGGTTTAAGATCAGGAATAGGCGGAGGCTATCCCATCATCATATTATACATGGATGAACTAAAGCTCTTTGCAGAGAACCAGATTGGATTGCACTCTCTAATTAACACCGTTAAGACCTTCAGCGGTGAGATAACCATGCCATTTGGACTTCACAAATGCGCCATCATCAACATCAAAAGGGGCGCCGTGGAAATCCAAGAAGATCAATACCAGGATATCGAGAACTTACATCCCGAAGATACCTACAAGTATTTAGGAATGCTTCAGAACCAACATATCGACCACGAGCACTTGAAGAATATGTTCTCTGAAAAGTACAACAAGAGAGTACTCAAGGTTCTGAACACCAAACTTTCATCAAAGAACCAGATCACCGCTCTGAACACCTGGGCAGTGCCTGTCTTAACCTATACCTTTGGTATCCTTAAGTGGTCTGATGTGGACCTAAATGGACTCGACACGCTATCCCGGCGACTGATGATCAAATTCCGATGTCTACTTACACACCAATGCATCAGTTAAGAGGCTATACCTTCCCCGAGGAAGCGGCGGCGGTTGAGGTATATTGAACATCTACAAGTTGTGCAGAAATCAGGAGAAGAACATACCGCAACAATTGCTAAGATCTAAAAGTGGTCTGATGAGAATAGCAGCCCAGGAGGATCGAGGATATACGCCACTGAATCTACAACACCGCAATCTCGATTTCGACATAAGCTCAAGGTAGGAAGATCAAGCCACCTGGATGGAACAAGCCTTACATGGTAAGGTTCAAAGAAGTCTAGAAGCAGACAACGTCGATAAGCCGACCTCACTAGCATGGCTCGGCGCCAGAAACCGAAGGATTCTTCATGGCCGTCCAGGATAGAGTTATCAGGACTCGCAACTATGAAAAACTTTGTCCAAGACTTGGCGTAGAGGACAAGTGTAGAAAGTGTGGGGAGGTGGGTGAATCTATAGATCATATCATGGCAGGCTGTAGATCACTCGCAGATAGAGCATACCTAGGACGTCACAATCAAGTGGCCAAAATCATCCACCAACAGCTGGCTCTGAAGAACGAACTCCTTCAAATATGCCCACCGTATTACAAATACCAGCCCCAAGCATTCTTGGAAATAGATAAAGTACCAATACAGTACCGTATTGGGACAGGCCTATAATAACGGATAGAACGGTGGACTACAACCGAGCACACATCGTTATCATAGATAAGGAGGAAAAGACTGGAACCATCATTGACATAGCTGTGCCGCTATCTCATAACGTCAGAAGAACTGAGACGGAAAAAGTCACAAAATGCGAAAACCTTGCAGTAGAGCTGGAGAACGTCTGGCAGCTGACTAAAGTCTTCACAATCCCACCAGTAATTCCGGCTGAAGGGATCACTTCGAAGAATCTCCCTTAAAATCTTCAGGATCTCGGATTATCCCAGAACATCATGGGATACGCGCAGAAGGCAGTTATACTTCAGACAGGCCATATAACTCGCAAATTCCTGGACGGAGCCTGAGTGGGGAACTGAATTGTTTTTCCACCAGGTTATCCCAGCCTATACTCGACGCGCCGAACAGATTCACCAAACATGGAAAACTCGGCTACAATAATTCTTCTTATTTTATGATTCCATTGATTCCAAGCATAGGAACTTTCATTAACACACTCTATTTTTATTTTTTGTATTATGGATAAGAAAAATTGAAATGAAAAACGAAACATTGGGTCGATTCAATCATAAAATAAGACGAATTGTTTCCGCAATTGGTGAATCTGTTCGGCGCGTCGAGTATAGTAATCAGGCCAAATCGTTACCAGCGGAAGCTGAATTAGCGTGGTTAATGATGATAATTATAATAATAATTTTCTCCTCAGAATTCATACAAAAGAATCAAGCGTGATATTTATTTATGGACAGCAGCTCTTATTCCAATATAAAACACAATGTATATTGTGAATAAATCCGTGGAGATGGGCATTCTATTTATATAACTGACAGAGCCGAAGTCAATTATATTATATTCTATTTACTTACCTTTATTTTCAGGTAAAGTAGGATACGATTTACTCGGTAGCGACGGGCTTTGTTTGCTAAAATCGCAGAATGAAATGTTCACATCAATAACTGAGCGTTACTTTCTATATTTTAATCTGTCGTTTCCTAAACTAAAAGCCAAAGGAATTTTTAAGATCTAATGTTGATCAGCTATTTGAGTTCAATAAAGCAACTTCAGTGTCATTAAATATTTGCATAATTTTATGTATAAAGATCTCAAACTTGAAATAAGCACCATGTCTTTCCTTTGGATGAGTGCACACCAGGTGGAAAATCTCTTTTTTTTGAGGCAGCACCATTTCTCATATCAAGGAACTGAGCTACCATTCCTCATTAGATCTTGGTAGGGATCAGTATCTATAATTGGGCAATAAATGAATAGAATATGCTCCGAATCTTCTACATCTGTGTTACATTCACAATATGGGTGTTCTAGAAGACCAGTTTGGAACGTTCGGATGATGGTTGTGAGATGTCTTCTATCAACATAGTAACTGTGCCGATACTATGGTATCTTAGGAAATCCTCCATGTTTTGTGTAGATTATTTGCACATAGAACCCCATGAATGTCTTATTTCTTCTTTGATGACTGGAATCAGATCATATTTATCCAATTTGAGGGCAAAGGAATTCTTAAGGTCCACTGATGGCCAGTTGATCAGCTATTTAATTTCAATAAAGTAACTTGACTTCAAATTTCAAGCATAACCAAGGAACAGAATTATTAAACTTGTCAGTGTCATGATGGCACCATGTCTTTCCACCAGATGGAAAATATCTTATTTTTGAGGCAGCAGCATATCTCATATCAAAGAATTGTTGCATCACTGGACACTTCAAAATAAACTATTCTGGGAGTGGTGGAGAGATACATACAGACGATGTATAGATACGGAGGTGGTTGAAGGAGGCAAACCACAGAATGGGTTGATCGTACAATAATTATCAAGTGTGTTCCGAGATGCAAAAGTATATTGATCAATATCTCGATGCAGTTGTTTTGCCATTTGCCTCTGAGTCAGCGACCAGAACTTAAAAGAACTGACCCAGGCTCTTTTTGATGTCATGTGAAAAAATAACTCCAAAAATCCAAAAACTCCTGAAAGTGTGGTGAATAAGAACATGTATCAATCATCAAAATCCACTCAAAAGACCAGCTTTAACATCGCGATAAACCTTGCTTATTACGCAGACCGTTCTTTTTAGCTCCCTGTATTATTGACAGTTCGATAATTGTGATTCCTTTTAAGTCTGAAAATATACCAAAAAATCAGCTTCCTAGCCCTGAAAGTGAAACAATCCAAATAGGATTGTATTTGGCTTCCCAAACATGTTCCAGATTAGGACTTTTTCGGCCGCAGCACTTTATGCTAGTATGTGCTATGGCAGCCGGCCGTGACTAAGTTAATAACAAAAAATGTCACGTTTTATATAACTATCAAGTGTCGGAAATCGCTATGAAGCCTTCCAGGAAAATCCCCAGTCTAGACCGGCTCTGCTTGACAAATTAATTTAAAAGCTTTGAGAGATAAAGGACAACTGCCATGCCGTGAAGTTTATTTGTCGGTGGCTGGAAAGTTCTGAGGGACAATGTCTCATCCCTGTCGAAATAATGGCGTCTCGCTGTTATCTACGGTATATGCAACTGCACTTAGCATTTGGTGATGCTTCTGGTTTCATGCAATATGATGTGGTGTGCTTTCAATTTTATATATCTTTGATAGAGTACTTTGAAGCAAAGAATAATGTTTAGTTTACCACATAAGAAAAGTGTGTTAGTCATACATTAATAATAAGTAGGTAAATGTCCTACCCTTTTAGATTAAGAGGGACTAAAGGCCTATAAATCTAGGAAGGTAGGGATGAGTTAATATTAATATTATGAGAACGCCCCGAACTTGCAGAAGGAATAGGCTTGAAAGTCACCGAGGCGTTATCTGGAAATCGTTTTGGCTTAAAATCTACAAAGAAGCTTTTGATCACACGAATCATTATATTCCTTTAGTAGGGATAGATGATTCGTTCTACGCTCTTCGCCGCGGAAGAGGATACTCGTTGTAGGTATCCGGCGACTTGGATTGCTTAAACAGCTTTTCAGACAGCTTAGGCAGTGTTTATACAGGTGATTTGTTTAAAAACTGTCTAAGCTGTTTAAGCAATCCAAGTCGCAGAAAACTTCACGGATACCTGTCACGCGCAACCTCCTCCGCGGCGGGGGACGCAGAACGAATAAACTATCTCTACTCCCTCTTTTAAACAACATACATAGCGTCGGAGTGTCTGATGTTTGCTTGGAATGTATGGTAATATCTAGAAGGGTTACAAGCATTATGTGACTTAAAATCTCGTGATGTTATAGTGGGATCCTGAGATTCTCAATATAGGATTTCAAATGATTGTTTTAGCTAACGATTTGTACAAATAGGTGATAAGTGGAAGAATATATCATTATCAGGTGCATAATTGCTAGAAATAGTAAACAATGATGCATTTTGAGAGGAATCTAATGATATGGAAAGAAGTAGTACTGAAGTTCAAGCGACGGCAATTGCAGATGCTAGAAGTGATGGATTGAAGCAAATTTTGGAAAGAGCCAAACAAAGTGATTTTGAAGAGCAGTACGAAGAAATTTTCAGTGATCATGACTCTGTAAGTGGTATGAATGACTGTGATTGGTCTTCGGACGAGTGCTTTTGTGAAAAAACAAACAACGTTTTGGAAGAAAATGGATCGGAAGACGAGGCTCTGATGATGGATGTTGGCGAAGATCAATTGGAATTGGAAAGTAAATACTATTGTGGAAAAAATAACACTTACAAACCCCGTGACGCAATATTATTACGGCTCAATGAGGATTGCCAGGACCATCCAGAGTAATTTTTCCTTTCTACTGGTTTGTTTGCGGTTGATGATGCCTCCAGTGGAAAAGACCGGAGCCAAAATAGCAAACTTGCACCTGAAAATATCTTCAAAAAAATACACAGCCCAGGGAAACACTGCACGATCAACGAAATATTGGTGCCATTCATACAGGTACTCTTTTCGGATGTACATCCCAAACAAACCTGCTAAGTGAAGATTGAAGGTACATATTTTAGCTGATCCCGAGACTTACTACATGATTAGTGCAGAGGTGTATACAAGAAAGAAAATCAATTTGAAATAAACTTCTAAGCCAGAAGAAAAAAATATCTCATCCATCGGAACTCGTGCTTCGTTTGATAGAACCTATCAAAAATATCAGTCGCAATATTACTGGGGATATTGGGAATTCCTCCTCCCTTGAATTATTGGAAGGGCTTTCAGAATGTGGTTCAACGTGGGCGCTTAAAAAAACAGGTTTTCTGCCCCCCGCATCCTGTCGAATCCCTGCTATTTAGTTGGTGGTGTCATATGTGCCTAAGCAAGGAAAAGAAGTTTGGGTTAGTCAACTATGCATGCACAGTGGATGAGAATATCAAAAAGCCCGATATCATTCTCTCTTACAATAGTACCAAAGCAGGCGATGAACTTATTCATATTCAACCTCCAAAAGGTCCCGTCGATGAACAGTGGCATTTTCCATGCTTGTCTCAACATTGGTGACGTTGCACATCCTAGACGATCAAGATACTCATTTATAAAAACACTTGTTCTACAATTATGTGAATCATGCTTGAGAATGAGTATGAACATGGTTCACGTGCCTCGAAAAATTCAAATTGTGAGTGCAACAGCTTGCCAAGCCTAAACGTCGCCGGTGTGGAACTTGTACTAGTGCAAAAGACAGAAGAACTAACAACTGCTATTCAAAGTGCTTCATTGATGTGTTCAAAATGGATTTAGCTGCGGATTCTATGTAGGAAACCATTGGAAACGGTGTTATTTTGCATTCAGTTTTTGAATCTTTCTTCAAGGGTTAGTTTGGGTTTGGGTTTCATTGCTTACAGATACAAATGGTTGATAATTGGAAGAACATATGTCTATGAGGTGCAGAATTGCTAGAAATAATAAAAAATTATGCATTTTGGGTGGATCTGGTGATCTGTAAAGAAGTAGCACTGAAATTCAAGCGACGACAATTGCAGATGATAGAAGTGACGGACTGAAGCATATTTTGGAAAGCGCCAAACAAAGTGATTCTGAAGAGCAGTAAGAAGAAATTTCCAGTGATCATGACTGTGTAAGTGGTATGAGTGTCTGCGGTTGGTCTTCAGATGAGTGCTTTTGTAAAAATAAACAAACCAACGCTCTAGAAGGTAATGGATTGGAAGACGAGGCTCAGATGATGGATGTTGATGAAGATCAATTGGAGTTGCAAAGTAAACACTACTGTGGAAAAAATTAACACTTACAAACCCCATGACGCAATATTAATACAATTCAACGAAGAATGTCAGGACCATCCAGAGTAAACCCCCTGAAAACCCCCTTGAGATCTGGAACTTACTTTCCACGGAGGATATGATGGAAGTATTTTTCCGCCACACGTTTCTTAAGAAAGCCCGCATCTCCTTCAGACATCACGACACACTGAGAGCGATTTTGAGTCTTGCCCATGCGAAGGTGTGGCATTCCGTAAGTACATGGTATGGTCTCATTATCCTCCATTCACCACCTAAACTCCCCTCCTCTGCAATTCGCAGCAGTCAGGTGACATCTAAACCTATAGTGCCATGTGTAGGATCCTACCAGGGCGCTGCACTCCTTCCTAAGTAGGCACAACAACCCTCTGGCGAAAATCTTCGCGGGTCCATGTATCATTAGCCTCGTTTGTCTCATCCCCGAATCCTTCCGCCATAACTCGTCGGCCCGACCATCCGTCCATACCTCCAATGCTCCTTCGCGAACACTCTGGGTCAGCCTCACACAGGGATCACGCCCTAAGTATCTGCGTGCGGAGCCTTCTCTGTCTAAGGTACTCAGACCATCGTAACCTTTTTATGCTTTGCAAGTTCAATCAGTCAGCTTCTACACTCCCTTACCAATAAGAAGCCCATGCAGACTGACTTCAGTACCATGAGTGCGGCCTTGCTGTCGGAGCAGAAGAAAATCTTCCCGCCACCGACATTGAGCCTTAACGACTCCTAGACCCCATCATGATCGCAAAAATGTCCCCTTGGAAATCCGTATTGTGCTCGCCCAGTGGGGGTAGTTCTTCACAGATAAATAAACTTTATAAATCACATTGATAATAGATGGTTGAAGTAAGGTACTTATTTGAATACAATAGCATCATCAGAGTTTATTTTTAGGAAAAATTCATGTCCTATGCAATATTAGATCAAACTTTGCCCTGTAAGATATAGTTTTACTACTCCGAATTGGATGAGAGCTATCAATTTTCCTCAGAAATGGCCTTAAAGTTGAAAAACTACCCATCCATAGGCAAACAATTATTGGATACATCCGAGAGTCCCTTTGATGTATTAATATGAGCCAAATCAATAAACCTGGATTTGGTATGTAGTTCTCTTTGAGCTTACAGCAATTGCAACTACAAAGACCGTTGTTAATGCTGATATGTTTAAATTATTAACTTGAATTTCATATCATGTGATATTCAGCTTGATGTTTGACGCATCAGATAAGTTCGATTAAATTGCTTTGGGTTTATGCCATATTAACTAGATTTTAACTTAAAATATGCTGATGGGGTATAAATAGACATTGCCAGTTTTGAATGCAAATAAAATGAATTGTAAATTAACAAACATTTCAGCTTTTAAAACCTAACACTTAACCGTACGAAAGGCTATTTAAGAACAAAAATATCTGTGTCTTCTCACCTGCTGACCGTTGCATGCTTAGGATGCCTAAAACTTGTCTTGAATGCTTGCATAATATTTTCCAAGTTCAAGTTCAAACATAGGACAGGATGATATTTACTTAGTATTTTATGCGCTTTAGTAGTTCACACATGCCCCCTCCCCGATAATGTTGGACCCCAACATGTGCCAAGACCTCTATGTTTTAGGAGGAAACACCTCAATTTGATATGACATATCGCATTTTGAATTATCCTACTAGAACTGCCCATCGTTAGTGGTTTTGTTACATTCTGCATCGATTCTGATCCTTAATAATATTTGTTTCGATATTATTCACTGTGCCATCTGGAAAGGAAACTATTACTGTGCAAATATCCATAATCTCAATATATAAAATTCGGTTTACAACGTTCTTCTACGTCTTCCGATTTCCAGTCTTCACTGATCTCGGTCCTGCCAGAGGTCGTCCCCCAGTTCTCTCAACCCGATCTTTCTATCTATCCCCTCTCTCCAACTTTTCCTTGGTCTTTCTCGCTTTCGTCTTCCCTGGGGTGTCCAGTCTAATATCTGCTTGGGGAGCCGTTCTTCGGACATCCTTTGTACGTGGCCATACCACTTGAGTTGTTTAATCCTTATATCGTCTACTATGTCATGTGAAATCCCCATAATATATTTTATCCTTTTGTTGGTAACTCTATCCATTTTTACGCATCCAGTAGTCCATTTCCATGGCTCTTATTTGTCCTTCATTTCTTTCCTTGATGTGCCAAACCTCACTACCGTACGTGACAATACTTTTTATTATAGTGTTAAATATTCTCTGCTTGTTTGTTTTTGATACATTTTGGTCCCAGAGTATTCCATTCATCATAGCTGTGGCTTGCCTCCCTTGAATGTTTCTTTCCTTGATTGCTCTGCCCGGTATTCCATCGTTCGTGATTCTCATTCCCAGGTATGAATAACTTTGGCACTTTTTTATACATTGGCCATCTTCTAGTATCAGATCTTACTGTAAACCCCCAATACACATGTACTCTGTTTTAGAATGTCGATTTCCAGGCCCCACTTTCCATACTCCTCTATTAGCTACCTTGCCATATACTCTAGGTCGTCATAGTCTTGGGCCACCACTATTTGATCATCTGCGAAGCATAGTGTGGTGTTGTTTAATGGGATGCCCATGTCATTACATTTTCATTACCATGATTTAAGTGCCTGTTCTAAGTATATTTTGAATAAGGTGGGTGACAGGCAGCACCCCTGCTTAGGTCCTTTATTGGTTCTGAATCCATTTGAGATTTGCATTCCCATTTTGACCTCTGCCTTGCTCTCATCGTACAGGTCTTTCACCGCTTTGATGAGGGTCGCACTAATATTTGTTTGTTCGAGAGCATGCCAAAGCTGGTTTTTGGGGGACACTATCATAGGCTTTTTTAAGGTTCACATATAGGAGATGTATTTCCTGGTTGAATGCGAGCTTTTTTTCTATCAGCTGAGAAATGCAAAAGAGATGGTCTGTAGTGGATCACGATATTTCAGCTTAATCTTTTCCTTTACAATTTTTCCATATACTCGGCTTAAAGTACTAGTAACGACGAAACCTCTATAGTTATCGCAGTCGTATCGCTTTCCCTTCTTATGGATTGTTGATATCAATGATGTTTTCCATTCTTTGGGTACAGCCCATTTATGCACTTTTGAAATATGATTGCAAGGTGTTGATACAGTTTATTAGTTCCATTTTTGATTAATTCTGCCGAAATATTTCCAGGCCCTGGCGCTTTTCCATTTTTTAAAGACTTGTATATTGTTTTCACTTCGTTTACAGTTATTCTAATTGGGGACGCTATTACTTGGACATTTTCTTGTTGCTCTTCTTGGAACTCGGCCCTGCCTTTTTGTAGTAATTTAGAGAAATACTTATCCCACTGCTGCAGTGAAATTGGCGCAAATATATCTCTTTTATTTTCTTGTCTTAGGGACTTTATAATTCTCCAGCTCTCTGTACTCTTCTGCCCTCCTAGAAAAGCATTTACCCTGATACACTTGGTTTCCCATGTTTCGTTATTTTCCTAGATTATCTTTCTCCGTACTTTTGCTTGGGCTTCCTTGTATTTTGTTTTGTCTTCATCGGATTTTGAGTTTAAGAAGTTCCAGTATTTGCCTCTCTTCTCCTTAATATCCCTTTCAATATCTTCATACCACCAGTCAGGTTTTCCTTGTTGCTTCCTTTCTTGGTATCCCAGTGCTTCCCTTGCCGCTTCATGATACAGTCTTTAATATGTTGATAATACTGTTCTGTATCTCCTATTTCTTGATCCCTGAGTTCATAATCTAAAACTTTGCTTAAAGGTGAACAATAATTTGAAATAAATTCTGTTTTAATTATACTTAAGTAAAACTTCGTTAATAAAATGCAAAGGAAGATTTGCATCCTTCATTATTAAGTTTAGTATCTTATTTATTACCACAACCAAGGAAAACTCAAAATACTTTTCCAGGAGCGGATTTTTTTTTACAAAAAACATTTCCCAGTTTCACTTGTTCTCGATAAATATGGCACTTCCAAATCTGAACTTACGTGTGAAATGTGTTTTCAATCGTTTCGCTTGAGTATCTTCTCATCTGCTGACTATTGCATGTTTGGGGTTCATAATCACTTACGTTGATCGGTCGCGTAGTTTGGGTTAGTTAGTTTATCCTAAATGATTATATGATATTTTCCAAGTTTAAGTTCAAACTAAGGAGATAATGATATTTACTTAGTAGTTTATGCGCTTGAGTAGTTCGCACATGCCCCCTCCCCCATACCGTTGGATCCCAACATTTGCCAAGCCCCTATGTTTTAGAAAGAAAGACCTCAATTCGAGAAGATATATCGCATTTTACATTATCTTTCTATAACTATTCAATATATAATGTCATTAGTAGTCTAGTTACGTTCTTGATCCATTCTGACTCTTTGTAACTGCCCTTTCGTTATTGTTCACGGTGCCTTCTTTGTCTGACGTAACTTGATCCTAATTGGAGCTACAGCATGTGCACGTCACAAAATACAGATGATGGCAATAGAGCAAAGAAAATATTTTACCTGTAGGCAGTAAAGATCAGAAAAGATCTTTGGATGAGTTTCCCAATAGTGAAGCCGGTGTGGGTCACTTGTTCTCGATAAATATGGCACTTGCAAATCTGAACGTATTTGTGATATGTGTTTTCGATCGTTTCATTTGAATGTCTTCTCACCTGCTGACTGTTACATACTTAGGATTCATAATCGCTTGCGTTGATAGCTCGCGTTATTTTTAATTTGTCTTGAATGTTCACATAATATTTTCCAAGTTCAACTTCAAATTTAGACAGGATGACATTTACTTAGCATTTTATGCGCTTTAGTAGTTCGCACATGCCCCCTCCCTGATAACGTTGGACCCCAACATGTTCCAAGACCTCTATGTTTTAGAAGGAAATACCTCAATTTAAGAAGACATATCTTACTATAACTGTAATATATAAATATCAGTAGTGGATTTGTTACGTTCTGGATCCATTCTGAACCTTTATAGCTCCCTGTTCGTTATTATTTACCGTGTCTTCTTTGTCTGACGTAGATTTATTCAAATTTGAGTTACATCACCTGCACGCCAAATAAGGCGTGACGTCACAAAATACATATAGTGACAATATAACCAAGAAAATATCCCAAAATTAATGAAAAATTTCTATATTCAATTTAAACAAATTGTTAGTAAACCATAAAACCTATGTATATATGCTTAATACATTTAAGTAAACGTGGCAACATTTAAATAGCTCAAGCTTACTGTAATCGCCTTAATACGAAAGCGCCACGAATCGGCCAGATAGCTTGGTTGGGATGATTCGTTGCCCTTAAATATTCATTCATTATGGCGTAAGCTAAGACAAGAGTTAACTGTCTTGAATGGCATGGTTGTTCCCAGAAAAATGGTTTGTTCTGATGCTAATATTATTGGATTGCATGGCTGCTGTGACAGCTCTGTGGAAGCGTATGGTGCTTGCCATAAAAAGCATAAGAGCAGATGGTCAAGTTCAAATTTCCCTGGTGTATGCTAAAACACAGGTGGCTCCATTGAAAGTGATAACACTTCCTCGACTTGAGCTAAGTGGTGCATTGGCTCTTTCACAATTGGTCAGTACTTTTAAAAGGTCAGTCAACCTAACCATAAATAAAACGTATTTGTGGACTGATTCATCAGTGGTATTGGGGTGGATTTCTCACTCACCACATAGTTTACAAACATTTGTTGGGAATCGTGTTTCTCAGATACAATCCTTGACTTCAATAGATGAATGGCATCATGTCTCATCAAAAGATAACCCTGTAGATATATTGTCGAGGGGTTGTTATCCTGAACAATTTATCAATAGCAAAATGTGGTGGGAGGGTCCTAATTGGTTGAGTAGCGATTATTCAAAATGACCTTAGTCAGTTATTGAAATTGAATGAATTAAGAAAGCAAGTTCACACCTGTAAAGTTATTCATGAATACTTCCCAATTAAAAGATTTTCTAATTTTTCACGTTTGAAGCGTAGCTTTGCTTATGTTTTACGTTTTTATAATAATTGCAAGCTTGACA
>MU182241.1:181849-204174 GCA_016904865.1 Pissodes strobi
AGCTCTTAGGTGAAGTGTTAAATGAAATCAGTAATATAGATGTGTGATGATGATGATGATGTTTACTGGTCTTGAACTTTTTTATTGTTCAGGTTATTGTAATATTATGCTATAACCTAGCATGACCTTACTTTCTGCTATTAAACAGAGGAAGAGCGTGAAAAGTTGTATCATCTTTGTCGGTTTAATTACATTGTATCCTATATATAATTTTATAAGGCTTTTATCTTAAATGCCTGGACTAATGAGAATCGGAACTACGGCGGCTAAGCAATATAGAATATAATTATGGGGGGCACTTTTGGCTTAGTACTGAGACCTCCTGAAAATCTAAGGGACTCCGATACGGCACACGGAAGAGGTAGTCCCAAAGGTGGAGTTTATATCCATGATTGCCAGCGGTCGTTGAATCAAAATTGGCCTTAGAAAACGGACTTTTTACGGAGATCTGGTGAAACAGAAATGCATGTATTGCGAAGCGTTCGTACAATGAATTTAGCTTTACGTATATTCGGTAGGGTTTACGTTCGATAGATTTTGAAGGAGACAGACTGATATACTTTTTTGTTATAGCATTATTGAATTGAAGAATGCATTTAAGTAAAATATGCTGGTAAAAGCACAGTATTTTCTCTAAAATAGAATGATAAAAGTGTATCATCACCCCGATATATGACGCAATCAAAATTTGATTCCTCTCGCTCTACTATTACTCGAGGTATTAAGCTGCTGCTAAAAAAAAACTAATATTCAAATCTGACTTAACAATTTCTGTTCTAGGCAATATTCGTCTCGAAACTTAAAATAAAAAGAGCCATAAGTTAATTTAATATTCCCGTAACACCAGATACAGACGAGTCTCGTCTCTTTTAAAAGAAATCTTAATATACATGCGGAAAGTTTAGAAAGCTGCCTATATTTTCATAATATTCTTTAACATAGCCACTCTAAAACCCATTCAGTGTTCCCGGCTAAATCTGGTTTAACATTACACTTTCAAATGAAAATCCTCAGATGATGTTGACGGATCGGCGCTTTACATTTTTATTACTTTTCTTTGGAAATTTATTTATTCAATAGCCCGTAAAGAAAGATGTGTGTACAATAGACTCAAAAGTTTTATAAGGCAAACATATACGTATCATAATGAAGCAGTTCTGTTCACAAAAAAATACGTATACTTAAGGGCCACTACTTTGAACTCCGATTTTTCCCTGCTAAACTAATCAGTGCTTTGAATATCATGCACATCTGTTAATGTCATACTGACAGTGGCACGTTCAAAACACTGATTAATTTAACGAGCCATTAGAGTGGGTAATCGAAGTTCAAAGTAGTGAGACTAAGGCTACTAGTGACGAGCTACTCGTAGCAACGCAGAACATTTAGACGAGGCTATTATTAAGCTGCCTTCCAAAAATTATGTTATAGTACATATCAGCAAATAAATCAATGTTTGTGCAAAAAGTATCTACCGGATAAAAAAGATTTGATCAATTAAAATTCTCAGATATTTCTTTTCCAACAAGGTGAAACAGACTTTGGACTTATTTTAATCCCTCTCTTACAAAGTTTAAATGGAAAATACAATTAGAATTTAATATTCTTGGTGATCTCTGTAAACTGGTTCACTACCTTCTGATTTCTCCATGCTTCCTGGATGCTAGTGCCTGAGAAGTCTGAGATGTCTGTGACGTCACTGGAAGATGTCCTGGTTATGTGGACCAGGATGGTGCCAACTTACTCAAGAGAGTTATAAAATTCACCAATAATGTTAACTGTTCTGTCTCAATTTGGCTAGGAACGTCAGTTAACTTTGTTTAAATCTTTAAAAGAGAAGTAAATACATAAAAGGAGTAGAAATAACTCATACTCTATTACACGGGAAAATAATAAGACATGTAGGTATGTAAATTTAATTTTAAATCAAATAAAAGGGCTTGACAAACATAAGTTGTTTAAATGGTCAAACAACACCTAGTAACCCCGCGATTTTAAAAAATTAAGTTTTTTAAACGTAGAGGTCCTGGCAAACGTCGGGGTCCAACGCTATCACGGTGGGGGAATGTGTCAACTGCCAAATAAATACTGAACTGTCGCTCGTACCTGGCAAGCAGTTCTGTTGCTACGGTCGCGCATGCAACACGTGCTTAAAACCGCTCTCCGAACAAAGTTCAATAGTAAAGTAAGGTAAAACGCTAACGACACACAAAGCTGCACTATACTTTTCAGTGTACAACAAACAAGACGAAGTTCAAAGAGAGACCAGGCGGCAGGGAAGCCTGCCCAGCGATACCGCGATGCAAGGAGCGACAAACAAGGAGCGAGACAAATCTCCACCCCAGGTTTTAACAAGTATGCATAAACACATCACATCCAACATTACACAACATAAGTATAACATTAAAATGGAGTCGTCCATAGTGAGAAAGCTCGAGGCGGAAAACCTCGAGCTTCGCAAGACTAAGAGGTTAAAAGCAGACCTAGGTAAAAACAACCAACTAATACAAGATCAGAGTTCACAAATTAGTTAATTACTTTCCAAATTAAATGAGCAACATGATTTAATTTCCAAACTAACAACTAAACTAGAAGATGGGTCGACCCATTTAAATGTTCCGCAGAAAAACACAAACATTACACAAAACAATACACACAAACCGCAGTGGACCCCCCCGTAAGTGAAGCTCAGGAGGACGAAGAGATGGAAGTCTTTTCAGACTCTGGAAAACCAACTTCTTCCAAAAAGCCCGCTCCAGAGGAATTCCCACCTCTGAAGAAACCCAAACAAAGCGCCCCAAAGAACCTTAAGCACTCAATCAGCCCCAAAAAATCCTGACGTGGTGCCAATCATAATCAGATGTCCAGAGCACTGGAACAAAATATACCAAGACTTAAGGATTTTAAAACTTTGTTTTGAAAACGTTAAGAAGTCCAAACTAGGCATACAAATCACCCCTAAAACTCCAGGAGACCATAGAGGCATCACAAGATATTTACTTTCTAAGAAGTACCCATTCCACTCCTACTTCCTTCCAGAAGATAGGCTACTAAATGTAATAATCAAAGGCCTAGACAACAAAATGGCAATTGATGATATCAAAAATGACATTGAGGACAGGGGCTATTCCCCCAAGGCGATTTACTGGCTGAAGGTCGGTAGGAGACGTCAGTTTCTCACCAACTCAGTGAAAGTACTTCTCCCCCAGTCCGACATTAAAAACCTGGAAGAAGACAGAATCAACTACATGCCCGTCACAGTCGAGCTTCAAAGAGGAAGCATAAATAAAATTCACACACAGTGCCATAAATGTCAGCAGTTTGGGCACACAATCTCAAACTGCTATGCCAAACCTGTGTACCATAGGTGCGCAGGTCCGCATTTCTATAAGGAATGCACAAAAACTACTAAAACCCCAGCAAAGTGCTGCAATTGCGGGGGGGAACACCCCGCAAACTATTCAATGTGCCCCAAAAATCCCAATTACAAAAAGCCACTGCCACAAACACGGCCTGTAAACACAAACGTAACATTCGCACAAGTCACTAAGCCTCAACAACCACAACAACAACAACAAGAAGCACCCAAACCCACACAAACAGCACCTACAACAAAAACACAAACACAAACTCCCAAACGAGTGCAATGCCGCAAACAAACGGTCTCATTGCTCTTCTAACTATGTCCGAACAAGACATAGTTGCAAAACTGAATAAAATCTCAGATATCATTAATAAAAACCCAACATTGAATTTATTCGCTAATTTCAATGGCTAATAAACCTAAACACCTATTTTTAGTCAGTTGGAACGCGAGTTCTCTTTAGCCCAAAAGACATGAGTTCGCAGACTACCTGACTGAAAACAATATAGACATTGCACTCGTTCAGGAGACATTCTTACGCCCACAAACAAGGTTACATATCAAAAACTACACAATCTACAGAAATGACAGGGCACGGCGTATGGGGGGCGGCACTGCCATTTTTGTAAAAAACAACATCACACATGACGCTATACAACCACCACAATCAGACATACTGGAGGTGACAAGCATCAAAGTCAGTCTAACTGACGGAGACATTGTCATTCACTCAGTATACGAGCCACCAACACTTAACTTACCACCTGACGAAACCACAAAACTCTTCAACTATACACTGCCAGTTCTTGCAGCAGGATACTTTAACTGCAAACATAGATCTTGGGGATGCAGGGCCACTAATACAGGTGGCACTACATTGCTAAGAGCTTCGCAAGAGCTGCACTTCATAGTACACGCACCACTCGAACCCACTCACTTCCATCACGAACGCTCAGATATACTAGACATAGCACTAACTCAAAACATCGCAGACAACGTTGTGATTGACAATTTGGAGGATTTATCCTCATCAGATCATTCTCCTATTGCCATCACAATAAACAACATTCACGAACACAAACAAGCAAATATACAACAATTCATACACTGGAACATAGTCAAAGAACACAACACAATACATGCACAACTTACCATACTTCGCCTGCAAAGCGGAACTAGACAACGAAGTTGCTAGATTCACTGAGGAGATACAAGCAGCCATAAAACCAAAAACTGTACACATAAAACAAAACAATCCATACTCGCTCCCACAAAACATAAAAAAAAACAACATAAGGCTCCAAAACAGGCTAAAACGACGAGCCAGACTAACAAACAACCCAGACTTAAACACACAAGCAAACAGACTCACGAATACAATCAAAACAGACATAAAAACTCACAAAAACAACTTATGGACTGAATACATCACCACAGTCAACCCACAAAACAACTCTCTATGGAAAATTGCCAGATCGATGCAAGATCGCAACAAAGTGGCATATCCTAATATCCATGGACTGAGAGGAATGGTGTATCCCAGCGAAGAGAAGGCCGAGGCCTTCGCAGACTCGCTGGAATCGCAATTCACCTTAGGCGATGGGGCCCAGGATATAGATCACAAGGCAACCATAGAGAGAAACTACAGAGAAATACTAACTTACGAAAACGAACACCAAGACGACGAAACACAACCAACCAACACCGCAGAAATTGCGTAAATTATTGCGCAATTAAACCCGAAAAAAGCACCCGGTTACGACAACATACCAAACAGAGCACTAAAAAACTTACCAGGAGCAGCCTTACTCAAATTCACTTACATCATAAACACAATACTATCACTAAAACACTTTCTAAAATCTTGGAAAAAAGCAAAAATCATTCTCATTCCAAAACCACACAAAAATTTGATCTTTCCTTAAAACTGGCGACCTATTAGCTTGCTCTCATCACTGAGCAAGCTGACGGAGAAGGTTATGCTGGAAAGATTGAACACACACATAACACAAAACAATCTGATTCCAGATGAACAATTTGGGTTTAGAAAATAACACAACACCGAGCTCCAACTAGCCAGACTTGTTGAGGAGGCGACTAGAGGACTACAAAGACGGGCATCGACCGGATTTGTAGTCCTTGACGTCGAAAAAGCCTTCGACAAAGTCTGGCATGAGGGACTCATTCACAAACTAGACAGACTACACAAAATACCACCGCCACTAACTCAACTCATAGCATCATTCCTCAAACACAGATCCTTCATTACACAAAAAAACACAGCACTATCCACCACAAGGCGCATAGAGGCAGGGGTCCCCCAAGGCTCTCCTCTGTAGCCTACACTATACACATTATACACTACAGACATACCTAGACACCCAAACACTAAACTCTCCATATAAGCAGATGACACATAAATATTCTCAATAAACAACAATCACATAAGACTCAAAAACCACGTACAGCAACACTTAGACTCCATATACGAATGGGCAGAAACTTGGAATATTAAAATTAATGAAGATAAAACTCAGGCCATGCTCATAACAACTAAACGCAATAAACCTATTCCAAATTTAAATTTAGAAAATTCAGTAATAAGATGGTCTGATTCTCTTAAATATCTAGGGGTAACTCTAGATAGTAAACTCACTTTCCAGAAACATATTCAAGCAAAAGTGAACGAAGCATTGCAGCCAAACAAGCTTTCTATCCATTAATAAACAGAAAAAGAAAATGTCACTAAATAATAAACTAATGCTCTATAATCAGATAATAAAGCCCAAAATTTAATATGGAGCCATTGTATAGACACATGCATGCAAAACAACGAAGAAAAACTATAAACATTCCAAAACAAAACACTCAGACAAGTTGTGAACGCACCTTGGTACGTTCGCAATGCAGGCATTCACAACGATCTCATTCTAGACACAATCAACACCTACTTGGCAAGCAAACACACAATATTCTTAGAACAAGTACGCAATCATACAAATCCAGTCATAAGAACAATATTCAGTAGAATCACACACCCAAACGGAACAGTACACAAAAGTCTACTACTCCCACCAGAACACTAAATCACATACACAATACACAAAGAAAAAAATAATAAACCCAAAAAAATAATATCAATATCAATATCATTCTTATCTTCAAAATTTCCAAAATTTCAAAATTTGCAAATTTTCAAAATTTTTTCAAAATTTCTAAAAGGTTCGTTCTTTTCCATAAAATCCAAAAATTTTCAAAAATTTCTCAAACTTTTAATCACAAAAATCGTTAACATACAAGAATGATCTAAATAACAGCTGGGGACGAGAGCATCGCTGATGCCCTAGGCCGGGTTCCCACCTAAAAACGGGAGTGTACAGGCGTTAAGGGACTGCACGGGGTAGCTCGCCGTATGGGCTCCATGCGTAGAAGTAGGGTCAGGGGGTAACACCCCGTGTATCACGTGCAGTTCTTTCCTGGGGTGGCCGATTTCGACTTGCGGAGAAATCTGCATAATCCAAATCGATCAGCCTCGCCTAGGTGTCTACAGCAATTCTCTCGTCTGCTCAAATAGCAAAAACAAACACTCGCTCCATCACTAACGGCTCCAAGGCGCTCCACTACCAACAACGATCAAAGAAGAAACATAAACCACTAACTACAAGACACAAGATCACCGACAGTACAAGAGTGCCTAGTGCACTAGCACAATGGAACATCACAGTAATAACCATATCAGGTTTTAAATTTTCTTACTGAGATTTACATGTAAATCTTGTAGAAATTGCCGCGTAAAGCCAGTAACTGGAGATGAAGGAACTTTGGATATTTTATTGGAGGTTTTTCAAGCATGCCTTATATCAACATTCACTATTGAACGAAAATTGCATTATATTAATGTCTCTTAAAGCTGCATGTAAGCTTAATATAACTGCAGAAAATACATATTACCGCTCTAGCAGCCAACATATGATTAACGATAATTGTTATTTATTATTCAACCAATCGATTTGTACTGCACGTATGCGGCCTTAATCTACATGTATATTATTATGAAAGTTAAGGAATATTACGAAATTGATGTAATTTCTGCATCATTGATGGATGGTATAACATCGAAAGCAGTGTGATCGGATGATTACGTTTTCCATGTGATTATAACACATTTGAATACTACCTGTTTGGTAATTAACCCATTATTTTTCTGCTTTTTGTTTGATTTTTAAATTTATAAAAAGTAGGATGAATATGGTTTCTAGTCGAAATCGGGCACAATTCGTTTACACGGTTTAGTTTCATAGATCCCTGGAAAAAAGAGTCTAAGAAAAAAGTTCGTAAGCATCGCTACATCTACTCCTATAGGTAAAAATAAAATAATTGTAATTTTTGCCCCTCAAGTTCAGTAAAAAAAATACTTTCGAAAAAATGTGCAAGTACCGAGAAGTTTGTGGTTTATTTATAATTGTATTACTGGACCTGGTACGAATAACATACAAATTCTCCATAAAGTAGTAACAGTAGCAGTAGTTTTTTTAGAGAGGAAACCGCTTGGCGCCAGGTCCACCTTGGTAGTGTAGGGCGGTACTCCGACTAAAACTCCTCTTTTTCCTCCTTGTACTATTCCGGAACTGCTTTTGGGCATAACGTCAGAATAGTACTGGTCTTTCAATTCTCCCTGCTCTTATTGATGCCTTTCGTCTTTTCCCTTTCTCTCCATTATCGCTTTGCGAGATCCTCAACCGCTCGCCATGCTTGAAGACTCCACAAATCGTCTGACCTAGATTTTCTGTTGTTAGAGTTAGACCCAATTTTCTATTTGTTTCGGTTCTAATTCTGTTCCACCATTTACAGTAGAAGAACGTGTGCTCTACTGTATCTACTCCCTCGCAGTATCTGCAGCAGTCCGTTTCGGACTTTCCCATTCTTGCCGCGTAGCTACCAAACCTCCCATGCCCCGTCACAAGTTGCGTCATGAAATAGTTTACTTGTCGGTGTTTACAACCAATCCACACTTTGATGTGCGGTATAATCCTCTTAGTCCATTGTCCTACTGATTTCTCCTCCTGCCATCTTCGCTGCCACTTATTCTCGCTTTCTCTTTCTGCTGGGATCGACGATTGCTCTTTTATGGATGACCGTTCTTTCCTTTGCTTGGAGGTCTATTGGTATAGCCCCAGCTATGACCTGCAACGCCTTAGTAGACACCATCCTATATGTGCAGATTACTCTTATTAATAACTTTCTCTGTACCTTTCTCATCTGTTTACGATACTTTTCCCTTCTTAATGCAGTGTACCATATCGGCGCCGCATACAGTACAATGGAGTCCATTGCCCTCCCCCTCCCCTATGATGTTCCTTTTTAAAGTGCGTGGCCCACCTATATTTGGCAGTAATCTTACTAGCATCGCTACCCTTTCTTCTGCTTTTGTAGTTACTGATTTTAGGTGTTCTGCGAATGTACCATTGCCGTCTATCAGAATACCCAGGTATCTAACTGCTCTGGTTGGTGTTATTACTGCTTCTTTCAGCCTGAATCCGACATTTTGCCTTTTTCTTGGTCCCTTCATGATGACCGCTTCTGTTTTTTGTCGTGCCAGTTCTAGCTTATTGTGGTTCATCCAGGCATCTGTACGTCTTAACGATTCGTTTGCACTGAACATGAGTTCATCCGCATCATCGGCCGTAACTATCAAAGCCAGATCGTCTGCAAAACCGACCGTCAGCGTCGTCGACCCCTCCGTTAGCTCTAATTTTAGTACCCCGTCGTACAGGATATTCCAAAGTGCTGGGCCCAATACTAAACCCTGCGGAAGTCCCCTCGTCTCATCGATTTCTTCTTCTTAGCCTATCTTAATCTTTCTTTCCTTAAAGTAGGTCACTATTATGTTAACGAGGTAGGATGAGATATTTCTTCTTCTCAACTCGTTCACTATAATGCTCCATCATGTAGCGGTATTAAATACATTATTTACATCTAGTGTGATCAGCACAACCCATCTTTCCTTTGCATCTCTCTTTGTCAATAATACTCTTTCGATGGCTTGCAACGTGGATTTCTTCTTTTGAAATCCATACTGATTTTTGGACAAACCTTCGCCTCCCACTATTTCTTCTTTAAGTCTGCCTCTTATCAGGCCTTCGTAGAGTTTGCTTAATGTATTTAGTAAGCAGATTGGTTTGTATGCTGACAGGTGATGTTGTTGTTTGCCTCCTTTTAATAGCAATACAAGTCTAGCTACCTTCCAGCTATTGGGGAATTCTTGTTTCTGTACCAGTCCATTGATGGTAGACAGCATCGACTATGGCGCTACGCAAGCTGCATATTCGATTGCTTCCGACGGGATTCCATGGACACGTGCCGCCTTGCCTCGCTTCACTCTTCTTATTTCCTTTTTCATTTCCTCCTTTGGTACCATTTGCTTTCGTGAGTCTTCTTCTTTTTTGATTGCTTTTCTTTCGCTGTTCCCCTATTTCATTGTTCCACCAATATGGTACCCTGTTTCTTCCCGCTACTGGGCTTTGTACTTGGCAGTTAATGTATGCCTCTTTTAGTAGTTTGGTCATATATTCTGGCGTATTTATAGCTTCATCCTCCATTTTACCTAGCAGTTTCCATTCCAGGACAGTTTTAAAAACTTCCCAGTCATTAACGACTTTCGTCTTTTCTATCTTGCTATATTTTTTTACTAAGTTCTTCAATTTGGAAGTATATATAGCGATGGTCACTGAGGGTCTCTTCTTCCAGTACTCGCCAGTCTGATATTTTCTTTGCTACCTTCTACGTCGGGCATGTGATGTCAATATATGATTCATAGGTACCTCTGGTAAATGTTGGAATCAGGCCAGTGTTATGTACCATCAATTCTAGGGTTGCCATCCATTCCGTCCAATATTCGCCTCTCTCATCCATTTTAGATGATCCTCTCTGTGGAGACTTAATGGTCAGGTCCCCCAATATGATGCTTTCTTCCCCTGAAGTCCTGCTGTCTTGCATTATTTTATCGACCTCCATTTAGTCTCCTAACGGAATATTGGATGAGCTGTAACAGCAGAAAAGGTTGAACTCTTTAAAGGATATACATAGGTATCCCTCTTCTGGCCTTATATTCAAAACGTCTATTTTTTTATTCAGGAAAAGTACTGCTTATATTGCATCTTTTATCCTTTATCCATTTGCTTCCGGACACTATCTTTTTATTTGGTACACTGGCGATCAAAATATCTATTTCCTTCTCCATGCCTTGTCGTGACTGCTTTCCGATCTCATTAAGTTTGTTTGCAGGATTCGTATGGGTTGGGGATGCATCTTTTTATAATTTCTTCAGTCTTCCTTCCTCCGCTTTCTTCTTGAAATAGGGACACTTAAATTGGTCAAAACAATGACCTCCTTTTTGACACGTCCTGCAGAAGGGGTCAGCTTTGCATTCTTTGGCTCGGTGACCTGCTACCCCGCAATTTAGGCATTCGCTTATCCGGTCTGCTTCCTCGCTACACTCAAAAGCTCTGTATCTCAGTTCTAAGCATCTATAGCAACTTGGAATATTAACTCTTTCCTTTATAAGACAGGTTGACCACCCGACCTTCATTCTCCCCTTTCTTGCAAGTGTCTTTGCCAAATCGCTGGGCATGACTATTACAGCGTTTTGGTTCCCGTACCTACCTACCCTTAATGAGGCGATTTCTATTTGCGCCTTATCAGCTTCAACTTCCTTGCTGATCGCATGTTGCACCTCTGATTCTGTCATTGTCGCGTCAATTCCATATAGAAAGAGAGTCCGTCTCGTTTTCCTAACTTCCAGTCCTTTATTATTAGCTATAATCTCGATTTTAAGGGTATTGGCCTCCCCTCTAACTATCAATATCAGGTCCTCGCTATCTTTTTCTTGATGATCTCTATCTTAACTCCTATCTTTTCTATGTCAACACCTTGTTTTACCGTTTTCAAGAGATCTGCATATGTTCTTCCGCTTGCCCTAATTATCACCAATTCTTCCTGTTGTCTGGACTCTTGCCGATTAAACTGTTTCTTTCTGGGCCCTTCAGTATTCCAGATTTTGCGGGCACCAAGTAGTTTATTTTAATCTCGCTTTTTTTGGAAGACCCAGTTCCGGGATCTTCCTAACGTAATCCTAGTCTAGACCATCTGAGGTAGCTACCGCCACTTTGCGGCCTCCATTGGCTTGAATTGTCTCCTTCCACTTAATCGTAGTCTCATAAAATCGCTTCATATCATTTACTCCTTTCGTGTCCATATTGTAGGGTATCAGATAAATAGTCCTAGAGTTTTGTTTTTCTCCTCCTCGGCTTGAAAAACTTTTTGTTGTCGTGTGTAGGTAATCAATTTTACCCTCTTTCATGTCTGAAAGTATATCACTGATTTCTGGATATCTTTCCTTAATGCTTCTAACCATGCCTTCTGTACCCT
Organism: Pissodes strobi; assembly: GCA_016904865.1. Lineage (NCBI taxonomy): Eukaryota > Metazoa > Arthropoda > Insecta > Coleoptera > Curculionidae > Pissodes > Pissodes strobi. The sequence goes on from MU182241.1 coordinate 193,641, forward strand.
GACCGTCTGGACTTATGACCACGGATATGTCCCACTCATTACTTTTTGGTATTGGATTTCCGACCGTTGGCGTTGTGCGTGCTGCCTTAAAACCGCTCTCAGGCCAGTATCTATCCATCAGTTCAGCGAAGTCTTCAAAGCTGGTCGCATACTCCATGGCTACCTCCACATTATCTTCCTTCTTACCCATGTCGACTTGAACGCTTGCAGAAGTAGTAATAGTAGAGTAGTACTAAGAATAGTAGTAGTAATAGTAATATTAGTGGTGGCAGTAATAAATGTAGAATTTTAGTAGAGCTAAGGAGACAAATGTGCCTGATGTTATAATGAAAAAGGAAAGTATTAAGGAAATGGCTCCATTTAAAATATTTACTTTCGTAGGTAATTTGTGTAAGGTGGGTAAATTATAAAAAACTACAGGGTGAAAATGCTATAAAAGAATAATGCTAATTAAAATCCATTGCGCGATTTTCTCTGTGCGCTATTTTGTCCGTGCACTATTTTTTACTTGGCCTATATTCTCCGTGCGCGATTTTACCTTGCCCTATTTTCCGTGCGGTATTTTTGCATAATATTTCTTCCTGCGTCATGTTTTCCTGCACTATTTCCTTCAGCTAACGCGTGTAATTAATAATTAGAGTCGGCTTCGGTACATCGAAATTCTAGGCTTTTATTTTCAAAATCGGTTAGAAAAACTATTGAAAGTGACATGTGACCTGCGTGTTGTCGTATGATTGGTCAGTTGATATTCTCGAAGTGAGGATTTTGGAGGAAGTCTTTTTTGCCTTCACGCTGGCTCCTGGGAACTTCGCGAAGCTCACTCTACGCCGCTGAATCGTTGGCAACAGCCGTTTGGCTTCGCAGTAAAATTTTTTGTAATTATTCAAAATCACCCCTATAGATCATCAATAATTGCACTCTCTTTAGGGGAATTTTTATTAAATAATCACACCGCAAGTAATTGCCTATGTTTTCTAAAACACAAACATTATAAATTATATTTACACTTGGTTCTCAGCACAATATCTCTGTCCATTAAGACGACAAATAATTAGGAAGTTCTTGAAATTAAATTTCTTGTAAAAGCTATACAACTGCCTAATGAGCCTACGCGTAAGAAAGCAAATTTGGCAAGATTGCCTAATTTTTTTAATGCGTTCGGGCGACGAGAGGAAAATATTTCAAAGCTTCTCATTAGCTCCCCGAGGAACGAGATTTAATTATTTGACGTCATCTTTTAGAGAATCGAGATCTGAAAAAGTTTAAATTGTACTTCATGCCGACATGCTTGAAGTAAGAAAGCATGAACCTGATATCTCCTAATCTTTATCCGCATTAAAAAATTCAGATAAAAGTTCTTCTAATGGAGCGTAATTAGTAATAATATTTTTTTCAATCAGTTTAAAACTTCTTTCATTTCTCTATTGGAGACAGTCTGGGTGCAGCATGTGACACATTTCGTTGACCTATCAACACAACACTAATGTAAGGAGAAAAATCACCAGTATTTCTGCATGAATAATTCATTCCGAAAATTCTTCATCAGCAGTAAGTTGCCATTAAAATCATAATAACGAACCAAATAAAAACCTGTCACCCAGCGACGATAAGCCTGATGATGGTAGAGGAAAATATAGGTATGGGTTTATCATTTAAAAGCGGCTGTTCTTCAATTTTAATATGAGCTCAAATAAGATCTTAAAGATATGCCCCGCCATTTAAGAAACCAGTTGAACTATGGAAGAATCCGAATGGCGGCTATTCTAAGTACCAAGCCACAACAGAGACAAATACAGATCTAAAATCATCTTAGAGAATTACGCGCAACTGACCAAGACCTAGTTTAAAACAAGCTGAAGAAGACACCTAGACAGCCAGAACTTGACATGGCTCTCAAAGAATCCTTAATTAAAATGGGTCAACTTATGGAAGACCTTTATTGCAGACCGCACTGAGCTTTCGATCCCAGGCTACAATCAATATTCAGGAAGAATAAAATGGAACCAAATGATTTTTCGAATTATGCATTAAAGCTTCCTCGCCAATTGGTGAAGGACAAGAAGTAAGCTTTTAGCCTATGATGTATCGGATATTACAAATGAACTTCATTGGCGAAAATAAACGAACCTGAGATTAAAAATCAAGAATCGCGCGGTTATTTAACAATCGATCGAAAAGTTCCATCACACTAGATATACAGATCGCTAATGTAAAAAAATACATGGAACTTCTTTTGGAAACTTTAGCTGGATGATCTGAATCAAAACTAACGTTACTGGCTTAAGCGGTTATGAATGTTATCAATCCTCCACTTGTTGAATCCAGATAAAACAAAGCTTATGCTTCCCTGAGAAAAGAGAGAGTACACTCACTACTGAACTCACGTTGGGATCCAACGCTGTCAGGGTAGGGGAATGTGTGAACTACTTAAAATATTTAAACTACTAATTAAGTAATAACCACATCAGGCCTTAAACTTTCTTATGGAGATTTACATGTAAATATTGTAGAAATTGTCATCTGAATGCAGCTGGAAAGTCTCCTATTATAGTTGCTTTTGAAAAGAAAAACGTAATATATGGTTAACTTGGGTATATCCATCTCTCCACACGTCAATTGATTATTATGGCCCAAATTCTGATTTTGCTCAAATGTAGAAATTTTTTAGGCGATATTAACATGGATTTACTGGACAACTTTAAACAAAATGTTATAAATTACTACCATGTTTAGCGCTCAACAGATTTCAACCCTGCTTAAATTCAGTCACTAGGCAAACATCAAGCACATGCCTAGATCATGCTTTCATAAAAAAATACCTTAGAGAGGATCATGATAAGAAGTACTTAGATGTGTTTTTGGATCTGCCAAGGGCATTTGACAGTGCCACGCACTGATCTTTTGAGTGTTCTTGAATACAGTGTGGAGAGAGGCACTGCGTTGTTTGGAAACGATCTTTTATATAGGCAACAGCAGGGTAAAATTAAAGAAACACTAATAAGTGATTTTTGCACTATGAATTGGTGTCCCATAAAAATCGATTTTGGGGTGCATTTCATTTAATTTATTTATACAGGAATGAAATTAACTAAAACGGTAAAATAATTTCTTATGCGGCTAATATTGTGAACATATTTGATGGTTTAACCTGGACTGAAATAAAGAAGTTGCAATGAATCAGATTAGATTGGTTAAAAAATGGCTCGATAAACGTAAGTTGCCACCCATAATCAATCCAGCGATTTTTAAAACTGTTTTTTAAACGTAGAGGTCTTGGCAAACATTAGGGTCCAACGCTATCAGGGCGGGGGAATGTGTGAACTGCTAAAAACATTTAAACTACTAATTAAGTACTGAACTGACGCTCGTACCTGGCATGCGTAAAAACCATATCAGACCTTAAATTTTCTTACAGAGATTTACATGTAAATATTGTATAAATTGCCATGTAAAGCCGCTAACTCCATATAAACCTAAGCTCGTTCAGGTGTTTAAAGAACGAGACTATGACGCCCTTTGATTTTTGTGTCTGTACTGCCAAACTGTAGGTGGTGGGCAACCGAAAATCCTAACTCTGTTATTGAAAGTAAATACCAATATAATTTCAAAGTAAATGTGTGGTCCAATATTCTTTTTTCTAAAATAATAAGACCATTTTTCTTTAGAGAAAATCTAAATTCTGAAATATATTTATATGTTTTACAAAGACAATTGACAGAACTTTTAGATGATATGCCTTTGACCTTCATTTCCCACAAGATGGGGCAAAGTATCCATTCAACTCTTGAGGTCAGAAGACGGAACAAGTAGTTGTTAGCCATTGGATAGGACGGCACGCCAAAACCCCTTGGCTTGCTAGACGAGACTAGGCTAGAACGACAATACTAGATATGCTATTTTCCATAGGCTGTGGCTATGCCTATTATAGTGTAATAGCGAATTTGCTAAAAAGTCAATTTCCTATTTGGGACAAATGTTCTATAAATTATTACCAAATAAAATGAAAGCAACTGGTTTGCGGGCATTTCGTAAGATTACTAAACAATATACAGTCGAAAAATACGGTACACATTAGTAACTCGAATTGTCGCAGCTGCAACAAAAACATGATTCAGCTGCCTCGTAAAACTGTCGTTAAACAGGACCGCCTTCTCTAAGCCTATATATCCTCTACACATATTTTAGAGCTAAGCTTGTAAACCGGGAGTATTTAACGCTATCTTGGGGAATGTGCGATGCTTGAGACTTCGAGCTTCCAGTCATGACTTTTATGTTACGTGTACAGCTTTAATGCAATTTTAATATATTTTTTTATTGGAGCTGCAAATGTTTTATGCATTATTTCAATCCTGGCACATGTTCATATATTTTTTCCATTTATTTATAAGACATGTCTCATAATAATTAATTTTTGTGTTTTGTAGTTTTTAAGTATCTATTACTATGTACCAAGTTTTAATAAAATAGCTATTGCTATTCAGAAAATATAATTTTTTATAAAATTTTAACACTTCATTTAAAGTTTGTAAACGTACTTAATTAACACCCTCTATATAAGATATAGCAATTATCCTTAAAGTTAGGTGTGGGTGTAACGAAGCGAACTATTCATTTTGTTTATATTTCCCACCCATACAACCCTTAATTTTAATCCCTCGCTGATTACAAACAAGTCCCTTTGGAACAGCTCTTAACTCATCCTGTCGTAGCTTTTACGGCAAATTAAGGCGACAAATTAGGGAGAATATCTCATGATGGAATTTTATTTGATCTGGAATAAATGCGAAAAAGTGTAAGCAGCGTGAAACGTCTAGGCTCAAGGGAACAGATTTGCTACATTTTTTATCCTGTGTTTGGCGACAGGAAGGAATAGTCTCATTAAATTAATAAGGAAAAATAAATTTTAAAGGAGGAAGAGACCCTTGTAAGTAACAATTTTTTGCTTTTGAGATATATTTTTTAGGTATTTTGAACATTTAGCACTGAGATTTTATGCTTTAAAATAAAATTAATTATTTTGGAATGTATTTTAATCTGCCCTATGAAGAAAGTGTAACAGTCTGATTTGGCCAGTGTAAAAGATTTTAAAGTTCATTTTATATGCTGCATTTAGCATCAAAAGATGTTATATTTTGCCATAAGAATTATTGAGTATTGACCTTTTCGGTTAATTAATTCCAAATTTATTGATTCGATTTGTTGTCAATAAGCTTAAGGTTGCCGCATTTATTAATGTAAATTAATCTTATTCTACAGGTTAATGATATATTTGTACTAGCTTTTATACCACTGTTGTGGCCTTGAGTAGCTGTTTTGATCATCCCTTTCTCTTATGTTGCCCTCATGCACTTTCTGACTCTATTTATTTTAGTGGATAAGCGAGCCACAGATCGCTTAGGTTTGATAAAACCACTAAAATAGGATATTATGTTATTAGTATATCTTTGCTTAATTTATATTACATTAATCCTGTTTGCTGGCTGTTCTGTATTTTTAAGAATTGGGTTAATGAAGCCTACTGTTAAGCCTCGTTAGATCCGTCAAATTCATATTTTTTTTTCGGTTTGAATATTTCATAACTTTTTAAGGCTACTGATTTGCTTTATTTCAATCCTCGACTGACAACTTCTGATAACTTTTTGGGACACCCTGATTTGCTTTGAGATATTTATATTTATCTTTTCACGCGGCCGGTTGTAACTTTTGTAATATTCGGTTGATGGCCCTGAATGGTAGTGATGGGCTATTTCTCATAATTGTTGCTGTCGATTTAGATTTTTAAAGGTTTATCATTTCGTTTAGGAATATTTCATAGTATTTCTTGAAAAGTTTTATTTTAGCTCATTAATTTTGGCTTCCGCCGCGCCGTCGTTTTACAACCATAATAAACGAGAACTAAGTCGTTTATTATCTCAGAATTATTCCTTGTATTGAATCGTTAAAATCGTTGTACATTTCTCGGCCCCTCCAATTTTTTTCTGATGTTTCAATGTTTTTTTCTCTAATTTCGTGGAAGGCAAACTGACTGAAACGTATAGAGGGTTCTTCTAGAAATACCCATCGGTGTGAGAAGAAGCATTTTGCTTTAGTGCAGTCAGAGTGGACTCAACTTTCTGTATTGTCTTAATACTACCCTTCTAAGGGATCTGGGAGTGAGTCCCTAATCAGTGCTCAACACTACCAAGTAATTGGGATATTCGTACTGCACTAGGTAAGCTTTTTCTGGAATTAATTTTTTCTTATTGCTTGTGAAACACATAAACGCCATGACGCTAACGGCTATTTTCCATTATTTCTAGAGGCTTTCCGAGCTCATCTTACAAGATCGAGGCCGTTGATTCTCCAACCACCCTCCGGCTCAAGAGAGGTAATTATTGCTAAAGTTTTCTTTGTCTAATTTAACGATTTAAGTGCCTTATCTGTGTTAACCTTTTTTCACATTAAACACCATTTGCATTGCATTCCATGAGTTATTTTAACTATTTCCTTTTATCATATCTGAATTTTTATTTTAATGTGACTTTAGTTTTGATCATATGGGAAGTTTATATTATTTAGGGGTGATTCATACCTATTTCTTTTTTATATTCAAGTTGCTGGTATCTTTTGTATTTCTTTTATTGGCTGACGGTCATTGAAAATCCATTGATAATTTCTGGGGGATTTGTTTTATAAAGAAAATATATTTATGCAAGGAGCTTCGTCTAATTAGTATTGGGTTATTACAGGGTTTTATTACCGGGCTATACCACTGCCAGTTTTATCACCGGGCTATCCCACTGCAGTTTTACCACCGAGTTTCCCCACTGCCAGTTTTACCATCCGGGTTATCGAGTGCCATTGCAGTACCTGGGTTTTGCTACAGGTGCTTGGCGCCTTCACCAGAGGTACTTCTTACCTCCACTCTGAGCTTGACGAACCGGATCTAATGGGGTATCGTTGACTAGGTTCTAATGTAATAATTACTATCGACATATATTTGATTGATATTTTTCCTGCCGATTAATAATCGGTTTTAATATTTAAATATAAATTTAGTCTTGTTGGCCAAGCTTTAAAATAGCTTAAGTTTATCCATTCATTTATTTTTCTGGTCAATTGACAATCGTTTTTTTTAATATTCATTTATAAATTTGGTCTTGTCGGCCAAGCTTTAAGTTAGATTGATTTCATTTATTCATTTGTTTATCTGGTCGATTCATATAATTAATGCAGCCTTTTATCAATTGATATTATTATCGCTACATTTATAATTGCTGCAGCTACTAGCGCACGCATACCTATAAGCAATTAGCTTAGGTAAACCTAAGTGATCACTTGGGATTGTAGTGTTTAGAGCGTTTAGGTGTAAGGCATACAGTAGCGAGTTAACAACAGAATTGGTCTCAGTACAATCATCATATTGTACCATTATTATTGATTACTTAATAGTCTTTGACATTTCTTCGCCTGTTAGATTCAACAATTTCCTTAAACTTTTTCTAAAATAATCTCCTAAATCAAATTCTTGTCGCCTTTAGACTGCAAAATATCACTGTAAGATTGGTGCTGTTGAAAAAAAAACCTAGAAGCCAATAAATTGATCCGTAAATTTAGATTGTGTTTTCTTGTGAAGTTAAGATTGAGTTTCTTTTTTTGATAAGCGTGCCTAACAACCCCGTACAACACCAGCGGAGCTTTTCCAGTTTAGTTGGTAAGACCTGGTGGCGCTCTTGAACTCCACTCCCGGAGCCGGGTATTGCAAACACGACACTCCGGTGTTAAGTTTGTTTTTAATTAAAATCTTTACTTGCTTACCTGTTAACTTTAATAAAAAAAACGTGTTGCAAAAATGTTCAATCACTGACGGCAAAAGGCCAAATTTTAATTTCTAACCAACACGCTATTATTACTAGTAAAATCAAACAACGTAAATTTTTCTTTTAAGATTCTTAAAGTTTGATAGAGTTACGATTTTACAAAATATTATCAGGGTCAAAAGCTTAAACTTACCCGAATGAAGAAAAACTTATAGAAAAAGCACCAACCTGAAACAAAAAAGTTTTATTAAGAACGTATATATAAAATGATTATTCAATTTAAGGCAATTTGAGAGATATATCGATCGACATAATCGAAGATCCCTTAAAGAATGTGGTTAATTTTTGAAGCGCCATCCATTATAAGAGAAGCTAGTACAGAATTATCATTAAACGATGTGGTTAATTTTTGAAGAGAAGCTAGTACAGAATTATCAGCGGTCACAGCAGCTTTCTATTTAAATAGCGGTTTGTTAACGAATACATCTCAAGTTATTTTACAAGCGACTGATATGGACAAATTACGCTCAACAAGTGCAATTCATATATTTTATGAGAGAGTATTGTCAGTCAGTTTTGTGTTTTGCTTCAATGGCTTTTTCATTCAACAAAAGAGGCAATTTTGTAATTGGCAGTAGATAAGCAATGTTAGGTCGGTATAAAATTTCCCGATTTATACAAGTAAATCTCCATAAGCAAAAACTTGAATTCTATACTGCATTTCACAGCAGGATCTCGAGACCGCTATCATCCAAGAGGATGCCGTCTATATACATCTTTATAGGTCTATATACAGTTTTAAATACCTTTAGTCAAGTCTAGTACAACTGTACCCGTATCGCACATGTGCGCTCAATTAAGTCTCAACTTATTCTTGGGAAGATCACTTCTTACTATTCTCTTTTTAAGTTGCGTCCTAAAGGACGTAACTTAAACGGGAGTATGTTTATGGCACTATTTAAGAGACCTTGGCCCTTTGGCATTTTCATTACTAATGAATGAATTAATTAGTTCAACCGCAGTGCCACCTTTTGTTCATATAATGCACCCATCTTAAGGAATTGTAAACAGAACGTGATCACGTACTGGATTTCAATTAACTAGTTGTTTGTTTTACCTCTTATAGCACCTAATTTACTTTACATATCATAATTAGCTAAACGTACTGAATTTCATATAATTAGTTTCTTGTTTCGTTACATGTTTTAAGAGATAATTAACTTTTCTAACTTTTCTTACATTTTTAACTTACATTGTGTCTCAAATCAAAGTGAAACTAACTTTCTGGTTTTCACTTTATTGCCCTCACTGAATATTAAAGGAAGTAAAGCAATTTACATTGTGCTTAGCAGCGGAGTCAAACTGATGTAATAGTTTCACTTTAAATATAGTTGCGTTCTTCGAGTATTAGGTAATTTATATTTTTCCTTTGTCTTTCGTAGTATAGCAGAAGGAAATTAATAGATCTCATCCTAAAGAAAGTTGCCTCCTTCAAATATTGGGTAAAATATATTAACTCAGCTCTACTTTCCAGCATATTGAGCTAAGGCAAAATTACAACTCGTTCTGGCATACGCTAATTTCTTTAACATTATTCTCTTTTAGTTCCTTCTAGTTCAAAGTGAATACTAACCGTAAAATAAAATACTCGAAAGAAGTCTGGTAACTGATTGACTCTATTCGTAAGGATCATGATAAATTTGTTAGTGCCCACATTTCACCCAAGGATACCCCATACTTCACCAACTTCTTAGTTTCTAAAATTTGAATGTGAATACTTAGTGCTCTTGCTTATTCGCTTGATACCTATTTCTTGTTGAAGGTAGAAAAATCGGTTGTTCATGTTATTGTTCTATTAATCAGATAGAATCTTTGGCAGTACTATTGGATATTTTTCGATTTTTCACCGCCCTTATTAACTTTATTAAAGCTTCAGATGAGTCAGTTTCCCAAATGTATATTTTGCGTTGAGGAGTGTTAAGCTTTATCTATGCTATCGGCATATTTGAAATTAAGATATAAAAGCCTTGGCAAAATCTTGATAATTAGAAGCTCTTAAAAAACTCATACTAAAACCTCCCTAAATATTTTTAATTTCAATTAGTGACTGTTCTGCAATTCATGTTCTATGCTCTTTGCTTATACAGCTTTGTCTTTATTTCAAGGTAGATACCAAATGTTTTAAATACATTTTACTAATTTATGTGCATAATCTCTAGGTGAAGACGTAATTAGGAAAGCGCAATTTAAGCGCAAATGATTTTTTTATATTTGTCAAACTATGTATTAGCAACTGCAGTGTTTTAAATATCTAACTGTTAAACCAAAATTTAACTTTAGACATAATTGTAAGGATAAAGGTATTCCTATTACGTAACTGTTCTATGTGGAGGCCCTCGAGACGTATTCCAGATAAAACAATCATTAGAGAGTGGTTTTCGCAAATCTGTATCATTTTTGCTGTACATATATCTCAAACTGATGACGGCAGTCAATTTTCAAATTTCTTCACTTTCTGAGTTGGACTGTTTGGACAGATAAAATTATTACCCTGGAATTGATTGCCTTTGGCTCCACAAATGATTGAATTTTGTTTGGATTGTTATAGAGCCACTGCGGCCCCGGCTCAAGGATGTAAACTGCACAAGTGCAAGTTTAGTGACCCTAATGAAATGTGTACCTAGTTTCGTCGATTCGGTATCTATTCGGACACCGTTTTCAAGAAAAGCAAAAAA
>MU182241.1:224174-245378 GCA_016904865.1 Pissodes strobi
ATTACCATCAGAGTTATACCCCTGCACGCTGAATAAGGCGTGGCATCGCGATTCAAACGTATGATGACAGACCGGTGGAGGCATTAAGAAAAAGTTAAAAGAACTGTCATCACGACTACTCGCGACACGTGGTGGAGCAAGCCGGTTTACGTCAAACACGGTGTTTTTATTGAATTGAATTTATTATTTTCCTGACAAATTGGCGGAGATATTTTTTTATATTTAAAGCACTTAAATAATGAGATAAGTCAAAAACAAGTAAAATTATAATTGAAAAATTCAAATCACGCGCCTGTAATCATTCGCGCAGTGTTGTTGGGCAAATAAAACTAATGAAACTCAAACATTTTTATTTACAATGATAAGGCAATTTTAAACTACGCGCGTTCAAGCTACGTCCATTGCTGCATACACGTGGCCATCTTGCGGCGGACGCTAAAAGCTGCAAGGTCATTGAATCCAAGCGCCACCGCTAGTTGGGAAAGGTCAAGAATAGAACCGCGTGGTGTGACCAAGGCCAGGTCCGTATCTGCAAGGAAAAAGATAATAAATTAAATACAACTGATTGTTAAATTAAAATGGAGCAATAACAGATTTGTATAGGGGAAACTAAAGGAAACCATGGAGCAAGAAGAAGAAACTAGTGAAGACGACAAAGATAAGGAAAATAAAAATGTTGTTGCAGTTGCAGGATTATCGTATTCGAGAAAAGCAGGAAAACTGAGTTGCCATTAAGATTGTGTATTGAGAGTATATACAGGAGGAATATATGTGTATACGAGGAAGTATTATAAAGTAAAGTGTTCTCCGGCCTAAATAAGACTGAAACAGTCAGATTATCTTAATGATAAGCAAAGAATTTAGGCATTGGAAATTGGAGCATACGGACTGAAATAGCTATACTGACAATAAGGATGTTTAGCAAAAGTTTTGGTACCGCAGAAGCTCAGATAAAATGCTTACATAAGCAAGAAATGTTTACGTAAAGCATGAAGAATATAGAAGAGGCATACACAAGTTGAAAAGTTGTTTATGTAAAGTGAGAAAAAATATAGAAGATGTTTTAAGAAGAAGCATACATAGTGAGGCAATATATAAGCAAAAGTTGTGTATGTAAAGCATACATAAGGTGAAATAATGGAGAAATGTTTAAGGAAAACATGTTTATATAATGTGTTTAAAAACGAGCATACATGGTTACATAAATAATAATATAATTCCTATATTGTGTACATAAAGCTAGTTACATATGAAGCATAGATAGATAAGCATAGAGACATAGATAGATTAACTTATCACTGCTTCGTGATAGATAAGGAAATAATGAAATAACTAGTCATGTAATCGTAAGCATGAAAATACATAGAATAAAGTGTTCACATAAAGTATGAAAAGTTGCATACCTAAGGTGAAATAATTAAACGAAAGTTTTTGAGAAGCAAATAGAAGTGGAAACAATTGAGGAAATATATAAAGATATGTATATAATACGAGTTTAAAAATAAAACATAAATATATAAGAAAGTAGTAAATACGGAAGAGATAGAATAAAGTACAGATTAAGTAAAGAATAAGTAAACCTAAGATATGGGAATATAGTATAAATAAATTAAAATAGATATAGGCGTATAGAGAAACAATGTATATATCAGAAAGAATTAAATATCAATTTACCAATTTACCAGATCCTTGCGAGTTTGGTTCAATCATCTCAGAAGGTACGGATGCCCACAGAGGTCAGAGGTCATTCGAGTGTTCAAGAACCAATAGAAGGTCTATCCAGTTGGAGGTTACGACAAAAGTATCCAAGTTCTTCGAGAATCCAGACCTAAAAAACAGGAAAATACTTAAGAAAAATATGATAAAAAAGCTGAGAAAGGAGCAAAACTTTGTGAGGTATATGCAGTGTGATATAAATCATAAAGACAGCAGCAGCAGAACCAATAACATAGGGCAACTGAAAATAATATAAAGGATTATCAAAAGACAAGTAGGTAGTACATGAATAAAGCTCAATAAAACATACTACTTAGCGAAAGGCATATTCAAGGATCCAGCATAAGCTACAAAAGTCATTACATGGAACCGGTACAGAATAAAGGACACATCAGTAGTGCATAACTAAGCCATTCTGCTCCAGGGATTCTTAATATCTCTATTTTCATGATTCAATAACCTAAAAGATAAATAATTAATCATCCCATAATTACTTGCATTTCAAACGAGCACTAACACATATCGCCTACAATTTGGAAGGGAATAAATGACATTTTTATAAAACTTTGCTTTCCAAGATCCAACTACCAATTTCAGTAAAATATAGAATGAAAATTGAATAAACGCCGCTAAGCTGCACCACTCCTTACTCTAGGTCAATAAAGAGTTTCTTCGCCTATCTGTCATTTTCATTATATAACAGTCCGCAGTATATAACAATAAACAATGTATAAATATATATATTTACGGAAAGAAGGGATAGATAAAAAAGGCAAAACTAATGTATAAGATAGTATAATAGTAGAACTTACCAAACTTATCCATAAGATTCTGTTACATTAGCTACAAACTAGTGTAAATCCAGAGGTAGAAATATCACCACACGATAGCGTCCGAAGGATCCATACCATCCACGTACAACTTCCCAGGGCAAGACAACGCAGATGCTTCCACGTCCTTCAAAGTCAAATGCCTAGAAGATGGAGATAATAATAAAAGACTGAAGTATATGAAAGAAAAATCAGTAGCAGTAGATACCGAAGTAGATATCTAATAAACAGCTGGACTATATAACATTGATAAATTTTTCTTGTCAATATTCAAGCCCCACATGGAATACATGGCCAAAAAGGTCATTTACCCTGACCACACCTTTCTAACCTCAAACTCAGTCACGCGAAATGTTTCCAAGAAATTCAAACTCATGCATCAAACACCCTTGGCTCAGAGATTTTATATGCTCTAGCATTTATTCCAATTCCCAAAGAGGCCAAAAATAATGATTATAGGTAATACAACACTTACTTTTTCGCTTCAAAGCACCTGCCAAGATTCAAACTTCATAGGCAAATCCCTGGTCACATTGCAAAAACTGCATTCGGCAGGAACATAAAACCGACCAAAAGGTGCAAAATCTAACACAAATCTTCGTCATTATATCAATGTAACAGATTTTAATGCTAATTTATTTGATCTAGGATCTACACAACGCAAAACGCTACCGTAGAAATAAATGACGAATTGACACAACAGCATTTTTCCCAGAGGTCAAACAGTTCGAGGTCGACGAATTGACAGGGGTACCAGTCGAAGAGAAAAAAAAAAACGAAGAAAGCACAAGAACTTCTGGGCGAATACTCGTTCATGTAGAGATGGGGCAGACATATCGATACTCAACAAGGGACACGAAGCAAAGATGACTACTTTCTCAGCAGTTTTCAAAGGACGCCATCTAGCCACCAAGAAGTGAGGGACTAGCCAGAAGACAGAAAATATTGTAGCGTAAAGTATAAGATACCTTTTATTTATTAATGTTACATATTAGACTAATTGACTGTACGATATTTCATGGAACTAAAATCTGTAAAATGTGTGTAGATAAACATTTTTAAATATAAATATGGTCAGCAAACATAAATGAGTCGATTAAGAGACTATAAAAAGTCAGCATATTTTTACATAAGTAAACAAGTCTAACTGTGGCTAGAATTGTATAATAAGAGACATAAAATACAGCTATAAATATTAGTCTCATAAAAAGGACCGTACTTAAGTAATATAATGTTAGATGTACAAAATAATTTAATAAGACATAATTAATCAAATTTTTTCTTTACAATTATGGAATTATCTACAATATGAGTAATATAGTTAAATTTAATATGGGAAAACAAGCCCATCTGTATACATAAATAAGCCCGATAATTTTCCATGTAATAGATATGGTAAATAGAGTTGGGTAATATTCAAAACAGGATCGACTTATTTGAATTAAGTAATGTAAATAATTATAGAAATAAGTGCTATAAACTATCTCCCTAGTAACTCTAGAATTAAAATTGTTTATAATTAGAAAGCAAAGTTCAACTAGCGGGGGATGGACGCATTCCCTGTTAGCTGTAACTATAGCAATTATGCAAACAAGCGTTGATTGTCGAATAGGCGCCTATTTGACAGTCAACGGTAAAGTATAGATATTTCAAATATGCAAAATACTAAGTGGGGAATTATACACTCTACTTGTTCTCTGTTAATCTAGAATTAGAGTTAAGTATAAAATTTCAAAGACAATTTATAAAAATATGTTTCTTTTTTTTTTGCATGTATCAAAAACCAGTGGGTGTCCAGACTAGTCTCTCCAGCAGGCTCTCACTTGCAATACCCTTAAACAGTTTAGTGGTATGTTAATACTAAGACATATAGACTGCAGTGGAGGCTAGAGGGAGTTACTAAGGATCAGCCTGGATCCAGAAAGTAACAAGACCACTGATGGATATTTTTTATGTTCTATAAATTGTAATATCACATAGTATTATGCGGCAAGTTTTTTCGAATTGAGGTCTTTCTTTTTTGAGCTATAACGGTAGCATTAATGTTGGGGACCAACATTTTAGAGGGCGAGGGAACATGTCAAATATAATAATTCATAAAGCTATTAACTAATTATCACCCTGTCTCAAGTTTGAACTTGAACTTGGGAATTATTTAATAAACATTAAAAGCAAACTATAAACAACGCGAGCAGTCAACGGGAGCGATTATGAACCTTAAGCATGCAATGATCAGCAATTTCTCTAATATAAATACACTGGCAAACCTTCAGTTCGTCAGACTTTTGGTCTCACCCAAGCCAGCTCCAGGGTTAGTCATATGACTGCTTTTGGTTCAATCCGCTCTTTGGTTAGTCACATGATTGCTAAAGTTCTAATCCTTTTCCTACCCCAAACCTAGTTCTTGGTTAGCCACATCGACTGCTAAGACTAGGGGTTTCATTAACCACAGTAGAAAAGTCGAGTCTGTCAAAGTTCTTCGAGTGAAGTTTCTAAGTAGTCTGTCAAGTAGTTCAAAGTGTAGTGTCCAAGTGCTCTTAAATACCTTAACATTAAATAAAACGCAACGCAACATAAGATAAACTATATTTACAAAGCAGTGACCAAAAAGACCTATAAACAATTCATAAAACATACCTCAAGTCGAGAAAGCATGCGCACCTCAATAATTGGGTATAGGCTAGTCTCATTAAGTTTCTGACCAGTAAACGCTGTTAAAAACTCTATCGTTGGGTCTTTGACCAACATACATTGTTAATCTCTTCTCATTAAGTTCACCTAATATACTTTATTGTTTTTAAGTGCTTTCTTTATCTTCGCTTCTCACCTTACGTAAAGAATCCCGTATTACCATCAGAGTTATACCCCTGCACGCTGAATAAGGCGTGGCATCCAGTGATGTGAACTGGTAAATTACCGATAAATTACCGTGGTAATTTACTGTAATTTACCGTAAATTACCAGAAATTGATTATCGTAATTTACTGATAATTTACATAGAAAATTACTGGTTCTCGTGCTAAATAATTAACGTTATTTACCGTAATTTACTATATTTTGTTGTAATGTATAGGGTGATCCCCTATAATGTCGCCCCTCTTTAACTTTTCATTTTAAGTGCCCCGAAAAAATTAAAAGTATAGTTATGTAGGTACTGAAAAATACTTTTTTCTACGAGTGACCGCAAAGAATTTACTTTGCGCACACTTTTGCATATGCAAAGTAGCACTTTCCTGCACATTGTGCGGGAAAAAATTACACTTATAAAATCACACTTGATAAAAGTTTAGATAAGCTTTAAGTGGGGGGTAAGCTACTTTGCGTACGTGTTAGGAACAATGTTTTTCTACGAGTGAAATAACTATACATTTTTTTCTTCATTTTTATTGGCATCAAAAACATCAACTTATAACTACCTTATCTATTATTATTAACAGCATTAATATTCTAACTGCTTTCGGGAAAACATAACTTTGCGCACTGACTACTTTTCGGCCTGTAAAAAATATTGGAACAGTGATCAGTACACAGAGAAAAACAAAAAGCAATTTTTTTTCAACCCTCTATATGAATTTATTTTTCGACTCCTCGTAAAATTCTTAGCATATTTTATGTATGATGTTATACCTCTAGAGTTAGTAGTTTCACAGCTATAAACAGTTGAAAATCGGTACTTTGGCTAATTTTTACGTTGGTAGCAAGAAGATCATTAGAGATGGAGTAAAATGAATTTCACATTTCTATCTTCCTTTTCAGGAACTGAAAGGAACTGGCAGGCGGTACCATGGGTACCAAATCTAGTACCTCTGTAGGTACCATCAGTTAGCACCATCAGATAGCTCTTGGAAAGTTTAGATATGAATGTGAAATTCATTTTACTCCATTTGTAATGGCCTTCTTGCTACCAAGGTGAAAAGTAGCCAAAGTATCGATTTTCAACCGTTTATAGCTGTGAAACTACTGACTCTAGAGGTATAACATCATACATAAATTATGCTTAGAATTTTACGAGGAATTGAAAAATAAATTCATATATAGGGTGATCCATTGAAAACATTAACTTTTTGTTTTTCCCTGTATACTGATCATTTTTCCAATATTTTTTATACGCAGAAAAAAGTATTTTTCAATACCTACATAACCATACTTTTAATTTTTTTGAGACACTAAAAATTAAAAAGTTGAAAGGAGGCGACATTATAGGGGATCACACTGTACCATGTTTGTCAGCAATATGAACAGTATGCGTTCGGGGATTTACTGCCGCCTGCCGGTTATTAGCCGAACCGGGGATTTACTGTCGACTGTCATTCATTGCCATTCATTTTGTTCTGTGTTGCTTTCGTTTTCAAATTAAATAATATTTAAGGAAAAAACAATTCACAAACAAATGAAACAACTCTTTGTCCTGCACCGATACTCTCACACACCGTAATTTTATTCCCAAGTGGTAAATACATGATTAGGACAAGATATTTTTTATACATCATCTTTGGAAAAAGAGCAATTTTTATTTGTAAACTAGTTTGGGGTTTCCAAAAGACAGTAATATACACAATTTACATTAATTTACGAATGGAAATCGCTATTAGTTTACTTGCAGTTTACGGTAAATTACGGTAATTTATTGTTATTTACCACAGTAATTTACGACACAAATTTATTACCACGGTAATTAATTTTGGTAATTAACACTCGTAAATTACCAGCGTAAATAACCAAAAATTTAAATTACGGTAATTTTACATCACTGGTGGCATCGCGATTCAAACGTATGATGACAGACCGGTGGAGGCATTAAGAAAAATTTAAAAGAACTGTCATCACGACTACTCGCGACAATATATATAAGTCATTATTTAAGTATGAAAATATGTAAGTCGCATACCAAATAAGACAATTGATTTTAGACAAGAATGTATTAGAATTTTGAATATTTCTACTGACACATTCATTTATTGCAGCTTCTAACCTGCTAAGTACATAGTCCAAGATTTTTTTTATTTTAAGGTACTTTGATTTATAGGCTCTTTTTACATTTGCGACAATATGTGCCACCAGTGGTACACGACTAGTTGGCCACCGTGCGCCACAATACAAGTTTCTAAAAGCTTTGCCAGAAATCTTACAACTTTCCCTTCTAACTGTTCGAATAAAAAACTTTACTACTGATTAAAATATGGTCAATAAAGGTGTACATTTTCCATTTATGAGCTCCAAGATTTGGGGCAATAATTCACATTAACTGAAACCTCCACTAAATTGCCTATTATCCTCTAAAATGCGATAAAAATGCCATTTTTCGGTTACTGAATATTTCATCGACTTCGCTGAAAATATGAACTGCGACAAGACAGATTTTGCAATTCAGTTCCTTCTCTAGGGCCAAAAATAAATCAAAGTTTTGCGGTGAAAAATTCTATTTTCTTTGGTATGTATTGCTTATCTGTTTTGTTCCAATACTCCGTATCTGGAAAATGCAGCAAATATTCCTGTTTGTGAGCGAAATATGAGAAGCCCGGGTATATTAGGTTGCATAGGGTATTTAGGTTTCCACAGTCTATGGGAAGAAATGGAATATAGGTTGTTACCTCTATAAATTCATTTCGATAATGCAAAATATATATATCCAGCCAACTTGGCACCTCCTATTTAGTATCCAGTTGGATAATTTAATGTCGCCTTTCTAAAATTAATACAATTTATGACGCTCGTCTTGTGAATATGGTTATGGCTAGAGGCTTCCCGCTTTGGATAGGGTTTTTCATCTATTAATGCCTATAAAAGGCAACAGAATTAAAAATATGCAACAATTAGGTTCACCCCTCGGTCGCCATAAAAAATTTTCTTAATCAGATTTGTACAAGTCCTTGCGAGCGGTTTCAAGTATAAGATAAGAACGAAGCTTTAAGAAAGTGTGGGTGTGCCTTCACGTGTTTTAAAGAATGTAGAATTCTGTAACGATGTCCTTTGTAGTCGTATCTACCAGACTCGTGTAGTTTGGGATGACATTACAGCTATGGAACCATAGAAAGGGTAATAATTCATATATATTGTGAAATACTAAAATGCATAAACTACTAAATAAATATCACCCTGTCCTAAGTTTGAACTTGATCTTGGAAACTATTATGTAAACATTAAAGATAAATTATAAACAACGCGAGCAGTCAACGCGAGCCGTTATAAACCATAAACGTGCAACGATCAGCACTTTTTATCATATAAATACGCTAGCAAACCACCAGTTTGATACACTTTGCATCTCACCTAAAACCAGCTCCCGGCAGTACACATGTACGTTTGTGGTTCTATCCTATCATTTTTCCTTACCCAAACTTAACTTTTGAAGATCACATGGTCGCGAATCTCAGGAGTTGCCTATCCATAGTAGTAAAAATCGAATTTATGATAATTTGTCAAAGTTCTGAGAAAGATAATTTTCAAAGTAGAATCTGTCAAGTAGTTCAAGTGCAGTGTAAACTCTGAATGTACTTAATACTAGAGAGAGATTGGCGGCAGTTCAACACTGCGCCATGGAGACAGAGAAACTGAACATTAGAAAAAGGAGGATAGTCATATACGCTCACAGTCAGGCCACCTTAAAAGCAGTTAGTGCGCACAAGCTCAGACTGCATAAGTGCCCTTGAAGAGGTGGGTCTTAACAATAAGGTCACCATTGCGTGGGTTCCGGGACGTCAAGGCCATCAAGGCAACGAAGAAGCCGACAAACATGCAAAACGGGGCGCAAGTAAGGTTAGGTTGGGACCTGAGCCCTACTGCGGGATACCAGGAAGTCTTCAAAACAGTAGTTAAAAGCTGGATAGATAAACAATCTCTAAACTGGTGGTTACAAACACCGGGACGACTACAGGCCAAACAGTTCATAAAACCTCCCCAAAATTCACGGCATATCTACGTAAGAAGAGCCGCAAGACGATAAGAATATTAGTGGGTCAGCTGACGGGGCACTGTAGAATGAACATACATATGGAAAAGCTCGGCCTGGCAGATAATAGCTGCTGCAGGTTCTGTCAGGAGGAAGAGGAAACTCCGAAACACGTGCGGGGTACAAGTATGAGGCTCTCTGCAGACTTAGGTTTGCAAGGCCGGGAGAGACCAAACTCGGACTTGCAAGGTACATGGAGGAGCCGGTACTCCATTGTGGAGTCTGATATTTTTCAATCGAGGTATAATATAATCTTATTAAGTTTCTGACCAATAGGCATTGTTAATGTTTTCTCATTAAGTCTTTGACGAATAGACGTTGTTATTGTTTTTAACTAAAGTGCTTTTTTATCATCTTTTCTCACCTGACGTAGATGGATCCCGAATCTGAGCTATATCCCTGCACGCTAATCAAGGCGTGGCGTCACGGAAAAACGAATACGCGACAATATGACAGTTCAATAAGATATTATGGCGTATTATATAAATTCTAAAAGCACTGAGATGTTAGTAGGTATATATAGTCGACAAAGTCACACGGAAGACAAAGATGAGAGTATAAAAGATCTGTTTTACGACACTTTGGAGAGGAAACAAGCCCAACTTCCCGAACAAGACATGACACTCATCCTGGGAGATTTCATTGCGAAAATTGGGCGAGGAGAGGCACTAAGACCTAATGTAGACATGCGCAGCCTGCACAATGCTTCCAACGACAACGGTCTAAGAGTGGCAGATTTTGCAGCATCAAATAATATGTTAATAAAGTCCAGTATGTTTGAACACAAAGATATACACAAGATGACATGGGTATCTAATGATGGTGTAACCAGGAATCAAAGATCACGTTATAATTGATGCAAGGCACGGACGTAATGTACTATACTTAAGAAGCTGCAGGGGGGCAGATGCCGATTCAGATCATTTTCAGGTCAAAGCCAAAATCAGAGAAAGAATATCTACAGCAAAGAACAAGTGAACCAATCGTCTCTCTCCTCAGTGGGATACAGAAAAACTTTAGAAGACAGAGATAAGAACACAGTATGAGGAAGTACTAGAGCGACTTATCAGCGAAAATACTAACCCCACATACAATACTGATATGGATGCGCGTTGGATGTTTATATCTGGAACAATTACAGAAGCAGCTAGAAAGGTGATAGGGGAGAAACCTAGGAGGCAACACAAAAACCACTGGTTTGATGAAGATTGCAAAGATGCTATGGAGAAGAGAAATACTGCTAGACTTAAAATGCTAAAAAGTCCCACATACGAGAACAGGGAAAAAGATTCAGACGACTAAGAACCCTAGGAAAGAAACTGTTAAGAAGAAAAAAGGGAGAGTGGCAAGACAGATAATTAATTGCACTAGAATAAGAAGAAAAAATAATACAAGAACATTCTACCAAAAATTACGCTCTACAAAAGCAGGATTCAGAGCCAGGACCGGCAATATATTAAAGAAGGAAAATGGAGGCCTAATAACTGACAAAGTAGAAATATTGCAAACATGGAAATACTACTTCCATCAATAACTGCCTTATAGAGGAACTGGTAAAGAGGAGGAACCACCGGATCTGCTGGCTGCGGGACAACTCAATGAGATCCCTTCTAAAGAGGAAATTGCAAAAGGAATAAAGAATTTAAAAAAATAATAAAGCCCTTGGCGGAGACCTAATCACAGCCGAACTTCTTAAATATGGTGGCGATACTGTCATAACATAGCTACAAAACCTCACTAAACCCATATGGGAAAAGGAAGCTATCCCTGATGACTGGAAGGAGAGCATTACGATACCGATCCACAAAAAAGGTCTGCAAAAATTACAGAGGGATAGCACTTATCAATGTAGCCTATCAAGTCCTATCAAACATAATTCTTCTAAGACTAACCTCCTTCACCGAAAATATATTAGGAGACTACCAGCGCGGTTTCAGAGTAAATAGGTCAACAACGGACCAGCTGTTTACCATTAGGCAATTACTAGAAAAGAGTTGGGAATTCAATCAAGACCTCCACCAGTTATTTCTAGATTTCCAGCAGGCATACGACAGTGTAAAAAGGGTCAAAATATGGCATACAATGGCTGAATTTGGCATCTCACCTAAGCTGATCAGAGTAACCAGAGCTTGTGTTGAGGGTTCTAGGTGCAGAGTAAAGATTGCTAATGACCTCTCAGATGTGTTTCAGGTGAGCATAGGTCTTAAACAGGGAGTAGTAAGAGAAGCCAAAATCGAGACTCAGCTATTCGGGGCCAGTGGATAAAATTTGCTGCTAGCATATGCCGACGATATAGACGCGGTGAGCATAAGCGTCATAAAAGTAAAAGAACTATTTTATAAAATCGAAAAAGAAGCGGCATATATGGGGCTTAAAGTCAACGAGGCCAAAACAAAAATATATGCATGTCTCAAGACCAGGCAGAGCTAGGGTAGGACAAAATGTGACCATGGACACATAAAACTTTGAAAATGTAAAACAATTTAAATACTTAGGGTCCTCAATCACATCTGAAAACGACATGAGTGAAGAAATCAGAGAACGCCTAAAGTCAGCCAACAGGTGCTTATACGCCCTAAAGGATATACTAGAGTCCAAATACGTGACTAGGAGAACGAAAATCAAAACCTTCAAGACCATGATAAGACCCGTGGTAATGTACGGCTGCGAAACCTAGACTCTTACGGTGCGAAATGAGGTACTCATTCGAAGATTCAAGAGAAAAGTGCTGAGGAAAATGTTCGGACCCACCAAAAACCATGATACGCGGAGCTACCGTAACAAAACAAATGCAGAACTAAAACAAATATACAATCAGCTAGAACTGATTAACCTCATAAAGGCACAAAGGTTGAGATGGACAGGGCATGTACGAAGACAGCGAGAGGATAGAATGGTCCGCTTAATATGGGAAAGAGCACCAGAAGGAAGACGACCACTTGGAAGACCGCGATTGAGGTGGCGTGATAATATAACATCGGACCTCCGGAAAATGGGCATCGGAAACGGTCTAGAAGTTATCGAAGACCGAGACAGATGGAGGCAAATTGTTGCCTCAGCCATGGCCCATCAGGGGCTGTAACGCAACGGAGTAAGTAAGTAAAGTCACTGAAATATTAATGTTAATGTACAATTTACGGCTACATACAACTGGTCTTGGGATTCATGATAAACACATCATAATCTTTCCGAATATGGCACATATAATTGCTCTTTTAAGTTTGTAAAATTTTAAAATTCGTATATTTAAAATTAACTGAAATTTTGTTTATATTAGGCACATTTGATATCTTTTCATTGCCAAATGTAGGTTCTTCGAAAGGCAGATCCGGGGATCAACCTTAACAGCAAACATCGCCGATACCAGGTATAAACCCGAACGCCGCATCACTTACGGCACCATATATCGGGAAATAACGCTGTTTTACAAACAACTTATACCCCCGTGATTTCCTAAATCCTTCAGGAATATAATAAAGTCATTAAAACATCCTTAGACTCATCGCTATTACACTTTTAAGAGCACCTTTTTAATAACTAAAAAGTCATAACTACCGCGGGTAAGCCGCGGCCCACCAGCCAGCTACCCGTGTTCGAACATGGGGGCGTGGCTTGCTTGAAGACTTTTTCGTACTATAAATGCGCAAACACCGCCGCATTTAGCTCACTTGATTTCTGCCTACGGGAGCGTCCATGTCTCCGCAGCTGATACCGCGGGACTTGACCCATATGTCTTGATATCATTACACCCATACAGGAATCGACTTGATAAGTCCTCAACATGTATATACTCTCTGTTAGATATAGTAAATGTTGTACGGTGTACTCGTCATTTTAAATTCTGATCGCCTGCTCCAATAGAGCATTTAAGCAGGGTTTTTAAATCGTTTTCCCTGCATAAACGCCAGGTAATATAGTTACATACTTAAGAATGTACAACATTTTCTCTAGCTATTGCTAATCACGACACTGGCAATGACTTTGACGGGGTTGCCCAAGTAAAGATCGCACAATATGCAGTACCACTAACCCTAGAATTAAGTAGGCTTAAAACCAGCCCCCTACGGGTGCCCAACTGTTGGCTACGGTGCTGCAGCAACAGCACCAGGCAAAACAACAGTTGTTGTATTAGTATTTATATATACATTATACTTGGCATGCTTAACCTAGGCTAAGTGATTCAAATATGTAAATGTTAAAAGAAATAAATGTTATGTTATGTTATTGCCAAATAATGTTCCCGAATATTTAATCGAATTTCGACATCACTGCGCCATCTATTATAACTGTTAAATGCAGTAAATGTCTAGCCCCTTGTAACAGTCCGATTTGGTCAGTTAAATAATAAAAATTAATACATTTCTTGATCAATGTCCATTATTGATAACCCCCAATGGTGGTTATTTCAATGAATTAGCTTATGTCATTGCTTTGCTTATTCAAGTATATTAATTATTTAATTTTTTTTATTAGTTTCTCTTAACGCTTAATGTACTGATTTAATTTGGAAATCGGTGACACTTAAATTAGCTGGTGGTCGGTAATGTTCTGGCTTATCAACTATTTGATAAAGTACCTTTGAAGTTATTTTAATTTACTATAGCTATCCTTACGTCACATAAGTGCTTTGACTTATCGACCTTAATTAATTTATTATCGTCGGTCAACTTTTTCTAAGTTTCCCTCCTTTTGAAGGAGAGGGGGAGTTTTAACAGTCCGATTTGGCTAGTGTAAAATATTTTTAAATTTCATTTTATATGCTGCATTTAGCAAAAAAATGCTGTATTTTGCGGTAAAAATTATTGAAAAGAGGTCAATACCCTTCGGTTAATTAATTCTAAATTTATTGATTCGATTTGCTGTCAATAAGCTTAAGGTTGCCGCATTTATTAATGTAAATTAATTTTATTCTAAATATAGGTTAACGATATATTTGTATTAGCTTTTATAGCTCTGTTGTGGCCTTGAGTGGCTATTTTGATCATCCCTTTCTCTTATGTAGCCCTCAGGCACTTTGTGACTATATTTATTTTAGTTGATAAACGAACCCTAGATCGCTTTGGTTTGATCAAATTACTAGGATAAGATATTATATAATTAGTATAACTTTGCTTAATTTATATTACATTACCGTAGCACGGCCAGCAAACCGTTCTATATTTTTAAGAATCGTGTTAATAAAACTTAAGCTTCATTAGACCCGTCAAATTCATATTTTATTTTCGGTTTAAATATTTCATAACTTTTGACCACTTCTGATAAAACTTTTTGGGACCTCTGGCTTTGGCTGGTTTCAGATATTTATATTTATCTTTCAGCGCGACCTGCTGCAATTCTACCAATATTCGGTTGGTACTGTTGGTGGCACTGGGTAGTAGGAATGTGCTATTTCCCATAATTGCTGCTGTCGATTTAGATTTTTAAAAGTTTATCGTTTTGTTGGGGAATATTCTCTAGTATTTCTTGAACGATTTAATTTCAGCGCATTAATTGTGGCTCCCGCCGTCGTTTTACCACCATAATAAACGAGAAATAAGTATTTTATTATCTTAGAATTATTCCTTGTATCGAATCCCTTGGCATTATTTCAGCTCTATCACTTCTTGTTAATTCTACGTTCTTTTTCTCTAATCTCGTAGTACTCATCATCATCATCATCATCATAAGCAGCCTAGACGTGGCCACTCCTGAACATAGGTCTCCCCTTCCAATTTCCATCTTTGACGGTCTTGTGCAATGTGCTGCCATCCTCTCCCTGCTTTCCGGTAAATGTCATCCATCCACCTTTTCTGGGGTCTCCCTTTACCACGTTTGTGTATTCTTGGTTTCCACTGCATGACTATTTTTGTCCATCTGTTGTTTGGTTGCCTCGCCACGTGGCCTGCCCATCTCCACTTTGCTTCTGCTATGCACTGAATCACGTCGTGCACACCCGTGAGTCGACGTATATAATGGTTATTTAACTTGTCTCTCAGACTAATGCCTAGCATTGCGCGTTCTATGGCCCTCTGAGTGACTCTCAATTTGTTTGCACTTTTAATGGTTAGCGTCATGGCTTCCAGACCGTACGTCAGCACAGGGAGTATGCACACGTCATGCACTTTTCTTTTCATGTTTATAGGAATATGTGGATTTTTCAGGATAAAGCGTAGCTTTCCAAATGCTGCCCAGATCATGCTTACTCTTGTGGCAATTTCAGCCTTTTGGTTCTCTTTCCCAAGTGTGATCTGGTGCCCCAGATAGACGTATTCGTCTACCTTTTCTATTTCTTGGCCTTCGATGGTATGTAGGTTTGCCTCACTTAGACTCATGGTAGTGGAAAGGCAAATTGACTGGAGAGAAAAAAAGTTCTTCTAGAAATACCCTTCGAGGTGAAAAGAAGGTTTGTTTTAGTGCAATTATAGTGATTCAGCATTTATTATTGAATTTTATACAACCCTTTTTGAAGATATTGTGTTGGTTTCTAGTTTGTGTTTTGACACGACCGATTTATCGGGATTTAAATACTGCACTAGCTAAGCATTTTCTCTGGAATTAATTTTTTTCCATTGCTTGTGAGGCACGTAGAAGCCATGATGCTAGTGCTTTTCCATTATTTCCAGAGGCTTCTGAGCTCACCTTACAAAACCGAGACTGTCGAGTCTCTAGTCACCCTCCGTCATAAAAGAGGTAATTATTGCTACAGTTTTTTTGTCTAATTTATCGATTTAATTGCTTTATCTGTGTTAACCTTTTTTTGTACATTGTCCACCATTTGCAATGCATTCCATGAGTTATCTATTCCCTTTTATCATATCTGAATTTTTATTTTAATGTGACTTTAGTTTTGATCATATGGGGAATTTTATATTTTCTTTTAGGGGTGATTCATGCCTATCTCCTTTTTTATATTCAAGTTATTTGTACCTTCTGTATTTCTTGTATTTGCTGATGGTCCTTGAAAGTCCATTGATAATTTTTTGGGGGGATTTGTCTTATGAAGAAAATGTATTTATGCAAGGGGGGGCTATAATTTTTTTCATTAAAATAAAGGGCTACGTCTAATTTGTATTGGGTTATTACAGGGTCCTATCTCCGGGCCAGGCCTATCTCCGGGCCAATCCAATCTCCGGGCTAGTCCTATCTCCGGGCCAATACTATCTCCGGGCTACACCACAGCCAATTTTATCACAGAGGCCTCTGCTAGTTCTGCCCTCGGGGCCAGTGCCATAGCAGTACTTACAGGCGCCTTCACCAGGGGTACTTCCTACCTCCCCTTTTGAGCTCGACGATAAGATCTAACGGGGTATCGTACAGAAGCAGTAGTTTATTTATTCATTTATTTTTCTGGCCGATTGATAATATTTAAATATAAATCTAGTCTTGACAGCCAAGCTTTAAGATAGATTTTACTTAATCATTATTTTTTTCTGACCGATTAATATAATCGCTCTTAGTTTTTTTTAAATATAAATCAAGCATTGACAGCCGAGCTTTAAGATAGTTTTCAATAATTTTGTTCTTTTTCATTCATTCATAGGGTCAATTGATATAATTATTGTGGCCGTTTACCACTACATATTATTATTGCTACATTTATAATTGGTGCAGGTACTAGCGCACGCATACATATATGTAATAAGCTTAGGTAAACCAAAGTGATCATTTCGGATTGTAGTGTTTAGAGCATTTAGTTGTAAGGGATACAGTACTGAGTAACAACAGAATTGGTCTCCATACAATCTACATATTGTACCCTATTTATCAATAATTACTTTAGTAGTCATTTGACATCCCTTTGTCTTTTAATTGCAAATTTTACTGTAGGATTGTTGCTGTGTGTAAATTTTAGATTGTGTTTTTTGTTGAGATAAGATTGAATTCCTTTGTGTAATAAGCATGCTTAGCAACCCGGTGAAACACCAGCGGAGCTTTTCCAGTTTAGTTGGGAAGAACTGGTGGCGCTCTACGACTCCACGACCGGAGCCGGGCTTTGTAAACACGACTCTCCGGTGCTAGGTTTGTTTTTAAATAAAATCTTTACTCGCTAACTCTAATAGGAAAAACGTGTTGTACCCTGATACCTGCTATAATGTTTTCGACAAGAAACAGTGATTCTTGTCGCATCCGTAGAATGGAGTGACATTAATTTAATTAATTATTCTTGGTTATGGTTCGCATAGACGATAGCCCGTTGGGGTAGGATCATCTATAGCTTCTTTTCTTATTTGGTCTTGAAATGCGTATTTAAATGTGCAAAATTTCGCGCTATATAGTAGCGAGTTTGGTACGCTTTTAAAGTTTGTTTTAAGGAACACTTGGTCAAGATGGATGGGCCACGGCCATGCCACTTTTCTACGGTCAATGGGTAGGACCGGTCGATAGCTCGGCATCTGGAATTTTTCGGACCATCTTAATGGGATTTTGAGCTAAGGTCACATAAATAGGTTCTTGTATATCTTATCTTTGGTTGCCTTTGTGTATTTTTGATGAATTAGTTACAAGGAACCTAATTTCTTCATTGAAGGATTTTTTATTTGCCAGACTGCCATAGAGATTCCACACACCTCTAAAACCCTCGTTAGAAACAGAACACCTTGAATTGAGGTAAATATTAAACAGTACTTAAAGAATGTATTCATTAATTTAATAACCCTAAAGAAAAACTTATATTTTCTCTGAAAATAGTCTAAATGGCTAAATACCATTAAATTATGTTATCATCTAGATGCAAAGTGGTTTTAATAACTCTAATTAAACATAAAATGTTATCTATAATCTAGCAGTCTGTAAATTAGAATTTTTTCCATTAGATTACTCACTGATTTAGCCACTGTAATCAAACTTCTACCTAAAACATAGCTTCTAAAGCTTTAGTTAAACTATAAATATCTTTTAGGGATAACCTACTAATTATAGTAATTTTGCTATTCGTATTGTACAGGGCTTCATTACATTGTTCGAAATGCCTGTGTAGCCACATTTTGGGCCACTACACCAAATTTAATTATAAAGTATTAGAGGGATTATATGTCATTATATTTTATATTTTTGATATTATTGCAAGATTAAATTAAAGGGTTAGTGGTTTAATAAAGTTTTATCTTGCTGACTGGAGATTGTGTCATTGTACTTTCCTTTCACTTAAGTAATTAAGCTCGAGTAATTAAGTAATTAATAATTAACTGGGGATTTTGTGTTGAACTGCTGTGCTGGCTACAAGTACAACCAATGAACTGCAACGTTTTAGACTTTTGATATTTCTAGGGTTTTTTCCTGCTATCGATTTTTACTTCTTCCATCCTTACTAGCTGTTTGCTAGCCTTGCGTGCTTGTGGTGTTCATCATTTTCGCATCTCACAAAACCAACCACTTGCGAGTAGTATTCAGTAGTTTATCTAGGGTTTATATATTTAATTGATCTTATATCTTAAAGATACATTTGCTTCCAAGAGCCTTTATATTTGCAGAACTTTGCTTTTAAGCTTTAAGTAGTGATTGCTAATTACCAATTAGTTTTTTATACACGTAAAGCCTGTGTAGTAGGTATGTGTTATACTGACGCAGGTAAATATCTGATATTGCCACTTAACGATTCGTGATCATTGTTTTAAAATTTTAGTTTTTTTTTGTTGTTTAATATCTCATTATTTACTTGCAAACTTATTCATAAATTTGTTTAGTTATTGAGTACCTGGTACCTATACCTAGCACATCATGGGCAGTTTTTCAGTTAGACTGCTGGCGCCCTTAACCGAACCTATCTCTCACTGAGCAGCAGGATTTGTACACTCTCCTCAACTGCCTCTTTTCATATAACTAATTTCGGCGCCTAAGGTCATAAATGGCCTTAACTCGGATCACCTTCCAATTAAGTTGTGCCTGGCAGGAGTCAGGCGGCCGGAAGCCATTGAAACAAGAGTTTCATACAGAAATCTTAATTGGAGGGAATTCCGGGATAGGCTAAACGGGGTGACGGTCATTCCTAGGCAAATAGAGTCCGTCCGGGACTTAGAGGCCGAAGTCGACACACTAACACACAGTATCCAGCGCGTCAAGGACGCTATGTGTCCGGTAGTCAGGAAGAAATTTTTCTTAGAGACACTTCCTGATGATATCCTAAATCTGATCAGCTTCCGGAACCGTGTCAGGCGCAGATGGCAGAGAAGCCGTGCTGCAGCCGACAAACTAAGAACCAACGCACTGACGGAAGAGATCAAGAAGAAAATCCGAAATCACAGAGACGCGGTGTGGATGCGCTTTGTGAATGGGCTCGGTACGGACGACGGCTCGCTATGGAAGTTAGCGAGGCAGGTCCGCGGTACTAAGGCGCAAATGCCGGCCATTGAAAATAATGGCGAATATATAATTGACGACCGCACCAAGGCCGAAGTATTCGCGGACTTCCTCGCTGACGTTCATGGCGAAATACCGGACTCCGTACCATTGCACGCTCATGTCACAGAGCAAACAGCGCTGTTCACAGGAAGAACATATCCTATACCGCCCTCTGTGATGGATAAGCTTCTCGTTAATCCGTCAGAGATACGCGGCGCCCTCCGCCGTCTGCCAAAAGATAAGGCTCCGGGACTGGATCAAATCCCATACCTGCTCCTTAAAAATCTTCCCGCCAAAACTATTGTACATTACATGCATATAGTGAACGCCGTACTTCGTTTGCAACACTTTCCTAGCTCTTGGAAGGTCGCGCACGTAGTACTGTTCCCGAAGCCCGGGAAAGACCCGAAATTCACGTCATCGTATAGGCCTATCTCCCTTTTGAACACGTTAGGCAAGCTCACCGAGAAGCTCTTGTTGCCCAGGATCAGTGAGACAGCCTCGAACCTTCATGTACTGCCTGAGGAGCAGTTTGGGTTCCGCAGTGGGCATAATACTAATATGCTCACTGCGAGAATCGTACAGGACAGGAAGGATTCAATATGAGGCATTGCACGTCTCTACTGCTCCTGGACATCGAGAGGGCGTTCGACCGGGTGTGGCACGACGGCCTGCTGTATAAGCTCTTTGTGAAGCTAAGCTTCCCTTTACATATAGCAGCGCTGATTGCGTCATACCTGGCCGGGCGCACCTTTTCGGTGCGCATCTACGAGTCGGTCTCGACTTCGAGGCCGATTCGATCCGGGGCACCTCAGGGAACGGTACTATCGCCGCAGCTATTTAGTTATTACATAGCAGACCTTCCATCCCATCCTAATACTTCCTTGGCGTTTTACGCTGACGATACCGCCCTTTATTCCCATGCCTTTACAGCGCAGGAGGCAGTCGACAACCTAAGTGCTCACATGGAGCAAATCACCCTGTTTTATAATAACTAGAAAATTCGTCTCAATCCTAATAAAACTGAATTAGCCGTTTTCACAAAAAAGCGCACCAACGTAGAAGCAGCACCAATTTTAATACATGACACCCCCATCCCTCCTAAATCCCATATCAAATACCTAGGCATCTATCTCGACAAGGGGCTCTACTTTGGCAGACACGTTGCCTACATACAAGAAAAAAATTTCAGTATCTTTGAAAAGTTAAGGCCCCTTGTCCGAGGTGGATCCTACCTCAGTCCCGTAAACAAAATTACCCTATATAGGTCCATCATTAGGCCCTTCCTGCTGTATGGGGCGCCAGTCTGGTGTTCGATCGCGGATTATAACCTCAAGAAAATTCAGGTTATTCAGAATAGGTACCTGAGGGCTGCCTTCTCGGCGGGGCCGC
>MU182241.1:250378-290840 GCA_016904865.1 Pissodes strobi
TAACTTATCTTTTCCTATATTTTGGTCAATTTAACTTACCTTTTCTTATCTTTCGATCAACTTAACTTATCTTTTCTTATCTTTTGGTCTACTCTTGACCTGGCGCCCATAAATTTAAATTTTCAAAATTCGAACTCACACCCCTAGGGCCACCGCAATAAGACGTATCTGAGCAGCGACAGGGTAACTCAAGGAACATTTAACTTTTACTTATACAAATAATTTCAATTAAAATCGAAATAAAATTTGAGAAATAAAAAGTAAAAGGGGGAAATGTTATAGGGCAAGGAAGAAATGTACATGTGTACTGCCGGGAGCTGATTTTAGGTGAGATGCAAAGTGTATCAAACTGGTGGTTTGCTAGCGTATTTATATGATAAAAAGTGCTGATCGTTGCACGTTTAAAGTTTATAACGGCTCGCGTTGACTGCTCGCGTTGTTTATAATTTGTCTTTAATGTTTACATAATAGTTTCCAAGTTCAAGTTCAAACTTAGGACAGGGTGATATTTATTTAGTAGTTTATGCATTTTTGTATTTCACAATATATATGAATTATTATCCTTTCTATGGTTCCATACCTGTAATGTCATCACAAACTACACGAGTCTGGTAGATACGACTACAAAGGACATCGTTACAGAATTCTACATTCTTTAAAACACGTGAAGGCAAACCCACACTTTCCTAAAGCTTCGTTCTTATCTTATACTTGAAACCGCTCGCAAGGACTTATACAAATCTGACTTAGAAAACTTTTTATGGCGACCGAGGGGTGAACCTAATTGTTGCATCTTTTTAATTCTGCTGCCTTTTATAGGCATTAATAGATGAAAAACCCTATCCAAAGCGGAAAGCCTCTAGCCATAACCATATTCATAAGACAAGCGTCATAAATTGTATTAATTTTAGAAAGGCGACATTAAATTATCCAACTGGATACTAAATAGGAGGTGCCAAGTTGGCTGGATATATATATTTTGCATCATCGAAATGAATTTATAGAGGTAACAACCTATATTCCATTTCTTCCCATAGACTGTGGAAACCTAAATACCCTATGCAACCTAATATACCCGGGCTTCTCATATTTCGCTCACAAACAGGAATATTTGCTGCATTTTCCAGATACGGCGTATTGGAACAAAACAGATAAGCAATACATACCAAAGAAAATAGAATTTTTCACCGCAAAACTTTGATTTATTTTTGGCCCTAGAGAAGGAACTGAATTGCAAAATCTGTCTTGTCGCAGTTCATATTTGCAGCGAAGTCGATGAAATATTCAGTAACCGAAAAATGGCATTTTTATCGCATTTTAGAGGATAATAGGCAATTTAGTGGAGGTTTCAGTTAATGTGAATTATTGCCCCAAATCTTGGAGCTCATAAATGGAAAATGTACGCCTTTATTGACCATATTTTAATCAGTAGTTAAGTTCTTTATTTGAACAGTTAGAAGGGAAAGTTGTAGGATTTCTCGCAAAGCTCTTAGAAACCTGTATTGTGGCGTACGGTGGCCAACTAGTCGTGTACCACTAGTGGTACATGTTGTATCAAATGTAAGAAGAGCCTATAAATCAAAGTATCCCAAAATAAAATAAAAATCTAGGACTATATACTTAGCAGGTGAGAAGCTGCAATAAATGAATGTATCAGTAGAAATATTCAAAATTCTAAAACCTTCTCAATTGTCTTATTTGGTATGCGACCTATATATTTTCATAGTTAAATAATGACTTGTTAGTAATTATTAAAATAAAGAACCCCACAACCAGAGAGAAGGATACATATTTTACTACATGGCTCTTTGGAGTTTTCGTGTCTAATGGAATAAATATTTGCCAGGAACGCAATATTATTCGCATGCGTTATAACTTTAAACTTCCGAAGAAAACATTGAACTGTCAAAAAGGAAATTGGGAAATATTTTATGTAAAAAGTTGCGCTCCCGGAAAAATATTTTGAGTTTTCCTTGAAAGTTCGTTGTGGTAATAAATAAGATACAAAAGTTTATAATGAAGGATGCAAACCCTCTTTTGCATTTTATGAACGAAGTTTTACTTTAGTATATTTAATAAGAATTTATTCCAAATTATTGTTCGCCTTTAAGCGAAGTTTTAGATTATGGATATTTATGCAATAATAGTTCTCTTTTCCATTCGTATTATGCACTGGGTACTGATGAGTGAGAGATGAGAAATTCTCGTCTCTCGTCTCGTTCTCGAAGTCTCTCATCGAGAAGAGGAGCTTCATTTCTTTCGAGAATATTTTTCGAAATGAGACGAGATAGTTGCTTCTCTCGATTAAATATTCTCGTGTCTCTCAAGTTCTGTAATAATGTATAAATTGATTTTCTGTAATATTATTTTATATGCATTATATTAGGGGTTTTGAATAAGTGGAGAGATATCAACTGTCCTTAATTTAAAATGGCATATCGATTTGTGTCAGGAGCTATTCCCGAGCTTCAGTTGTTTGTTGTTAACACTTTTTTGTAATAAATCAACATTAATTTTGTTCCAAAACTACATTTTATTTGCGGATGGCTTTTAACACATCGCTTTAGCGAACCAGGAGCAAGAGAGAGATAATTTTAATTTAGGCTTTTGAGAGCGATTCGTGGCGCTTCGAATTGCGGCGATTACAGAAAGCTTGAGCTATTTTAAAAGTTGCCACGTTTACTTAAATGTATTGAGAATATATACATAGGTTTTATGGTTTACTAACATACCCCCCACCTTGAAAGGGTTAAACATTCAACACAACAAGGTTTTACAAAGGTGGCTAAACTAAGTAGAACTAGTATACCTTAAATCTAAAACAGATGTTAAAAACACAATTACTTTTAGCCTATAATAGGCAACTTCAGTACACAAAAAAAATGTCTAAAATCTATTACAATTAACACTGGATGTTACTAATCATCATTGTCAATAGGCAATGGACAAATCTTAGAAATAGGCCTTTTGAGTATGACATGCGAAGTTTTAACAGACACTACTCGGCACTGCTTATCAGATCCTAAATGAATCTCACTTACACGTCAAATTCTCCAGTTGAGAGGAGGAAGATTGTCCTCACGGAGTGAAGCTTTTGAATGTACTGATATTTAGAAAGACGATTGTCAAACTTTTCCTTAACATCGAGATCTGGCAAAGCTGTCAATCGTCGGCCAATTAGGAAATGAGCTGGTGTTAATACATCATAATCACTAAGGATCATTAGTAAGTGGGTCCAAAGGGCGCGAGTTTATAATGGCTTCAATTTGGGTAAGCAATGCTTGTAGATTCTTCACTTCTTTCTGTACGTCTTCTACTTCTTTTTGTACATTTCCAACTTCTTTTTGTACA
Source organism: Pissodes strobi (assembly GCA_016904865.1). Classification (NCBI taxonomy): domain Eukaryota; kingdom Metazoa; phylum Arthropoda; class Insecta; order Coleoptera; family Curculionidae; genus Pissodes; species Pissodes strobi. Next base: position 253,730 of record MU182241.1, read on the forward strand.
TCTCCAACTTCTTTTTGTACATTTCCAACTTCTTTTTGAATATTGTTTACTTCTTTTTCAAATTTCTCATTTTGTCCGTCCAATATTTTCTGTAATTTTCCTTGCTCCTACAATTACATCCAGCATCCATTTCTGCAGCTGGTCCTGCTCTGCTTGCCTTTTCTCTTCCTGGTCTTGCAAAATTTTCTGAAGCCGGTCCTGTTCAAGCGAGGCATTGCCCATAACGCGTTTTATGTGGAATTTGCAGGATTTCACCCCAGCCTCCCAGATTTCGCCAAAATTAGGTGCCCGAGATGGGATAAACTTCCAACTAACACCTTCGTTTTCAAAGGTTCCTACAAATTCGCTGCTATGCCCCAGAAAAAAGTTACCAAGCTCCTTCAACTCCGAATTGACACCAACAAAATTGATACCATTGTCAGACCATATTAAAGACGGTTTTCCTAGGCGAGAAATGAAACGTCGAAAAGCGGAAACAATTGCTTCAGAGGTTAGTTCTGATACCAACTCTAAATGAATAGCACGAGTCGAAAAACCTATGAAAAGGCACACATAACATTTTGATATCTTGGCACCCCGTCCAATCTTAGACTTTATATTGAATGTACCAGCATAATCAACTTCAGTAACATGGAAAGGAGGTGTAGGAGAAATACGTTCTTTAGGTAAGTCGCCCATCGTTTGCCCAATAGATTTAGGCTTTACCTTAAAGCATTTTACACATTTGTAAACCAAATGTCTTGCCAAATTTCGCCCACCAATAGGCCAATAAAGCTCTCGAATTGAGGCAAGCAAATGAAGAGGGCCAGCAAGTAAGAACATTTTGTGCTCAAAAGCAAACAATAATTTTATTAAAGCATGCTTACATGATAAAACCGCTGGATGTTTTTTGGCATAGTCTAAATTAGAAAGCTCTAATCTACCCCCCACCCTCAAGACACCTCTTATATCGATAAATAGATTTAATGCACTAAGAGGTCCTTTCTGACACTGTTTATTTTGGAGAAGTAAAGAGTACTCATCAGGAAAGGATTCCTTCTGGGATATTACAACTAATTTTTCCAAAGCATTACTCAATTCATGATAAGTCTAGATGCCTTGTCAAGCTTGCAATTATTATAAAAACGTAAAACATAAGCAAAGCTACGCTTCAAACGTGAAAAATTAGAAAATCTTTTAATTGGGAAGTATTCATGAATAACTTTACAGGTGTGAACTTGCTTTCTTAATTCGGGTAATACCTCAATTTCAATAACTGACTAAGGCCATTCTGAATAATCGCTACTCAACCAATTAGGACCCTCCCACCACATTTTGCTATTGATAAATTGTTCAGGATAACAACTCCTCGACAATATATCTACAGGGTTATCCTTTGATGAGACATGCTGCCATTCATCTATTGAAGTCAAGGATTGTATCTGAGAAACACGATTCCCAACAAGTGTTTGTAAACTATGTGGTGAGTGAGAAATCCACCCCAATACCACTGAGGAATCAGTCCACAAATACGTTTTATTTATGGTTAGGTTGACTGACCTTTTAAAAGTAAGTCCGTTCAAGTCTATTGCGCTGTTACGTCATATTATTCCATCTTTCTTTATGCAATGAACGTATGTACTAAATTGCTTCGTCAAATTGGAATCTTTGACATCGATTTGCGTCAATGTCAAAATATCATAACGAAAATAACAAATTTAATTCATTTATTGATTTGTTCGTAGTTGGTTCGTGTTTTACGCTAATAATTGCTAATAAAAATCGTTTTGAGATGCCTCACCGGTTCAGTGAGAAAGAGCAAGCTTTAATTTTAAAATTAGTGCATTATTTCACATGTGAAAAAGATGCTGGTAGGCCACTTTTATCCTGGAAAGCTGTACACAATGTAAGTAATATTTGTTTTCTATTTATTTGATAATACTAAAAAATGATATCGTTAGAAAAAATGTATTTTTGACATCTTACGCGGTGATATGAGGACAAATCTCAGCAAATGAGACGGAAATGCGCAAACCAATTCTAGCCGCCATGCCAGGGCGGTATTATATACAATTTTGCCATTTAAAATCGTTTTTAAAAGGATTTTAGACGATAAAAAGCATATTATTATTTTAAACCAAACTAACAGTCAGAAGTATTATTCAGATGCCCAGACGTTTAAAACAATAGCCGCGTTCGTTTTTGTCATCTTTTTCCTCGATTTGCTCCAACATTTTGACAGGCACGTGACTTGGGTTTTCCTTTTAAATACACAGAACTCGTGACTGTCAAATTTTCAGAACAAGTCGAGGAAAAAGATGACAAAAACGAACGCGGCCAATATTGTCATAAGTATGTAAAATTGATAAAAACGGAACGTGCTCCGGAATAGAAAACAGACATCTTTTGGCTAGTGTAAAAAATAACGTACGAGTCTATCTAAGACGTATGGATCTTTTCTTTTGACGTCAGAAATTCTGACGTAACAGCGCAATAGCCTTGAATGGACTTTACTGACCAATTGTGAAAGAACCAATGCACCACTTAGCTCAAGTCGAGGAAGTGTTATCACTTTCAAGCAGAGGTTCTAGTTAGAGAGCATCGGAAAGCAGAGGAGTCAGCTGTTCCACTGGGTGCCCAATCAAAGTACTTGCAAGAGGGGTTGGACTAGTGTAAGTTCGTTCCATGTTTCATTGTAAATTGTAAATGTCCTTATTGATTAGGAACAAAATGGCTGAATTAAACGAATTAAAAATAAAAAGAGGTGTACTCAAGGGGAGATTAACACGTTTGAAAAATCATTTTGAGGCATTAGATTTGCCAAATTGTACAGAGAGGGATTTTAGTTTATTGAATCTAAAATTAGAGAAGTTTGAGCCCGTGTGGAAAGAATTTTTAGAGATTCAAAATAACATAGAGATTATTACTATTAGCAATGACAGTAACAGTCAGGAGGCTGAGCTCGGAGAAAGAGGTCAGTTTGATGACGATTACTGTGCTTTAGTCACAGATATAAAAGAGGTTTTGAATAAATATCATTTCGATAACGACAATAATTTGGCCGACAGCGAGTCACGTCATTCAGGGGCTTCAGGGGCGAATTATAGGCGAAGTAGGGGGACGGGAAATGATATACATTCTATCGTAAAATTGCAGCCTATACAGATTCCTAGTTTCGATGGACAGTACAGTAGTTGGTTAGATTTTAAAGAAGTTCTTACTGCTTTGGTGCATAAAAATAGCTCTCTTTCCGATTTACAGAAATTTTATTATTTAAAGACATCTTTAAAGAGCAATGTTACAGAGATTTTAAAAGCGATTGAGGTGACTGCTGAAAATTATAGCTTGGCTTGGCAGTTGTTAATTGATCGATATGAAAATAAAAAATTAATAGTTCATAACCAGATAAAGGCTATTTTTGAGTGTCCTAGGGTGACAAAAGAGTCGTATAAAGAGTTAAGATACCTGTATGATAATATAACGAAGCACCTTCGTTCTTTAAAAAATTTAGGTTTAGATACAAGTACATGGGATCCTATGATTATATACTTAATGTCCAATAAGTTTGATAGCACAACACAAAGGGATTGGGAGTCTTTTAAGTGTAAAGGCAATCTACCCGATCTTGCAGAATTAAATACATTCTTGCAAGACAAATGTGTAGTACTTGAAAAAATTGAAAATGGTAAACCAGATATAAAATTTAATAAGGGTCAATATAATCACGGGTATCAGAAAAAATATAATCAGGAAACGAATAGTTTTGTAAATACAGAGATTTCTCGAGAAATTACGGTAAAGAAGTGTTTTTGGTGTAAATAGGAAGGTGTTTTTCGTTTAAGAGACTAGAGTATCAAGAAAGAATAAATAGTGTAAGGGGCCTAAAATTATGTTTTAACTGTTTAAAACCAAATCATCCTTCTTGGAAGTGTAAAATGCAAAAATGTTCTAAATGTCAACGGGCGCATAACATCTTGTTGCATTTAGAAAATAATTTAAATCAAGGTCAAGAGCAAAAAAATAATCCAGATCCCGGTAACCATAGTGCGCTTGTTAATAAGATCGGGAGGGGGGAGCAGGCGGAGAGAGAAGGGGGTCAAAGCAGCACCGCCGCGGCAGTCGTAAGTTCGCGCGTAGGAAACTTTCCGTTGAGCGGCATCGGCAGCCAGAAGGGAGAGAATCGAGCAGAAAGCAACGTTGCCACGTCGTTAGGGGAATCATTAGTTTTATTGTCAACTGCACAGGTTCAAATAAAAAGCGGCAATAGAGTGGTAACTTGTAGGGCATTACTGGATAGCGGTAGTCAAAGTAATTTTATTTCAGAGAATATGTGTAAGAAATTAGAACTTGAACCTGCTAAGATAAACCATGTGGTCAAGGGAGTGGGTCAAATATTGTCTAACATTGATAAACAAGTTGAGATTGTAATGATGTCTCATGTTTCAGATTTTAGGATTAATTTAAAATGTTTGGTTTTACCAAAAATTACGGATAAACTTCCTGTGATTAGTTTTAATAAAGGCATATTGAACTTGCCCGAAAACGTGAAGTTAGCCGATCCGAATTTTAATAGTCGTGCGGATATTGATATGTTATTAGGATCGCATGTTTTTTGGGCAGTGTTGTGTTCGGAAAGGAAGCTGTTAGGAGAAAATATGCCTGTTTTGCAAGATAGCCTATTAGGTTGGGTACTGGCCGGAAATTTGTCAGGAAATAATTTGCATAGTAATAGTTTGAAAGTTTCTGTTAATAATTTGGTTGTGGATGGAAATTCTCTTGAAAATAGGATTATGCAGTTTTGGGAAATTGAGGAGATAGATAGGGAAAACCTGCTTTCTCAGAGTCTGAAAAATATTGTGAAGAATATTTTGAAAGAACGACAAGGCGCAATGACAGTGGTAGGTTTATTGTTAGAATACCTTTTAAAAATAATTTAAATCAGTTAGGTGAATCCAGAAAAATTGCCTTGAATAGGTTAGAAGGTCTAGAAAGGCGATTGTCAAAAAATCCTAACTTTAAATCGGGATATACAAATTTTATGTTAGAATATCAACAGTTGGGTCATATGAAACAAATTAGTGAGAGTGAAAAGGTAAGAAGTAGTGCTTTCTATATGCCACATCACGCTGTGATCAAAGAGGAAAGTAGTACTACAAAATGTAGGGTAGTTTTTAATGCAAGTGAGAAAACAACATCTGGGTTATCCTTGTATGATGTGCAATTTACTGGACCTACATTACAGCAAAGCATTTTTTCTATCTTAACTAGATTTAGGAAGCATCGGTATGTGATGTGTGCAGACGTGTCGAAAATGTATCGGCAGATTTTGGTGTCTGAAGATGAAAGACAGTTTCAGAGAATTTTCTGGCATTCGGAGCTTTCTGATAGTTTGGAGTGTTTCGAATTACAGACAGTTTCTTTCGGTACGGCTTCTGCTCCCTATTTAGCCGTCAGATGTCTGGTTGAGTTAGCTAAAATCAATGAGAGTAAGTTTCCTATGGCTAGTAAAATTATAAAGACAGATTTTTATATGGACGACTTATTGACAGGTTCCGACAGTGAACAAGAGATATTAAAGGTTCAAGGTGAAATTTCGGATATATTGCTCAGTGCTGGATTCCAGCTCAGGAAGTGGTTATGTAATGAACCTAGTATTTTGGAAAAATTTAGTATTAATAAACAAATAGAAATAAGCATTTTGAATATAGGAGATCATCAGCATAATAAAACGTTAGGAATTTTTTAGAATTCAAAGCAAGATGTAATTCAGTATTTTATTAAAGAATTTGCAATTCCAGAAAAATTAACAAAACGAACGATTTTATCCATTACGTGTCAAATATTTGACCCTTTAGGGTTGTTAAGTCCCATAATTATAGTAGCGAAATTGATTTTGCAGGAACTGTGGAGGCAGAAGTTAGAGTGGGATGATGAAAATTTACCCGATAATTTAAAGAATGAATGGATCACATTTTTGAATGAATTGCCGTTTATAAATAAGTTTCAGATATCTAGACAAGTTCTGTTTGCTGAATGTGCGAGGTTAGAACTCCATGGGTTTTCTGATTCTTCGGAAAGGGCATACGGCGCGGTTTTGTATGTGAGATGTGTAATGGCGAATGGTTCAATCAAATCTAACTTGTTAGTGTCTAAAAGCCGTGTGGCTCCTTTAAAGAATATAAATTTGCCCCGCTTAGAGCTGTGCCAAAAGTACTGCTTTCTTTTGGCAAATTTAGCGGATAGAACAATCCAGGCTTTGGAAATAAATTTCGATGGGTACTATTATTGGACTGATTCATCTGTTACCTTAGCATGGATAAGAGGAGAATCGAATCGTTGGAAAACCTTCGTGGCGAACAGAGTGAGTGAAATCCAGTGTTTGACGGATGTGAATGATTGGCATACAATACAATACAATGAAATATATTATTGTATTGTATTGATTGGCATCATGTCAGGTCTAAGGAAAACCCAGCAGATTTATTGTCACGAGGTGTTACGCCGAGGAGTCTTTTTGAAAATAAGTTCTGGTTTCATGGACCAGACTGGTTTGAGTTGGACAATTCTGAGTGGAACATAAGTGAGGGAACTATTGATTTGGAGATAGCTGAGCAGAGAGCTGAACCGAGTTTATGTGTGAATGTTGTTATAACGGATTCAGGTAGTTGGTTAGAAACCTTGTTGAAGAGGTTCTCCTGCTTAAATAAAATTGTAAGAATTTTGAGCTACGTTTTAAGATTTGTAAAAAATGTTAGACTCAAAGGTTTAGAAAGAGACCTTGGAGTATTGATACCTAGTGAGATTGCAACTTCTACCAATGTTTTAGTTAACTTTGCTCAGATTCAGTGTTTTCCGCAAGAATATAGGGATCTTCTACATAAAAGGGAACTTAAATCGAATAGTAATATATTATCCTTGAATCCTTTTATTCAAGATGGGTTGATAAGAGTAGGAGGTAGGATTGAAAGGGCTAGTATTTCTTTTGACAGGAATCATCCTGTTCTGTTGCCGAAAGCACATATTTTGACAGATTTGATTTTAAGAAGTAAGCATGTGGAATTAATGCATTGTGGGACCCAGCTGCTGTTGAGTTCAATACGCGAGAAATATTGGCCAGTCTCCGGTCGCAATACTTGCAAAAAAATAATAAAACAGTGCGTCACTTGTTTTAAGGTTAAACCAACCAATGTTGGACCCTACCTAATGGGTGACCTTCCTGAAGTCAGAGTAAATGAAAACTTTACCTTTGTAAATGTGGGAACTGATAATGTGGGAACTGATTATGGGGGGCCATTTTACATTAAGGACCGTAAAACTAGAGGCGCTAAAATTTTAAAGGCCTATATTTGTCTTTTTATATGTATGTGTACCAAGGCTGTTCACATCGAATTACTGTCAGAACTGACTACCGAATGTTTTCTTGCAGCCTTGAAAAGGTTTATAAATAGGCGTGGTAAACCTCTAAATATTTATTCAGATAATGGGTCAAATTATGTCGGTGCGAATAATGAACTAATCAAAATATATGATTTTTTACAGAAAAATTCAAATCATATTTCTGAGAAATTGGTCACAGATCTAATTACATGGCATTTCATTCCTGCACGGTCACCAAACTTCGGGGGTATTTGGGAGGCAGGGATTAAGAGTATTAAACATCATTTAAAGAGGGTCGTGGGCGTTAATTCTTACACCTTTGAAGAGTTTACAACCATATTGGTCCAAATCGAGGGCATATTGAATTCGAGGCCTCTTTGCCCTATGTACAATGATCCAGGCGATCTAACCGTGTTAACCCCTGCCCATTTCTTGATTGGGCGAACTTTTACGGCTCTACCCGACTTCAGTTTGACAGATATACCGGAAAATAGATTTAATAAATGGCAACGTATACAGTCCGCTACACAGCACGTTTGGGAGAGATGGAGAAATGAGTACTTGTGTGAACTGCAGCATAGAGTTAAGTGGAAATGCAAATCCAAAGACTTATTAAAGGAAGGAGCTTTAGTGTTAGTTAAGAGTGATAACGGTCCCGTACTTGACTGGAACCTAGGTCGCATAGTGCGTTTATATCCAGGAAATGATCATGTTTGTAGAGTGGTAGATATAAAGGTTCGCAATGCGGTAATTCGGAGATCTGTAAATAATATATGTGCTTTACCTATAGAATAACTGTAACCATGAATCTGTTTATCCTCAATATGTCTTTTTGAAAGGTTTGTTTTCTTAGGATTAATGTAGAAAATAGTATGGTATGGTAGCGCTTTGTATTACTATTTTTAGGAAGTTTTTAGCAAGATTGAAAGTGCAGCCTTTCAAGGCGGGAAGTATGTTAAAGCTTCTGCAACCAAACCAATAGCTCATAATGAAATAACATGTTAATTAGACATAAGTCACAGGTTAAGTACTCCATAAAATTAAAAGTACAATTGGCAACGTCGCTTATGCGACAAAGGACCAGATTAATAATCTGGAACAAAGGGTTGTTTGTAAGTTAAAAGAGTGTATCGTGTTAAAAGCTAATAAAGTTAGTTCGCTAGTAGATTTCATAGCAACAGGTGTTTTTTATTTCACGGCGACGACGCGACAGAGTTCTAGGGAGCCATGGAGGACTCCCGCCATTACAAATAAGTAAAACGCTATTTAATCATTAACACCTTGAGTGATCGAAGTCCTCTGATAATACCATTCAACAATAGACGTAACCCTATATCTGATTCTTTAGTCATAGCCGGAAGACCAAAAAGTGATTTAAGATAATTATTAACCAATATTGACTTATTATCATACCTTTCGCACAGTAAGTCCCAAGCAATAGAATAATTAGTTAAGCTAATATCAATATTCTGTGCGCTACCTTCTAAAGAACCACGTAAAAAATTAAATTTCTCAATATCTGAAATGTTATTGTTCTCATGAACCAATGACTTAAAAATGTCTCTAAACTCAAGCCATTTTTCAAAACTACCAGAAAATGTTGGTAAGGGAATCGAAGGGAGTTTAGGGCTTGATTAAAGTCTAACATTTGAATGACCTACACCACCCATTGAATTATTGCCACTCTGCTGAGAAACATTGTCACCTTCACTATCGGAACCTGTGCTAATGTTCGAATGTTTTTTAGAAGGTCATTTGCAGTGGCAAGCAGACTATAATAGCAATTTTCAAATTGTTACCTTTCCGAAAGCTGTTCGTCTAAATTTGCTGACATTTAAGTATATTGTGAACTAGTTAAAATCATTAATTAAATATCACCCTGTCGCAAGTTTGAACTTGAACTTGAAAAATGTTATATAAACATTCAATGTTAATTATAAACAATTTGATCGGTCGACGGGAGCGACTTTAATCCTTAATGATGCAGCCGTCAGCATTTTGTAACATATAAATACGCCGGCAAACGCCGAGTTAATTAGACTTTCGGGTCTCTCAAACCGCTCAATTGGTCGCTGGACAGTACACAGGTACGTCCACTTCTAGTTGTTCTATCCCACAACCCCCATAACTGAGAACACTTATACACACGTATAAGGTTGTCAGGTCCTTACCTAACCTGGGTGAACGTATGCATAGGCATACGGCATTCGGGGGCTACTAAAAAGTATAGAGAGAGTCGAATTTATGAAGTATCAGAGCTTCTAGTGGATAGTTTTTGGGGAGTTTCAAAAAGTAGTGAAGGTGCCTTAGCAATTTGTGATAACTTAAAAAGACTTACCTCATAAATATCAGAACAAATACCTAAATAAAAGACAACCCGCTCACATAAACTTTATTAATAAAATAGTGACGTCGCTTGCTAGACAAACTTTGAACTAAGCCTCCCTCGAGAAGACATGCATTTCATATTAATTGGGTATAGTGTAAACTCTTAATTCATCTATAATCTTAAACACGCCTTTATTAGTATACAATCTAACCGTTGTTAAGTTTGTTTGTAAATAAACTTGTTATTGTTTTTATCGATGTGTCTCCTTTATTATCTCTTCTCAACTTGACGTAGTGCGTTCCTAAATCTGAGTTACTCTCCTCCACGCTAAGTAAGGCGTGTCGTCACAGATAAAAAAAATACAAATCGTGAGAATATCAATAAACTAAAATGGCAATATGTAATATAGCTTAAATTAAAAATAAAACACTAATATATTTTATTAAACACATAGTACACATAGTGCATATATGATACATACTCACCTCTCCAATCCAATACTTTATTAGAACCAGTAGATATTTATTTTTGTAACCAATACCAAAACTAATAATTATTCCATTAGTCATAAGATAATGCTCAGCACACAAATTTTAATTATGTGTCTCAAATAACACAATTTCAATACATGTACATTACCAAACCAAATTGAAGCCACTATCATCAATTAAACCAATAATAAACAAGTTACATATATTTGTTTTATAAAAGGATACACCAGTGCTTATAGCAACTTTTATTTTATAGTTTTTACCAAACAAAGCTTTACCAACCAATGGATTGATTTATTATTCTGCATATTTTTGTAATGCCAAACCAATATCCAGTTAATATTTTTAGTGCCCCAAGTTCCAATAGTAGCTATTTTCCAATTTCCAAGTCCAAAGAAAACAATCCATAAAGTCCAATTCAATCAATACTAATCAGCTGATGATCGGTCTTACAAACGGCAAGTGCGATCTGCGCCAAACGGCATATTCATATTGTGTGTTGTGTTACGGGCTGCTGTTCGATAACGACGATCGATAACCAAAAACCATGTCAAAATGGACGTACCTTGCGGCTTTGCCAGCCCAAATCTTCCAATATTTTTAGCTTATATCCGGCTCGAAGGACCATTTTTGTGTCAGGAACTATTCCCGAGCTTCAGTTGTTTGTTGTTAACACTTTTTTGTAATAAATCAACATTAATTTTATTCCAAAACTACATTTTATTTGCGGATGTCTTTTCTACAACACATCATAGAAACATAAGGTTTTATGTTTTATCGTTTACTAACAATTTGTTTAAATTGAATATAGAAATTTTTCATTAATTTTGGGATATTTTCTTGGTTATATTGTCACTATATGTATTTTGTGACGTCACGCCTTATTTGGCGTGCAGGTGATGTAACTCAGATTTGAATAAATCTACGTCAGACAAAGAAGACATGGTAAATAATAACGAACAGGGAGCTACAAAGGTTCAGAATGGATCCAGAACGTAACAAATCCACTACTGATATTTATATTTTACAGTTATAGTAAGATATGTCTTCTCAAATTGAGGTATTTCCTTCTAAAACATAGAGGTCTTGGAACACGTTGGGGTCCAACGTTATCGGGGAGGGGGCATGTGCGAACTACTAAAGCGCATAAAATGCTAAGTCAATGTCATCCTGTCCTAAATTTGAAGTTGAACTTGGAAAATATTATGTAAACATTCAAGACAAATTAAAAATAACGCGAGCTATCAACGCAAGCGAATATGAATCCTAAGTATGTAACAGTCAGCAGGTGAGAACACACTGAAATGAAACGATCGAAAACACATATCACAAATACGTTCAGATTTGCAAGTGCCATATTTATCGAGAACAAGTGACCCACACCCGCTTCACTATTGGGAAACTCATCCAAAGATCTTTTCTGATCTTTACTGCCTACAGGTAAAATATTTTCTTTGCTCTATTGCCACCATCTGTATTTTGAGACGTGCACATGCTGTAGCTCCAATTAGGATCAAGTTACGTCAGACAAAGAAGGCACCGTGAACAATAACGAAAGGGCAGTTACAAAGAGTCAGAATGGATCAAGAACGTAACTATCCTACTAATGACATTATATATTGAACAGTTATAGAAAGATAATGTAAAATGCGATATATCTTCTCGAATTGAGGTATTTCTTTCTAAAACATAGGGGCTTGGCAAATGTTGGGATCCAATGGTATGGGTGAGGGGGCATGTGCGAACTACTCAAGCACATAAACTACTAAGTAAATATCATTATCTCCTTAGTTTGAACTTAAACATGGAAAATATCATATAAGCATTTAGGATAAATTTATAAACTACGCGACCGATCAACGTAAGTGATTATGAACCCCAAACATGCAATAGTCAGCAGATGAGAAGATACTCAAGCGAAACGATTGAAAACACATTTCACACGTAAGTTCAGATTTGGAAGTGCCATATTTATCGAGAATAAGTAAAGCTGGGAAATGTTTTTTGTAAAAAAAAATCCGCTCCTGGAAAAGTATTTTGAGTTTTCCTTGGTTGTGGTAATAAATAAGATACTAAACTTAATAATGAAAGATGCAAATCTTGCTTTGGATTTTATTAACGAAGTTTTACTTAAGTATAATTAAAACAGAATTTATTTCAAATTATTGTTCACCTTTAAGCAAAGTTTTAGATTATGAACTCAGGGATCAAGAAATAGGAGATACAGAACAGTATTATCAACATATTAAAGACTGTAATCATGAAGCGGCAAGGGAAGCACTGGGATACCAAGAAAGGAAGCAACAAGGAAAACCTTACTGGTGGGATGAAGATATTGAAAGGGATATTAAGGAGAAGAGAGGCAAATACTGGAACTTCTTAATCTCAAAATCCGATGAAGACAAAACAAAATACAAGGCAGCCCAAGCAAAAGTACGGAGAAAGATAACCCAGAAAAAGAACGAAACATGGGAAACCAAGTGTATCAGGGTCAATGCTTTTCTAGGAGAAGGGTACAGAGAGCTGGAGAATTATAAAGTCGATAAGACAAGAAAAGAAAAGAGATATAATTGCGCCAATTTCACTACAGTAGTGGGATAAGTATTTCTCTAAATTACTACAGGAAGACAGGGCCGAGTTCCAAGAAGAGAAACAACTAAATGTCCAAGTAATAGCATCCCCAATTAGAATAACTGTAAACGAACTCAAAACAAATGGAGCTAATAAACAGTATCAACACCTTGCAATCCTATTTCAAAAGTGCATAAATGGAATGGCTGTACCCAAAGAATGAAAAACATCATTGATATCAACAATCCATAAGAAGGGAAAGCGAGACGATTGCGATAACTATAGAGGTATCGCCGTTACTAGTACTTTAAGCCGAGTATACGGAAAAATTGTAAAGGAAAAGATTATGCTGGAATATCGTGATCCACTACTTACAGACCATCTCTTTTGCATCTCTCAGCTAATAGAAAAAAAGCTCGCATTCAATCAGGAAATACATCTCCTATATGTGGACCTTAAAAAAACCCATGATAGTGGCCCCCAAACCAGCTATGGCATGCTCTCGATCAAACAAATATTAGTGCGACCCTCATAAAAGCGGTGAAAGACCTCTACGATGAGAGCAAGGCATAGGTCAAAGTGGGAATGCAAATCTCAAATGGATTCAGAACCAATAAAGGACCTAAGCAGGGGTGCTGCCTGTAACCCACCTTATTCAAAATATACTTAGAACAGTCACTTAAATCATGGAAAAGAAAATGTAATGCCAGGGGCATATGATTAAACAACACCACACTATATACCCTATGCTTCGCAGATGATTAAATAGTGGTGACCCAAGACTATGACGACCTAGAGTATATGACAAGGAAGCTAATAGAGGAGTATGTAAAGTGAGGCCTGGAAGTCAACATACTAAAACAGAGTACATGTGTATTAGGCGTTTACAGCAAGATCTGATACCAGAGAATGGTCAATGTATAGAAAAGTGCCAAAGTTATTCATACCTGGGAATGAAAATCATGAACGATGGAATATCAGACAGAGCAATCAAGGAAAGAAACATTCAAGGATGGAAAGCCACAGCTATGATGAATGGAATACTCTGGGACTAACATGTATCAAAAACAAATAAGCAGAGAATATTTAACACGATAATAAAAAGTATTGTCACGTGCGGTAGTGAGGTTTGGCAGATCAAGGAAATAAATTAAGGACAACTAAGAGCCACGGAAATGGACTACTGGAGGCGTGCAGCGGGCAAATAAAAAATGGATAGAGTTGCCAACGAAGGGATAAAACAAATTATGGGGGTTTCACATGACAGAGTAGACGATATAAGGATTAAACAACTCAAGTGGCATGGCCACGTGCAAAGGATATACGAAGAACGGCTCCACAAGCAGATATTAGAGTGGACACCCCAGGGAAAACGAAAGCGAGAAAGATCAAGGAAAAATTGGAGAGAGAGGATAGATAGGAAGATCAGGTTGAGAGAACTGGGGGACGACCTATGGCAGGACCGAGATTAGTGGAGACTGGAAATCGGAAGACGCAGAAGAACGTTGTAAACCGAATTTTATATATATTGAAATTATGGATATTTGCACAGTAATAGTTTCCTTTCCTTTCGTCCTACATACAGGGTGGTCATGACGGTAAGATAAGGAATTCTTGTGTTTGGCCCCCTCTCAAACTCTCTACGAGAGGAGAGGCGTCATTTCCTTCGAGATATCAAGTACCCTTAATTTAAAAGCACATATCGATTTTTTTCAAATTAGAACCAGTCTACGTCAGACAAAGAAGGCACAGTGAATAATACATATATCGAAACAAATGTTATTAAGGATCATAATTGATGCAGAACGTAACAAAACCACTAATGATATTATCTATTGTACAGTTCTAGTAGGATAATTCAAAATGCGATATGTCATATCAAATTGAGTTATTTCGTCCTAAAACATCGAGGTCTTGGCACATGTTGGGGTCCAACGTTATCGGGGAGGGCATGTTAACTACTAAAGCGCATAAAATACTAAGTAAATATCATCCTGTCTTATGTTTGAACTTGAACTTGGAAAATATTATGCAAACAATCAAGACAAGTTTTATGCATCCTAAGCATGCAACAGTCAGCAGGTGAGAAGACACAGATATTTTTTTTCTTAAATAGCGTTTCGTACGGTTAAGCGTTTGGTTTTAAAAGCTGAAATGTTTGTTAATTTACAATTCATTTTATTTGCATTCAAAACTGGCAATGCCTATTTATACTCCATCGGCATATTTTAAGTTAAAATCTAGTTAATATGGCATAAACCCAAAGCAATTTAATCGAACTTATCTGATGCGTCACACATCAAGCTGAATATCACATGATATGAAATTCAAGTTAATAATTTAAACATATCAGCATTAACAACGGTCTTTGTAGTTGCAATTGCTGTAAGCTCAAAGAGAACTACATACCAAATCCAGGTTTATTGATTTGGCTCATATCGATATATCAAAGGGACTCTCGGATGTATCCAATAATTGTTTGCCTATGGATGGGTAGTTTTTCAACTTTAAGGGCCTTTCTGAGGAAAATTGATAGCTCTCATCCAATTCGGAGTAGTAAAACTATATCTTACAGGGCAAAGTTTGATCTAATATTGCATAGGACATGAATTTTTCCTAAAAATAAACTCTGATGATGCTATTGTATTCAAATAAGTACCTTACTTCAACCGTCTATTCTCAATGTGATTTATAAAGTTTATTTATCTGTGAAGAACTACCTCCACTGGGCGAGCACAATACGTATTTCCAAGGGGAAATTTTTGCGATCATGATGGGGGTCTGGGAGTCGTTAAGGCTCGATGTCGGTGGCGGTAGGATTTTCTTCTGCTCCGACAGCAAGGCCGCACTCATGATACTGAAGTCAGTCTGCACGGGTTCCTTGTTGGTAAGGGAGTGTAGAAGCTGACTGATTGAACTTGTAAAGTATAAAAAGGTTACGATGGTCTGAGTACCATAGACAGAGAAGGCTCCGCACTCAGATACTTAGGGCGTGATCCCTGTGTGGGGCTGACCCAGAGTGTTCGCGAAAGAGCATTGAAGGTATGAACGGATGGTCGGGCCGAAGAGTTATGGCGGAAGGATCCGGGGATGAGACAAACGAGGCTAATGATACATGGACCCGCGAAGATTCTCGCCAGAGGGTTGTTGTTCCTACTTAGGAAGGTGTGCAGCGCCCTGGTAGGATCCTACACATGGCACTATAGGTTTAGATGTCACCTGACTGCTGCGAATTGCAGAGAAGGGGAGTTTAGGTAGTGTATGGAGGATAATGAGACCCCATACCATCTACTTACGGAATGCCCCACCTTCGTATGGGCAAGACTCAAAATCTCTCTCAGCGTGTCGTGTTGTCTGAAGGAGATGCGGGCTTTCTTAAGAAACGTGTGATGGAAAATTACTTTCCTCATATCCTCCGTGGAAAGTAAGTTCCAGATCTCAAGGGGGTTTTCAGCGGGTTTACTCTGGATGATCCTGGCAATCATCGTTGAACTGTATTAATATTGCGTCATGGGGTTTGTAAGTGTTATTTTTTTTCACAGTAGTGTTTACTTTGCAACTCCAATTGATCTTCATCAACATCCATCATCTGAGCCTCGTCTTCCAATCCATTACCTCCCAGAGCGTTGGTTTGTTTATTTTTACAAAAGCACTCGTCCGTTGACCAACCGTAGACACTCATACCACTTACAGAGTCATGATCACTGAAAATTTCTTCGTACTGCTCTTCAGAATCACTTTGTTTGGCGCTTTCCAAAATATGATTCAGTCCGTCACTTCTACCATCTGCAATTGTCGTCGCTTGAATTTCAGTACTACTTCTTTACAGATCACCAGATCCACCCAAAATGTATAATTTTTTATTATTTCTAGCAATTCTGCACCTCATAGAGATATGTTCTTCCAATTATCAACCATTTGTATCTGTAAGCAATGAAACCCAAACCCAAACTAACCCTTGAAGAAAAAAAGATTCAGAAACTGAATGCAAAATAACACCGTTTCCAGTCGTTTCTTACACAGAATCCACAGCTAAATCCAGTTTGAACATACCAATGAACCACTTTTTATAGCAATTCTTAGTTTTTCTATCTTTTGCACTAGTACAAATTCCACACCGGAGACGTTTAGGCTTGGCAAGCTGTTGCACTCACAATTTCAATTTTTCGAGGCACGTGAACCATGTCCATACTCATTCTCAAGCATGATTCACATAATTGTAGAACAAATGTTTCTATAAATGAGTATCTTGATCGTCTAGGATGTGCAACATCACCAATGTTGAGACAAGCATGGAAAATGCCACTGTTCTTCGACGGGACATTCTGGAGGTTGAATATGAATAAGTTCATCTCCTGCTTTGGTACTATTGTAAAAAAGAATGATATCGGGCTTTTTTGATATTCTCATCCACTATGCATGCATAGTTGACTAACACAAACTAACCCAAACTTCTTTTCCTTGCTTAGGCACATATGACACCACCAACTAAATACCAGAGATTCGACAGGTTGCGGGGTTGTTTTTAAACGCCCATGTTGAACCACATTCTGAAAGCCCTTCCTTATTGGAGGAGGAGTTCCCAATATCCCCGGTAATATTGCGACTGATATTTTTGATAGGTTCTATCAAACGAAGCACGAGTTCCGATGGATGAGATATTTTTTTCTTCTGGCTTAGAAGTTTATTTCAAATTGATTTTCTTTCTTGTATACACCTCTGAATTAATCATGTAGTAAGTCTCTGGATCAGCTTAAATATGTACCTTCAATCTTCACTTAGCAGGTTTGTTTGGGATGTACATCCGAAAAGAGCACCTGTATGAATGGCACCAATATTTCGCCAATCGTGCAGTGTTCTAATGGGCTGTGTATTGTTTTGAAGATATTTTCAGGTGCAAGTTTGCTATTTTGGATCCGGTCTATCAACCGCAAACAAACCAGTAGAAAGGAAAATCGTACAAGGGACATGAAAATATCTCTTCCACTCTCTTCCACTCCAGAGCCCATAATGATCTAAGATCCTCGTGGTTAGATATTGGCATGAAACTCATAAAAATCGTGTGTGACGGAGAATGATTTCCATCATATCCTCCTTGGAAAGTAAGTTCCAGACTTGAAGGTGGGGTTTTGGGTGTGGTTACTCTGGATGACCCTTGCAATCCTCATTGAACAGTAATAGTTTTGCATCATGGGGTTTGCAAGTGTTATTTTTCCACAGTAGTATTTAGTGTGAAATTCCAATTGATCTTCACCAACATCCATCATCTGAGCCTCATTTTCCGATCCATTTTCTTCCACAGCGTTGTTTGTTTTTTCACAAAAGCACTAGTCCGAAGACCAACCACAGTCACTCATACCACTTACAGGGTCCTGATCACTGAAATTTTCTTCGCTTTGTTTGGCGCTTCCCAAAATTTGCTTTAATTCATCACTTCTACCATCTTCAATTGCCGTCGCTTGAACTTCATTACTACTTCTTTCGATATCATCAAATTCCTCCCGAAATTTCATTGTTTACTATTTCTAGCAACTCTGCACCTGACAACGATATGTTCTTCCACTTATCACCCATTTGTACAAATCGTTAGTTAAAACAATCATTTGAAATCCTATATTGGGAATCTCAGGAACCCACTATAACATCACTACATTTTTAAATCACCACACCCTTTCAGATATTACCATACATTCCAAGCAAACATCTGAAACGCCGACGCTCTGTACGTTGTTCATAAGAGGGAGTAGGGATAGTTTATTCGTTCTGCGCTCCCCGCCGCGGAGAAGGTTGCGTGTGACAGGTATCCGTGAAGTTTTCTGCGACTTGGATTGCTTAAACAGCTTAGACAGTTGTTAAACAAATCACCTCTATAAACACTGCCTAAGCTGTCTGAAAAGCTGTTTAAGCAATCCAAGTCGCCGGATACCTACAACGAGTATCCTCTTCCGCGGCGAAGAGCGTAGAACGAATCATATATCCCTACCAAAGGAATATAATGATTCGTGTGATCAAAAGCTTCTTTGTAGATTTTAAGCCAAAAATGGTTTCAGATAACATCTCGGGGACTTTCAAGAAGTATCACCGAATGCTAAGTGCAGTTGCATATACCGTAGATAACAGCGAGACGCCATTATTTCGACAGGGATGAGACATTGTCCCTCAGAACTTTCCAGTCACCGACAAATAAACTTCACGGCATGGCAGTTGTCCTTTATCTCTCAAAGCTTTTAAATTAATTTGTCAAGCAGAGCCGGTCTAGACTGGGGATTTTCCTGGAAGGCTTCATAGCGATTTCCGACACTTGATAGTTATATAAAACGTGACATTTTTTGTTATTAACTTAGTCACGGCCGGCTGCCATAGCACATACTAGCATAAAGTGCTGCGGCCGAAAAAGTCCTAATCTGGAACATGTTTGGGAAGCCAAATACAATCCTATTTGGATTGTTTCACTTTCAGGGCTAGGAAGCTGATTTTTTGGTATATTTTCAGACTTAGAAGGAATCATAATTATCGAACTGTCAATAATACAGGGAGCTAAAAAGAACGGTCTGTGTAATAGGCAAGGTTTATCGCGATGTTAAAGCTGGTCTTTTGAGTGAATTTTGATGATTGATACATGTTCTTATTCACCACACCTTCAGGAGTTTTTGGATTTTTGGAGTAATTTTTTCACATGACATCAAAAAGAGCCTGGGTCAGCTCTCATGGCAAAACAACTGCATCGAGGTATTGATCAATATACTTTTGCATCTCGGAACATACATCGTCTGTATGTATCTCTCCACCACTCCCAGAATAGTTTATTTTGAGGTGTCCAGTGATGCGACAATTCCTTGATATGAGATATGCTGCTGCCTCAAAAATAAGATATTTTCCATCTGGTGGGAAGACATGGTGCCACTGACAAGTTTAATAATTCTGTTCCTTGGTTAAGCTTGCCATTTGAAGTGAACTTACTTTATTGAAATTAAATAGCTGATCAACTGGCTAACAGTGGACCTTAAGAATTTCTTTGCGCTCAAATTGGATAAATATGATCTGATTCCAGTCATCAAAGAAGAAATAAATCATTCATGGGGTTCTATGTGGAAATAATCTACACAAAACATGGAGGATTTCCTAAGATACCATGGTATCGGAACACTTATTATGTTGATAGAAGATAACTCACAACCATCACCCGAAAGAAAACAGAGCATTGCTTATAGCCAGCTCATACGTTCCAAACTGGTTTTCTAGAACACCCATTTTGTGAATGTAACACTCATGTAGAAGATTTGGAGCACATTCTATTCATTTATTGCCCAATAATTATGGATGCTGATCTCTACCAAGATCTAATGAGGAATGGTAGCTCAGTTCCTTGATATGAGAAATACTGCTGCCTCAAAAATAAGAGATTTTCCACCTGGTGTGCACTCATCCAAAGGAAAGACATGTTGCTTATTTCAAGTTTGAGATCTTTATACATAAAATTATGCAAATATTCAATGACACTGAAGTTGCTTTATTGAACTCAAATAGCTGATCAACATTAGATCTTAAAAATTCCTTTAGCTTTCAGTTTAGGAAACGACAGATTAAAATATAAAAAGTAACGCTCAGTTATTGATGTGAACATTTCATTCTGCGATTTTAGCAAACAAAGCCCGTCGCTACCGAGTAAATCGTATCCTACTTTACCTGAAAATAAAGGTAAGTAAATAGAATATAATATAATTGACTTCCGCTCTGTCAGTTATATAAATAGAATGCCCATCTCTACGGAGTTATTCACAATATACATTGTGTTTTATATTGGAATAAGAGCTGCTGTCCATAAATAAATATCACGCTTGATTCTTTTGTATGAATTCTGAGGAGAAAATTATTATTATAATTATCATCATTAACCACGCTAATTCAGCTTTCGCTGGTAACGATTTGGCCTGATTACTAGGCTGGGGTAACCTGGTGGCAAAACAATTCAGTTCCTCTCACTCAGGCTCCCTTCAGGAATTTGCGGGTTATATGGCATGTCTGAAGTATAACTGCCTTCTGCGCGTATCCCATGATGTTCTGAGATAATCCGAGATCCTGAAGATTTTTAGGGAGATTCTTCGAAGTGATCCCTTCAGCCGAATTTACTGGTGGGATTGTGAAGACTTTAGTCAGCTACCAGACGTTCTTCAACTCTACTGCAAGGTTTTCGAATTTTGTGACTTTTTTCGTCTCAGTTTTTCTGACGTTATGAGATAGTGGCACAGCTATGTCAATGATGGTTCCAGTCTTTTTCTCCTTATCTATGATAACGATGTCCGGTCTGTTGTAGTCCACCGTTCTATCCGTTATTATAGGCCTGTCCCAATACAGTCCTGATTTATCTGTTTCCAAAACTGCTTGGGGCTGGTATTTGTAATAAGGTGGGCATATTTGAAGGAGTTCGTTCTTCAGAGCCAGCTGTTGGTGGATGATTTTGGCCACTTGATTGTGACGTCATAGGCATGCGCTATCTGCGAGTGATCTACAGCCTGCGATGATATGCTCTATAGATTCACCCACCTCCCCACACTTTCTACACTTGTCCTCTACGCCAAGTCTTGGACAAAGTTTTTCATAGTTGCGAGTCCTGATAACTCTATCCTGGACGGCCATGAAGAATCCTTCGGTTTCTGGGTAGAGGTAACCGGCGCCGAGCCATGCTAGTGAGGTCGGCTTATCGACGTTGTCTGCTTCTAGACTTCTTTGAACCTTACCATGTAAGGCTTGTTCCATCCAGGTGGCTTGATCTTCCTGCCTTGAGCTTATGTCGAAATCGAGATTGCGGTGTTGTAGATTCAGTGGCGTGTATCCTCGATCCTCCTGGGCTGCTATTCTCATCAGACCACTTTTAGATCTTAGCAATTGTTGCGGTATGTTCTTCTCCTGATTTCTGCACAACTTGTAGATGTTCAACATACCTCAACCGCCGCCGCTTCCTCGGGGAAGGTATAGCCTCTTAACTGATGCATTGGTGTGTAGACATCGGAATTTGATCATCAGTCGCCGGGATAGCGCGTCGAGTCCATTTAGGTCCGCATCAGACCACTTAAGGATACCAAAGGTGTAGGTTAAGACAGGCACTGCCCATGTGTTCAGAGCGGTGATCTGGTTCTTTGATGAAAGTTTGGTGTTCAGAACCTTGAGTACTCTCTTCTTGTACTTTTCAGAGAACATATTCTTCAAGTGCGCGTGATCGATATGTTGGTTCTGAGGCATTCCTACTTGTATGTATCTTCGGGATGTAAGTTCTCGATATCCTGGTATTGATCTTCATGGATTTCCACGGCGCCCCTTTTGATGTTGATGGTGGCGCATTTGTCAAGTCCAAATGACATGTTTATGACCCCGCTGAAGGTCTTAACGGTGTTAATTAGAGAGTGCAATCCAATCTGGTTCTCTGCAAAGAGCTTTAGTTCATCCATGTACAATAGATGGGATAACTTCCGCCCGTTCCTGATGTTAAATCTGTATCCAACATTCGTATTGTTCAGTAGCGTAGAAAGAGGGTTCAGAGCCAGGCAGAACCTACGGGTGATAAATAATCTCCTTGAAAAATACCTCTGGATATATTGACTTTATCAGCGTTGTTGTTGTTGCAAGGATATTGGTTCGCCAGGTGCTCATGAGATGTTGGAGCACCGCTCTTAGTTTCGCGCAAATCTTGTAAATTTCCAGTACCTTCATCAGCCAATCATGAGGGACCGCAAGGCAAGGCCTTGCGGTAGTCAATATAGCACATATTGAGATCTCTCTTGCTAGTCTGAACCTGCTTTTTAACCACTGCATCTATGGAAAGTTGATGTTTGAATCCGGCTGATTCTCGTATACAACCCTTTTGCTCTTCCTCCAGTATGTTGTTTGTAGCGCAGTGTTTGTATATTCGGTTGTTGAGAAGTGACGTGAAGAGTTTGTATACTACCGACAGGCATGTGATTGGTCTATGATTGCTCGGTATGGCTGGGTCGCCCTTCTTGAACAGCATGTAAGTGTTCTTCTCTGTAAGAAACTTGGGGAATTTTGAGGGATCGTACAATTCTTCCATAAAACATCGAGCAAGGCTTGGAAAACATGCCGGGAGATTTTTTTATCCAAAAGTTGGCAGTCCATCTGGTCCCAGCGCTTTCCAATTGCTGGTTTTCCTGATAGCCTGGGAAGAAAATTATTATTATTATTATTATTTCTTCGGTATCACATAGCTTTTTCTATGGGGCTATGGTTTGGCTTTCTGACGAAGTAACCGGGTACACACCGTTTACCTAAGGCTACTCTTTCTTCAATGTTGGTCTTTTGCTTTCTGCTGGTTTCCTATAGTACTTTCCGTACTATATGAGCGGTACTCAGTACAATCGCTTTCTGAAGTGACAACAGATTGTGGGTTCCGGAGAGTTGCTTTATCGTTTCACAGGTGTTGTGCGATATCAATCCTGTGGCGCCGATTACTACAGGGACTACTATTGTTTTCATGTTCCATAGGCGTTGTATTTCAATTTCTAGATCTTTGTATTTCAGGCGTTTCTCTGCTTCCTTCTGAGTAATATTATAGTCCGAAGGGCTTGCTACGTCTATTAGCATGCATGTGTTCTGTTTCTTGTCTTTCACTATGTTGTCAGGCTTGTTTGCTAGTATGGTTCTGTCAGTTTCCACTTGTGTGTCCCATATTATTGTGGTTTGAAGGGTGTCGATAAACGGGTCTGGGTTGTGTTTGTACCATTTTTCATGTACTTTTACTCCATACTCCTTGTAAATGTTCCAGTGCAGGTGGGCGACGACTGTATTGTGGCGGTTCAGGTAAGCTTTCTTCGCTAGGATGAGGCACTCTGACACTATATGGTGGATGGTTTCAGAATGGGCGAGACACAGTCTACATTTTGGGTTTATGTCTGCCTTCATTATCCTTGCCTTCATATAGTTGGTGGCTATAGCTTGCTCCTGACATGCAGTTACCAGTACTTCGGTTTCTATTTTTAGGTTTGCATGGGTGAGCCACTTCCATGATGCAATTGTCTTGATGGTTTCCTTTTCCTACTCCTTTGCGATTTGTTCATGTAGGGCCTTCTCCTTCCACCTTGTTGTCTGTTCTCTTCTCTTCTATTGTTTCAATCCGTCTTTAATCTGTTTGACTCTTTTTGTTTCAGGTTGATTCAAATTGACGTTTTTCATTTCGTTGTCTTCGCTGTTGTCTTTCTGCTTCGGTCTCTTTGTCGGTTCACCATGCCGATGTATTTGTCTTTCCTTTTCAGCTTGAGGCAAGCGTTCAGTCCTCTTATCGTGATGGTGTGACAGTTTTCCAGGTTTTCCATGCCACTCCCTCCTTGTTTTCGTGGTAAGTATAATCGATCTACGTCGGCTTTTGGGTGGAGTCCGCCGTGGATGTTGAGTAGCTCCCGGGGTTGTGTGTCCATTTTTCTGGTTTCTGCAAGCGTCCACTTGATGATGCCGAAACTGTATTGCATTACAGGGACTGCTAGGGTTGCAATTGCAGAGATCCTGTTTTTGGCATTGAGTTAGGTCTTAAGTATTCCTCTGGTTGATCTGTAGTATTCCTTTTCCAGTCTAACTTTCATCTTCTTGTGCTGAATTCCGTCGTTCTCGTCAATTCACAGGTACTTGTACACTTCGTGTTGTTCTAATGCCTTGATATCAGTGTTCTTGTCTAGTACTATGTTTTTCTTCGTTTGTAGCTCTCCTTTAATGAGTATAGCCTTTGCGCATTTATCTAGTCCAAATTGCATCTGTATGTCTCTGCTAAATTCATGTACTTTTTCTAGTTGTTGCGTTAGTTCGTCTTCACTTTTAGCTATCAGCTTCAGATCATCAATGTACAGGAGATGGTTTATCTTTTGCTTCTCGTTTCTGCAAATGTATCCTGTGCCTGTTGTCTTAAGTATGGTACTCAGGGGGAACAGGGACATACAAAACAGCAGGGGTGATAGCGAATCTCCTTGTAAATATCGAACTAGAAAAGTTCGAATGAGTTAAACTATTTTTAAACCACAACAAGTTGATGGTTTATCTATTCATGCTGAAAGTGGCATCCAAAATAAATTATACAATAAATATAGAATAATTCAAATGAAATTCTGAATAATTTTTTGGTCAAATCTATTTCTAGCTACAGGATATGATGTAAACATCAGTTTTTGAATACCTACTAGCCTTTTATTCTGGATGATCTTAAGTTTTAGAAGATTGGTGGTTCATCGCTTCATGCTAACATAAACATACAATATTCAAAATATAATGGAAATCAAAAGATACAAACATCAAAAGAACAAACTCAATTTACAATACCACCAACAAACACCGCCCTACAACTTTTATTTTAAATGTAAGTAGGAAATCTATCAAGTTTATGAAATTTAATTGTGCAGAGTTCAAGCAGAATGCCCTAGAGCTTTCGAGCTTTAGGAGATTAACTTCTTTAAAAAATTAAATCGTCAATATCATAAAATATTTTACTGTTTAACTAGCGAAAGGAAAATTTAATTTAATTACGGCTAATTTAATTAAAACTTAAGAGTTTTTCAATTATATGTATGCCAAGCTAAAGTTGGTAAGTTCGACTGAATTTTGATACTGAAATATTAATTTCCGTTCCTGTCGAACATAAAATACACTTATCCTAATTTCGTAATTAAATTTTCAACTTCGTGAATGTATAAATTTGAGTTTAACTTTATTTTTAGTATGAAAAGAGTCGTGAATAACAAGTTATATATGTTGGAATTTTAATATTTTTTCTTCGATAGCATATTGGTATATAATTATCATAATTCCAAGTACAAATATGCATCGTTATCAATCTTAAAATATTTAACGAATTGGTCATAAGAAACTTAATATTAGCATTAATTTATTGAAAAATAATTCCGGATAATGATTAATGCTTAATGGCAAATTATTTTTGAGAATATAAAATTTCAGATGAAATGTGACTCCACAAAATTAAATATTTTTATAACAAAAGGATTGGGAAGCTTAAAATGACAAATATAAGGGCTTTATAATGTTTTGTATATGAAGCATAATTACTGTAAACTTTGGCGTTAAAAGCACAAAATTTTTCAAGCAAATGACAGCTCTCAATAAACAGGTAAACATCGTATGAAACAAACTCCATAAAGCCTTTTTCCTTATATTTTAATTGTACTAAAACGTTGGCTTCAAATATATTTAATTTTGCATGTCCAGTGCAAGATCCCTATAATTTAACATTTAAAAATGTAATTTTCCTTCATACAAATTCTATTGATAACCTAATTTTATCAAAAATTCTTACTATGCATTTTTGGGACCTTAAACCTTGATATGCCAGTCATAAAAGAAAGCAAACAAAAGATGAATGCTACAATGAAGAAAATCGACCAAAACATGATCGCTTAATATTTGAAATTATGTAAAAAAAGTACTGCGGGTGTACCTTCCAGTCTATTATTAATTATTTTCAGAATGAATCTTGTAACAAGGAGGTTGCTCCTCCCCCCATATACTCAAGCCAGGTCCCACCCCATACTTTTCACGTGCAATTTAACAGAAATGTCACAACAAATACAGGGACAGTTGGTCTTTATGCGATTACCTGCCAATAGAGGGAATAGGCAGAAAGGGACAATAATTACGTAAGTGGAAACCATTGAATTTTGCGGCACAATCTCCACAATCTTTTTATCGTACATAAGGGGACATTTCGGTATATTGTCGCCACGGGTAGTTTCTACATCTGTTGAAATAGGACACCTAGGGAATCGGCCCTTTCATCGGATTGAATTGCTTTTTGATTTCGTTAAACGATAGTCGTTTCAAGTGGTCCTTTTATTCATTACATAGTTATTTACAAAACGAAAAATGGACGCATTCACTATGCAGACGAGGCACTCCTTATTTTTTATTACCTATTTAATTTCATGATGTCAACGGCGGACTTTTTCATTTGAACTCCTTTTGATCATATCGTTCTGCTTTGTATGTATATAACCTTCTCAATAATTGCTTGCAGCCACCCAAAAGTTTAATGTATGACTCCAGTGAAACAGTACATTCTTTGGTTGTGTAATTGTCACTTAAAAGTTTAAGTACATATGGACTAAAGGCATATAAATGGGGATAAATAAAAGTATTAAAACCACAAAAACAAATTTAGTCAAAGTTGAAACTAACCGACATATTTGTTTTATGATTTTTCATGTTTAATAAAGTTACGATTTTGTTTAAATAACATGCGACATTTTTGATTGATCTGGCGGTTTATTAATGAGTTATTAAGTGCATACTACACATAATAGTATTTTAAGTAATTTTCAAAGCCGTCAGGTAATCCATAGTGACTCATACATTTTCATTTACAAGACTTTCGGTCAGTTGAATGATCTCTGCATATCCTAAAAAGGGAAAATAGTAAAATAATGAATTTGGCCCAAATTCATCAAATAATCTATCCGACACAATGTATAGAATAATTGTCTGACTCTCAAAATTTCCTATAAAATTTCTATGTATACTGGACTTCTTCTTCTTCTTCTTCTTCTTCTTCTTCATGTACCATGTCCTCCCAGAACTTTGGTCACCAACACAGCTACTTGAATTTTGTTCACCGCCACTTTGAAGAGTGTGCTTAACTTTACGCCACGCCAATCGCGTAAATTCTTCATCCATTATGTTTTGCGTCTACCTGGACCACGTTTGCCAGCAATTTTACCCTGCATGATGTTCTGGAGTGGTCGGTATTTCGCGCCCCTCATTACATGACCGAAGTATTCTAATTCTCTTCGTTTGATGGTGCATAGGATTTCATTGTTTTTATTTAGATGTTTAAGTATATCTAAGTTTCGGACTTTATCCATCCATGACACTTTCAGGATTCTCCTATAACACCACATCTCAAACGACTCCAGTTGCCTCATTTTATTGGTATATATAGTCCAGGCCCTCACTCCGTAAAACAAAATTGAAAACACATAACAGCGCAAAAAACGAATCCTCAAAGGCAGTCTAAGATCTCTACTGCAAACAACTTTTTTCATTTTGTTGAACGCTGCGCAAGCGTACTCTATTCTTGAGCGGATTTCCGTGTGATTGTCTCCATCGTTATTTATTAGACATCCGAGGTACCTGATCTGTCTAACCTGCTCCAATCTCACACCTCTGATTGCTACAGTAGCCGTTGTATCATGCTGTTTGCTTATTACCAGAACTTTGGTTTTCTTGACATTAAAATCGAGACCTGCTACTACATATTTAGCAGTTACCCTATCGAGCAAGCACTGTAAATCCTCTTCACTGGAGGCCAGAAGTACCTTGTGATCCGCAGCATTTTAAGATCCTTTAAACAAATAGTGCACTATGTAAAAATCGACCTCTCCTATTGGTCGATCCATCTCGTATTACAATATGTCTTAGTGATGCAATCAACTTCTGTCAAGAGCTCTCGTGGTGTAGAGGCCTGGACGGCCCGGGTTCAAACCCCATTGCTTTTTTTATTTATTTTTTTAAGATTATGTTTCTAAACAGTTTTGTTTTCTTGATTTTGAGTATGGCTTCGGTTAGTTTGGGTTAGCACCTGGTTAGTTTCCTTTTCTTGAGCCCCCGTAGCGAGCGAAGCGAGCGGAGGGCCATGCGGATCGACCAATAGGAGAGGCAGATTTTTATATAGTGCACTATTTGTGTAAAGGATCTTATAATGCTGATCTGCATATCGCAAATTGCTTATGACTTCGCCATTTACTACAATGCCCTTCATTCTTTCAGAGATTGTCTCCCTGAATATTCTTTCAGAGTAGACATTAAATAGTAGTGGCGATAAAATGCATCCTTGCCTAACACCTCTTTTAATGTTTACTGATTCTGAGTTGGTGTTATCTACTCTTATTACTGCGGTTTGATTCCAGTATAAATTTGCGATTATGCAAACATCCCTCCCATCCAATCCAATATCTATTAAGACTTCTATAAGCACATCATGCTTGACTCGATCAAATGCCTTCCGAAAATCTATGAAGCAAGCATCAAAGTCAACCGACATATCTGAGCAAGCACGTTCAGCCCGAACATGTACCGAACCCGTTGCAAAACCCGAACTGCGACTCACTAAGGAACTCTTCACATTTGTGGCATATGCGGCCATGAATTACCTTTAAAAAGATTTTAAATAGGTGACTCTTAAAGCTGATGGTCATGTAATAACCGCATACCTTTGCAGCTGCTTTCTTTGGTACTGTGATAAAGACTGACTTTGCCCAATCGCTGGGAATGTGCACACTGGCATATATGGCATTAAATAGTTCCGTTAAAACCTGCATATCTTTTCTGTCCTCTATGAGTTTGTAGATTTCGCAAGGTATTTCATCAGGTCCTATTGCCTTACCAGTTTTTGCAAGTTTCATAGTCCGTTATACTTCATCGCATGTTATTAGGGTTCCTTCTAGAGTTGTTATTACTGGCGGTTCACCTGCACGGATATTATTAAACAGATCGGTGATATACTTTACCCACTCAACTAGTTTTTCCTCCAGATCAGGTATGGCTTTTCCTTGATCATTGTGTAGTTGCTCAGCTTTCCTCTTGTTATTAATTCCAGCAGCTTCCTTGATTGTCTTGTATATGTTGAACGTATCGTATTTTGCCTCTAGTTCCTCGATTTCCGCACAATGCTCGGTCAATCTTTGCTCCTTTGCTTGCCGGATTTTCTGCCTCACCGTTTTTTGTAGCTCTTTATACATGTTTTTATTGTTTTTTACGGTTCGTCACTGTTCCATCAGATCAATTATCTCGTTCGTCATCCAAGATTTCTTTCTTGTTTGTGGTTTACCCTTCAACTTTTCGTGGCTAATTTTACTTATCCATGTTTTAATTGTACTCCAGTCTTTTTCCAGATCATTCCAATCAATTCCTGGTTATTTAGACATTCATGCAATTCCTTACGCACCTTTTCCCTTATGGTCTTGTTCTTTAACTGAGCTCTGTTGATTTTGTTAGTGAAAAGTTTTTTATTGACTTTTTTCAATCGTGCATGGATTACAGCCACCACAGGGTTATGATCAGATCCGATGTCGCGCTTAACCGATTTTATGCCATTCCTGAAACGATGTGTTATTAAAATGTAGTCGACCTGGTTTCTGATTATCTTGTCTACTGTTTCAGCATTTCACTTCCAGGTACACAGTCTTCTCGAGGTCAGTTTGAAGCATATGTTTGTTTCCCAAAGTCGTATTCCTGGCAATCTATCTCCTCGGCCGTTCCTGCTGCCTAGGCCATAGTCCCCTACATTGTTGTCGCAGCGACCTTTGCCTACTTTGGCATTAAAATCGCCCATAACTATTGTGTGGTCTGAACTTTTACTGAGAGTAAGGCCATCATTGAGGTGTTTGTAAAATTTTTCCAGATCTTCTTCACTACTGGTGGATGTTGGGGCGTATACTTGGACCATGTTGGTATTGAACGGCTTTGAGTTGAGTTGTATAATAATTCTATCAGTTATAGGTGTTATATGTTTCATTTTTAACAGATTTTGCTATATTCTTTGCTAGTATAAATTCCACTCCGTTGTAATGGCACGCTTCATCATTGCCAGCATAGTAAACCTGGTATCCATCAATATTGCTCTCTCCATTACCGGGCCACCGCATATTGCTAACTCCTATCTCATTTATCTCAATTATCTTCATTTTCCTTAATGACATTATCTTTCATACATGCTTCTGACGTTCCAGGTAGCTACCTTCTTTTTTATGGCGGTCTCGTTGCTTCTCTGGCTGTCTCTCTTCAGTATTATATTGTCTTCATTCAATACTCCTCCCCCCCGCCCCCGGAGAACCCACCAGGAGAAGTACTCCGGAACTTAATTTTGCATTGAACATTGAAGCCATGTTGATGATACTAGGGGGTGCTTTAATGCAGTGGTTCCCTGTTGCCTTCTGTAGCCTTATGCCATTGACCATTCATATGGTTCCTCTGCCTTTGGGGCCATTATCTCGACCCTTGGGCAACAGAATGCTCTGTTTGCAACCGCCCATTTTGGATGCAGACGTTGCTGTTATGTGCCTCAGTTGATACGCGGGTGCTTATTTGGTAAACCTTATTCGCACCGGTCTTGTATATCTGCAGGATCTTTCCCTATCAGCCATGTTGAGGCTGAGGCCTCCCATGCCAGCATGTTATCTACAAAGTTTTAACCATCTCCTACTTATTTCGGAGATATTCCTTCATACACAGTATACCGACCACGTACCATGTAAGTTACGTTGTTGATTAAATTGTGTTTCCAAAAATATAAGAAACTTAATTAACACCTTAAATTATACTTGGTAATAGACTGCCAATAAAACTATGTAGGTTCTCTAATGCGAATCCATTGACACAAGGATACAGATTCTCAAACTAACATTACGACGTTTAGCAATTCACTGTATATTATTATCCTATTTTCTAACGTATTTATATTATTCAATATTGATAAAATGTTAACAATTATAATATCAGCATGAAATTAAATATGGTCTAAAAGATAAGTTCCTATATTAATGCTTATAAGATATTTTCCCAACAGATTATTTACGAGTAAATATAAAATTATCTATTAAAAATAGGAATCACCAATTTTATTAATGTTATCACTTGAGTCATTCAAAGAGATACGCACCGGGAAATAGCATTGTACGCGTTAACCGAACTTTATCTTCTCAGGTGACTTGGATTCCTTGGACGGGTTGACGCACCACGTAAATCCTCCCGCCTAAGAAAAGACCTATGAGGAATTCTCATGAGTAGGTCTTTCGTCTTCTTCCATCGTCTTCTTTCTGGATATAAGTGGGTAGGGTTTGCTAAGTTTGTAATAACAGCGTATTCCAAAATATGTTATTATGCAAATAATAACAGAAATGAACATGATAATCCAGACCCATGGATAATAGGAGGTTTGATGATCTTCGGGAAGAACAAGTTTGTTCTGGTTATTGAAAATGAAGGTTATGTGCGTAATTTCTTGCAGGTCCATTGACTTAAGTTTTATTGAAATTGGATATAGCTGGAGGTCTGACATATTTAAGGTCCGAAGTTGGATGGTAGAAGGATAGTTTCAGTTGCATAAATCATTTCAATGCCAATAGTTACATGGCATTTTTCTGGAATGAAAATGAGGTAGCTTCCAGGAAGTAGCTCACTGTGTTTCTCATTCTGGCACATTTCGGTGATATGCGCAGTGATAGGAGTGGTCAACAAAACGTTTTGGGGTGTGATTTGATTGGTTGTTTGCGCATCAAACTGTACTGGTACAGTTGGTGGCTCTGTTTGTGATAACTATATTTACAACACAATCTTCATTAAGTTCTAGGTGGTTTTTGCAATAGTGGGTGTCTTCTATCTTCTCGCATGGTTCCTCTTCACATTGGTATGTCTTCATTTTTGCATTGTGGACTAGGTAGGGTTTAGGAGGTGGTATGATTCTATTTTGAATAGGAACTGGATACATAAAGAAATATTGAAATTGGACAGGGTCCAACAAAGGGTAGTGAATCAAGAAGATTATTCTCTCTTTGTTAAAGGTAAGTTGAATACCTAAGAACTTGTAAAAACTAGGTAGACTTCTAAAGATTACTAGTTGGTCTTTGCGGTAAAGGGAAGACATTTGCTTAATCATTGGCTTTAAAACGTTTAGCGAAAGGAAGGTTGGATGAACCTTGTTTAGATAGGCAAACGTTATAGCATTTATAAGTTGATTTAAATAGGTAATTGTCTAGGCTAACAAGAGAGTTGATTATTAAATTCAAAGCATTTATTGCATTAATATTCTCTTGATATTTGGTAATAAGTTGCATTGTTACTAGAACATTAGATCTTATTTGAAAAAGATTATGATTGGTTTTTGTCATTAAATCTTGAGCAATTAATAATTTATCATTAATTTTCTCCGTAGGAAGGTGATCATTTTTATCTAAGTGATTCAACACAGAATTGATCCTTTCACCGTCTTTGTGATCAAGGGTTCCAAATAATCATTTAGATACCGTGCCTCCGATATTAATGAGACAGCGTTTTTTCCTAATATTAGGATTAATCATTTGCAACAAATGATCTATTTGATTCAATAATGACCAGGCTTGTTTAGTTAATTCGTTGGACATGATGCTATCACTTTTATTTATGGTAATAAAGGTGAGTTGAGATTTAAGGGTATTTGATAATTCAAAGAAGTCAGTAGTGTTAATAAAACTTACAGACGTATGTTTGCTTGATATTATTTTACAGTTACTTAAGAGAAGAGGCAAGTTGGGATTGGTTAATTCTTGAATAGTTGCAGTTATATGTTGGTTATAGAGAAGAAATAATGAGAGAGCTAGAAATAGTGAGAGAGCTGGTGTAAACTTTATTCTGAAACAAAGAGAAAGAAGAGTGTTAATACTTTTTGCGTCTTAATTTTATTTTTTGTTTGTGCTACAGGGTTGACTTTCATACATTTCATTGCTAACTTGTCCCGAGTTTCTTGTTTGGGATAAACTTCATCATCGGGGTTTTAATATATTGGAGTTTTCCTTGATTCATTAGCTTTTTGTAAATCTTGGTCCTTTGTAGCATTAAATTTTGGCATTTAGGTTTGCATATTTCTCCTTCAGTGATTTATGATCTCTTACGTATTTTGAGACTATATCCTATATATCTTGAATATCAAAAGGATCTTTTGAATTAAAATGTCCAGTGACTATTTCAAATGGGGTGAAATTTGTTGATGAATGGATTGAATTATTGTAGTGCAACAACGCATATTTTACCAGATTACCTAATGACTCTTTAGCATTTTGTTGCATTTTGGTCCTTATTTGTTCCAATAACGTAGAATGGAATCTTTCCACATAGCTATTAGAATTAGGATTTATTGGTGTCGTAAAGTGAATCTCGATTTTATGCAGTTTGCAAAAATCCAAAAATGAATTATTGTTGAATTCAATTCCGTTGTCACAAACTATGACTTAAGCAAGTCCATAGTGAGATATAAATATCAATAGTCCATCTAATTCTTTGACAGCATTAACCCCAGGTATTGGATATGCTTGTGAAAATGTAGAAAAGGTTATCAATTACTGTCAAATATTTTTCTTTAGAGATGGATAAGGTTCCGAAATTTTTATAATCATTTGGTTTTTATGGTGGTTTAGTAGTGTCTCGGAATAGGGTAAAGATAATATAGGCATTTCATCTGCTGAATGTATAGTAGTGGTGACGTTGGTCTCTTTTTCTCCCATGAATTGTCTTGTAACTTCGTCTGTATCTCCGGTTTCATTGAAAAGAGATTGACTCTTCTGATTGGTGATTGAATTTCTTGACAAAGCATCTGAAACTGTGTTTTCTTTTCCTTTAAACAAATCATACTCATTTATGGGATATGCTTTTAAGAGTTTTCTTAAATTGGGATAAGGTTCTTTACAACTTAAATTATGTATTTCTACTATTCCTTTACCATTTTCACGCTTGTTACACCTTCTGGAATATAACAACGAGGATTTATTTTTGCCTTAAAAATATAATAGTCGCCATCGGTTTCAGGTTCTAAATCTTCAGTATTATTCATGTGGAATTCATCCTCTTGAGTTGAACAGTGCTCGTTTTGTAAATCACTTTCACCAATATTTGTGTATCATCCAAGTTTTTATAATACTCTGACTGTGTATCATTCATGTTATGCAATTCTTCAAATATAAGGTTGGGTCTAGGCTGGGATTAAAAATGTTGTGGCCTATAGGCTGAAGTCGATTGAAAAGAAGTATTTGGTTTTTGGACAGTCTGTCTCGTCACAACAGACATGGGAGTTGGTTTTGGTTGAATAGTTCCTTTAGGTTTCCATACATTAGTAGGTGGCTGTTTTCCAAAAACTTGTTGATTTGAAAACTATCTGGAAGATGTCTCAGCTTTCTTAACACAAAAGAAAATGCCTAAACTATATTAAAGATATTGACAATAAAATTATACGGATTTTTAACTCTGTACCAACAATCAAAATAGTACATAAACACGTAAAAACCGTCAGGAAACTCTTTAGCAAAGTTAAAGATAAAGATGATAAGTTAAAAATATCAGACGTAGTTTATAATATACCCTGCAAACTGTGAAGGAATTAACATAGAATTATATGGCGATTTCAGCTGAATTACTATTATTATGATTCATATTATTGTATTAATCATCTGCAAGCTGAGCAACTTAGATTATTATATACATGTAAACAAGCTTTATCTAGAGTTAGATACTAAGAAAGCTTTATACTGACCACTTATAGAGTGAAATAAAACTTTTTAAAACGAACGTTTTCGGAAAGTGAATAAAATTGGCGCAGTCGGTAGGATCCTTTCGGAATGCGTTTAGTGAAATTCGGAATCTGATACGAGAACCCTGTACGAGATTTACCAGAGTGATGTACAAGTGCATCTTCTGTTTCAACAGTTAAAAAAGGATCAGAAAGACAGTCAAGCATCTTGTGGCTTCTGACGAGCATCGCTTTTTGGTACGCCACAACGATCAGTTAGTCGGACAAATTGGCCTATGCTAGTGTCCACTACAGGCAGAAATTCATCGCCTCAGCAATTTCACTGTCTGATACAGGAAGAATAAACACCTTTCATAATAGATATTTTTCTAATGATGTTATTAGCAATAAAATCAAAAATTGTAGGACCAGCTGAATACTTTTTACTTACTCGCTCAGATTTATTAACCAGGGAGGAAATTAAAGGAGCTTTACAGCAAAAAATCAGTGATTCAATTACTAGAGCTAAGTTACAATAACAACTAATATTCTTAACAAAAAAGAATGAATCTAATCAATATTATATCCAAAAACTCAAAGCCTTAGTTACGAGAATCAATTCTAAAATATGTCACGAAGTTCACAATATCGAAGCTAGAGGTATATTAATTTCACAGAATGAGTTAACCGCTACTCAAAATATCTTAGCTAACATTTCCAGTGAATTATACCACGGCATCCTGGGATCACACAAAAGAAAATATTTTAAATCAGCTCTGACATAAGAAGTGAGATAAAAAGTCAGAATTCTGTGATAAAAAGCCAGAATTCTGAGACAAAAAGTCAGAATTCTGAGATAAAAAGTCAGAATTCTGAGATAAAAAGTCAGAATTCTGTGATAAAAAGATAAATAGTAATGTAAGTGCTTTATATTTATCTATAACTAAAGGTTGCTCCAAACTTCGACAGCGTCCTGGGGTCACACAAGAGAAAATATTTTAAAACAGCTCTGAGATAAAAAGTCAGAATTCTGAGATAAAAAGTCAGAATTCTGTGATGAAAAGTCAGAATTCTGAGATAAAAAGTCAGAATTCTGAGATAAAAAAGTCAGAATTCTGAGATAAAAAGTCAGAATTCTGAGACAAAAAGTCAGAATTCTGATATAAAAAGACAGAATTCGGAGATAAAAAGTCAGAATTTTGAGATAAAAAGTCAGACTTCTGAGATAAAAAGTCAGAATTCTGCGATAAAAATGAGAATTTTAGGTTTAAAAGATTACGTAAGAAATATCGTAATATCGATCCCGAATGCTAGTGTTAGCAATCGCAGTCGTATTGGAGCGCATAAAACAAGGCTTAAGTGTTGTTGGGTTTGGAGCAACCTTTAGTTATAGAGGCTGTGAAATCATGAATTTTAAATAGTCGAAATTAGGGCTATAGTGTGTATTCCGTTATTCTGTGCTTACTTTGTTTTATTTTCTTACTGTGTTTAAACCTTATGATTATTTGTTACTTATTACTCTTTTCTACTTTTTTTAATATTAAGTATTCGAAATTAGGGCTATAGTGTGTTTATAGTCGTTATTCTGTGCTTATTTTGTATTATAGAATAAATGTTATTCTTCTACAATTGTTAATAAGCTACTTTTAAATGACGGTTAGATGAGTAGCATATGCTAGATCTCGCCGTCTTTACATAATTTTTGTAATT
Organism: Pissodes strobi; assembly: GCA_016904865.1. Taxonomy (NCBI): domain Eukaryota; kingdom Metazoa; phylum Arthropoda; class Insecta; order Coleoptera; family Curculionidae; genus Pissodes; species Pissodes strobi. Next base: position 290,439 of record MU182241.1, read on the forward strand.
ATATTGTTTAAAATATTAATAAAAGGCATATTTATTTATTTATTTATTTATTTATAAATATAAAGCACTTACATTACTATTAATCTTTTTGTCTCAGAATTCTGACTTTTTATTTCAGAGCTAATTTAAAATATTTTCTCTTGTGTGACCCCAGGACGCCGTTGTACCAAACCCAATAACACTTTAAGCGTTGTTTTATGCGCTCCAATACGACTACGATTGCTAACACTAGCATTCTCGTTCGATATTACGATATTTCTTACGTAATCTTTTAAACCCAGTATTCTGACTTTTTATCGCAGAATTGTGACTTTTTATCTCAGAATTCTGAGTTTTTATCTCAGAATTCTGACTCTTTATCTCAGAATTCTGCCTTTTTATCTCAAAATTCTTACTTTTTAT
>MU182241.1:290850-328083 GCA_016904865.1 Pissodes strobi
TTTTATCTCAGAGTTGTTTTAAAATATTTTCTCTTGTGTGACCCCAGGACGCCGTCGGTGAATTAAGAATCCTATTAATAGTACAAAACCCACAAAACTTGGACAATGCGATTGATATAAATACTAATTATGAAATATTAACAAGTCAAAGTTATTTTGTATAACCAAACTAAACAAAATTCTAGAACCCCAAATCATTCCCTAATTAATCTTCAAAGGTCGCCAACTTATCAACCCTTTATGGACTACTATACCAAACATAACACATTCAGCGAATCGCCCAAATAATGTGCAATATCAAGCACAAACACAAAAACCATCATTTAACCCTAACCAAAGGAATATACCTTAATTTAACCCTAACCAAAGGAATATACCATCATTTAACCCTAATCAAAGGAATGTACCTAATCAACATTTTAAACAACAATACCCACAACCAATGTCTGGCGTAAGTATGATTCAGAAGAATCGAACCCAAATGAGTCCCCAACAAAGGCCATTTCAAAACCAGTTCCAAACTTCAGGGAATCCTAAATTTTCCTTTCAAGAACTGACTCATCTAGAACTCTTCAATTCAATTCTATTGAGGAAGACGAAAAATAGCAAGTAGTAATTATTATACAAACCCCGAACACTTTGAAGAACCAGAACGCTCTGAGGAAACATTAGTTGAGCAATTGGAAAATTTTCAATTACAAGCCTTGGACGAGCAACACCTTGCTTAAGCTTAAATAGCTTCCAAATAAACCAACTACCCTATATCGAAATCCCTAATTATAATATTCGATTACTTATCGAGACTGGTTCACATGCATCTCTCCTTAGACCCTCATTAGCTGAAACATTTTTTCCTGAATTAATTAAGCTATAAGTAAGCACCCTTCAAACTTGTGTCGGATCGAAAAAAGCCACAAGTAAGGCAAATATTCCCTTATTTTTATGCTATGACATAACGGAACTAATAGAATTTATTCTCTATCCATTCCATGAATACTTCGATGGAATTTTAGGAATTAAAGACCTTTGTAAACTAAAATTAAATATTGACTTAAAAACCAAAACCTCAGAAATCAGTATATAGAAATTCCGTTCCAATATAGACAAAACTTTGAGCAATATAGAATTGATATGCCTCCTAGAACTATACAAAAAACTACCCTTAAGACCAACTTACCTAGGATGGTACCCTATTATCGAAGAAATTGAAATACAACCTACCCTTATAAGTATTAACAATGCATTTTATATTATAGATATTTTTAATCATTCTAAGAAAACTGTCGTAATTAACTGTAATATAAATGATAGCCTATTATTGAAACCAATAGAAGTGAACAACTACGAAATATTTAATTCCACATCTTACACACTATCTGGAAAATTTTAACAATAACATTTGAAAATCTATCGACTGTCTTTACTAATTGTTTCACAGATAAACTCCTAAAATATGCACACCATATTGCGAAATACTATTATAACGTTGCTTGATGAATTAATTCCAAGCGCAACAGCCCATTTTATTGGAAAGTGAAGCTTGAGGATCCCACCCCAAACTTAAACTCTCGCCCTTCCCAACGCAAATTATATTCGATATATTTAGGGTTCAGATAAGGGGTGGATCTACTTTTATTATGGCACGAAAGGGGTGGCTGGTTTTACAATAATGGCACATAGTCCCAATTATATGGGTTTTCTATAATGGCTTCAAGACTCCGCCTTAAAGATATATAGGTTCGGTTATCATTAATAATGTATTATTTTAAACAGAGTATCACTAAGTATATATTAATGAAATAACTGAGAATATAAGCAGAAAACGAAGCAGCAAACCAGAATGAAATTCTTTGATAGATGGTCACAGCTATTATGGTTTATCAGCCAAACACAAAGTACTTTTCTCTTCTTCTGTTAAAGAAACAAAATGATGCCATGCCCAGCATGTGATATTTCCAGAAACCTAACGGAACCCTTGGGAGTGCGGCTACTGATCCTGAGAGGCAATCCAGCAAGTCGATCGTTCTTTTTTAATCAAACTGATCCTGATAAGGTGGTTCGTGCTGTGATACATTTAAGAAATAGGAGCTCTATAGAGGATCGTGGTTTGTCAGCTAAATTGTTCATGAACCTGCCATTCTTTGCTTTGGAGGCTTTGGTGAATGGTCATGATCATCGGATGTTTCCACTTGTATAAGGGTCGTGAGTCCGATCATCATGGCAACTATTGACCTATATCGCTTCAGTGTACTCTTTCAGAGATTACAGCAAAATTGACCATGAGTCGAGTTGCATCATTTTTTTGTCAGAGACAGATATGTTATGTTTCAGACTGGTAAACTCACCATAATGTTCTTTATCAAATTTTAAAGTATTTATATTTGAGAATTAATGAAAAGAAGTGCACTGCGGCAGTGTTTTTTGTATCCTATTTAAAGCCTTCGACTGTGTGTGTCATCAAATGCCTTTGCGGATTTCGTAGGGTTGATTACAGTTGGTTTCATTCATATAGGCTGTTGATTATGTCTTAAAAAACAGGGCAATAAGGAACTAAGACGTTCACGGGTTTTTATTACAGGAATCGATCAATGGGTTATAAATGAAGAAAAAACCGCGGAGTGCTATTAAATTAGAGGGTGGAACTTGAAGATAGGGGTGAAAAACCACCCCTTTTGGTTTTTTCAATATATGTCGTAAACAAACCAAAATTTCGATATATCTCATACGAAACTTTTTGTAGAGAATCAAATTTCCAATCAGAGTAGCATTTTTTTAATATTAGAAAAAAAAGTTTGATGCCGAAACAGTCGAAACAAACTTGAAAAAAAAGCGATAATTTCGATTTTTTGATTTTTTTTGCTTTTTCGCCTGTATCTTATTTTTGGTCTTAGATAGGTATAGGGGTTGCTTCAGATTAAAAAAAAATAGATAAAATTTCCTTTAAAATGGCGAGCGGAACAATTTTTTTGCATGAAAATTGACCGAGATATGGCCATTTGAACCTTGCTGTTTTTTTGGCATTTCATCCCTCTTGTACGAATATTGTTTTTGTTCGCATTTTATTGAAAAAATTACTGTTTTATAGTTATTTATGCAACAAGTGTGTAAAGTGACTCTTTTTTTATAAATGGGAATCCCATGAATAAAAAAGGGTACTTTACACATGAGTAGCATAATTTTTTTTTTCGACTACCGAAAAATAGATGAAAAAACAAAAATAATATTAAATTACTTAACGCACTAGTGCGTAAAATAAATTATTTTACGTACTAGTGCGTAAAATATATTACTTTACGCACTGTCCTAAACGTCAAAAAAAATTGTCAGATTTACTTTACGCAGTAATGCGGTAAATAACTTACTTTACGCACTGCACATTAAAAAGGCCTATTTTACGAATCTTAGAGAGTGCGTAAAGTGTGTATTTTACGCACGGTAGTAGAAAAAAGTTTTTTTACGTTTATTATTTAGTAACACATGACAAGTACGATAAATTAATGTTTGGAACAATGGTGCTACTACATTTCAACAATATTGTCAAACTGCATATCGATATCATCATCTATATCTTTAGTAATGTCGTCTTCTGCAATAACTATTTTCTTGTATATTGTCACAAGTAATCCCCATGCATTCTTTACGGAAAATTTAGTAAGTAATATTCATTTTTCTGCAACCACAGTTACCATGACAACCTGTAGTGCAACCACAAGCAACTTTTTTCAGCAAAATCTCTGGCGCTGGAGGTGCCGTTGTGCGAATCGCAATTAACCCGTACTTGGACCTTTTCCAACCCCAACTAATAACAATAAAATAATAAATAATAAAACAATCCCAACAAAGCTATCTTGATTTTACAAAATAATATGGTTTTCCCGTGCAGTTTAGATGTTTGATCTGGCTGGCTTTTCCTAGGTGATACAGTATGTTAGAATGAACGAATTCTAATAGAGATTTAGTCAAGAATACGTTGTCTCTAAACCAGGGTTAGAGAACAACGTTTTTTTAGTTGTGTTAAACAGTAATTTTTTCAATAAAATGCGAACAAAAACAATATTCGTACAAGAGGGATAAAATGCCAAAAAAACAGCAAGGTTCAAATGGCCATATCTGTGTCAATTTTCATGCAAAAAAATTGTTCCGCCCACCATTTTAAAGGAAATTTAATCTATTTTTTTTTTATCTGAAGCAATCCCTATACCTATCTAAGCCCAAAAAAAAAGATACAGGCGAAAAAGTTTGTTTCGACTGTTTCGTCATCAAATTTTTTTTTAATATTCAAAAAATGCTATTCCGATGAGAAATTTGATTCTCTACAAAAAGTTTCATATGAGATATATCGAAATTTTGGTTTGTTTACGACATATATTGAAAAACCCAAAAGGGGTGGTTTTTCACCCCTATCTTCAATTTCCACCCTCTAATTTAATAGCACTCCGCGGTTTTTCTTCATTTATAACCCACTGATCGATTCCAGCAATAAAAACCGGTGAACGTCTTAGTTCCTTTCTATATGACATAATCAATAGCCTAATAGTTGACAAGCCACAATCAGAATCAGGTTCGTCTACACAACTGCAACATTATCCACTAAAACCCCCTGGTCTTCATGCCCCACGTTGGGCGCCATAAAATTATGTAACGTTGGTGGTGTTAACGATACATAACCCTACTAGACATATCTTAACTTACGTGTAATTTGGGCCTAGACACGGCAGCTCTTATGTCGCTATGGCATGAAGTTCAGGGGGTCGTTAGTTTGGGTTAATTTATAGACTTTGAGTTTCTGATATCAGAAGGGTAGATTTTGGCATTCCACAGGGTTCTGTTCTGGGCCCAATGCTCTGTTATACATTAAGTCCCACTGATGCAGCAAACCAGTAAGAACTTGTTTGATAGATGGTCACAGTTATTAAGGTTTATCAGCCAAATACAAAGCACTTTTCTCTTCTTCTGTTAAAGAAACAAATGATTCCATGTTCAGCATGTAATATTTCCAGAAACCTGTCGGACCCCTTGAGTGTGTGGCTGTTGATCCTGAGAGGCAATCCAGTAAATCACCATTATTTTCCAACCCTATTGATTCTTATAAGGTGGTTCAGGCTACGATCCCTATAAGAAATAGGAGCTCTTTAGAGGATTATGGTTTGTCAACTAATATTTTCATGAACCTGCCATCGTTTGCTTTGAAGGCTTTGGTGGATGTCATTAACTTGTCATAGTCATCGGATGTTTCCGCTTGTATAAGGGTCATGAGTCCGATCATCATGGCAACTATAGACCTATATCTCTTCGGTCTATTCTTTCAGAGATTGCAGTAAGATTGACCGAAAGTCGAATGGCATCATTGTTTTGTCAAAAACAGATGTGTTATGATGGTCCATTTGGATTTCAGACTGGTAAAGGCACCAATGATGCCCTTTATCAGTTTTTGAGGTATTTATATTTGAGAATAAATAAGAGGGAGTGCACCGCGGCAGTGTTTTTGTAACCTATCTGAAGCCTTCGACTGTGTGTGTGTCATCGAATGCCGTTGCTGATTTCGTGGGGTTGTGTATAGTTGGTTTCATTCATAGTTGACAGGGTTCTGTGTGAGCCCAATGCTCTTTCTATTCTACATTAATGATTTGGCACAACTTATATCGAAAACAGATTTACCCTGTTGGTTGATGAAACGACAATTTTCTGGCACGAGAGGCTGCAATAAATTATCACATCTGATCTAGCTCTTTTTCAGCAGTGGTGTGATGCTTATCGATTGGTGTTTAATATACAAAGAAACAGTATGGTCTGTGTTTCGTTTACACTGATGGCAAATTTCTTGGGTTGAACAATGGATGAAGGCTTAAGATTTCAAAGCTATCGATCAGCAGGAGAGTTGAATCTGGGTGTTATGCTGTGAGGGTGGTATTATTGGATGATTTCTGTGTGCCAGTTTTCTGAATATTTTGTTTCAAAAGTATGTGAAGGAATGTAAAATAATTAAAATTGTTTATTAATTTCCATTTCTATAACGAATTGTATATATGAGTTTCCTTTGTGTTAAGGTGATTTGGAATCGTTTAGGAAGAAAACGTTCCTCATGTAGACAATGTTAGCTATATCATGCAACCAAGACTTTATAAAGCCACGTTTTTCATAACAATGTCGAAGCGGAAATTGAACCAAATGTTCCGGAATAAGCTACTGTTCACATCGTATTTGCTTTCTAAGCAAGGCACATTTCGAATTCAATCATCGATATCCATTTTATTTAACGGAAATCCTTCATTATGCTGCCCGCTTGTGATAATACAGAACAACTGAGGACAGAAAACCTAAACAAACAGCGAGATCGACAGTCATTATTGCAGCACTTTCATCCCTTTTCTTTTACAAAATGGGTAGCTCCCATCACCTTTAATTGGATCCGTAACAAGCTTGCATAACAAAGAATATGTGTTTGAGCAGTTGAGTATTTTTTTTCCTTTAGAGAAATTGCTAGCAATGTAGAGGGTGTTTGCGCTAGTTAATAATACGGATTGTTTATAATATCTTCCAGACGTTTTCCTGTTAGGTCAAAATTAGCACAGCTTATATTATTATTTAATATTTACTTGATGCTCGATGAAACAAAAAAGGTATTGAGAACGATATATATGTCATTAAAGTTTGTTCCTTAAATATAGAATCTGTCAAAGACTATTATTATTGAAAGTGTCAAACGAAATCAGCAGAAGCGGGCTTGGGTAAGGGCAGTTTTCAACAAATTATAGATAAAAAAAATTGTAGCATGCCCACGGATGGGCTTGACAAGTCGACAAATGGACTCAATTTTCATGGTCAGCGAGTAAAATAAATTGAGTAATTTGCTATACAAAATCAACAAGTTTTTTATAGGTCAAGAAGTATAACTGAGTGAAATGAACTGCTATAATTTTAGAGACATAAAATGCTGCTAGTATATATTATTTACATATACAGGACCGTCTTTATACATAAATAATTTTAATAACTTTCGATATGATGGATATAGAAATAAGAATTAAGGAACTATAGTTAGTTAACTATATAAAGACAGGACCGTCATTTGAATATTACAGAATAACTAGTGTATACGATTCTAGAAAGAAATATGCTCTATAAACTATTGTTTTTGTTTCTCGTAAATCTGGAATTAGAATTATAAATATTTCTGAGACAATTCAAAGATCAACTTTTCATGGGGTCGACGCATCTCATATAAGCTGAATCTATTGCAATTATTCAAAACAAACAAAATATAATCGCTATACAAATATCTATATTTCATAAAATGTCGATAAATTGCGTCTAAACGTTGATTGACTAATAGGCGTCTGTTAGCCAATCAACGTTATAAATTAAGGTTGTTTGATTATAATTGTAGAAATCAGTTCCAAAAACATTGCTGTTAATCCAATCTATGCGAACTTCTTCTGGTCAGCAAATTAAGGTTCACTATGATTACAATGGGAATGAATGAATGATCTTGGGGTATAAGTACACCGCAACCTGTATAGATCTAATCCTTGGTGCTTCCGTTGATGTGATTCTCAATCAGAGTACCTCATCCAGCTTTAGTGCTTTGATAAAAGCATATAGTCTGGATGGTTCTATAAATGGAAGTTCCTCCTGTTCGATGATGCAGGACTCCAAGCAGGCCATTCACCTGTTTGCGACCACCTTGCACTCCGTGAGAAGGTGTTCCGGGGTTTCCTCCCCCTCCTCACAGAACCCGAAACTGTCCTCATTTTCAATTTTCATTCATTCCAAGTTCCTTCTCAACCGGCAGGCGAGGGTGCAATGATTGTTCTTACTCAGTGTAACACAGTTTTTTTGATCTTCTTGGGTGAGGAGGCCCTAAAAACATATTTAATTGCCTTAACCCTGTAAGGTGTTCGCTCTTGCCTGAATTATTCCTTGTAGGTGTGCATCACTAGGCCACAGAAAGGTTTCGGTCCTAAAAGCAAGGTTTGTGCTCCCACTTTTGCCACTGTTGGTCTGCTTTTGCGTTGCCTTCTATCCCAGCGTGTCCTGGTATCCATTGAAGGAATAGTTTGTTATTCTTGCCTAGTTCGTTAAGCCTATCTGGGCATTCCCATACCATTCTGGAGCTGATTGTTGGTGATTTCAGCGCATTGATGGCTGCTTGACTGTCTGAGAAGTTGACAATCGCTTTCTTCCTATAGTTTCGGTCAAGGTTGGACTATGCAGATCTTCCTATGGCGTTGTTCTCCCTTTGCCTCGGAGAATTTGGTTGCTGGATCGAATGCTCCGGCTCCAGTTCTCTGTTCAGTTCTTGACCCATCTGTATACCATTTTATGGCACTTTGCTGCAATGTGAGAATGTAAGTGGTGTTCTTTTTCCGTTCTTCTCTACTTCTTATCACGACCGTGAAGTATCTTTCAAAATTTTATCTTTTACTATATCGTCCGTGGGGGAGAAGGAGAAGTGGTATATGCTTTGTCAAGGATGTTAACTCACCTTCCCTCGCCCGCTCCCTCTCTTGTGATTGTAGTCATTGCCTGTCTAGCTACTTCTTCTATAACAATGTGTAGAGCTGCGAGGCCTACAATTGCCTCGATTGCTGCTGTTAGATAAGTTTTCATTATGCATGTTATGCTTATGTACGCCAGGCGTTGCACTTTGTTGAGAGCTGATATCCATCGCAGGATTTCTGGTTTAGATCCCCTGGTTTTTCCTGCAAGGCTTGGGCACACCATGAGAGCCCTCGTAACCTTAGTTACAACTCCTTCAATATGTTTATTCCATTTGAGTTTGCAGTTCAGCGATATGCCTAGATATCTGACTTCCGATGCCGGTGTAATATTGGTCCCGTGTATTCGGATAACTTTCAGCTAGGGAAAATTTAATTTCTTTTAAAAAGGGCGTCACAAAAATATAATTACGCAAATTATAAACGTGCATTATTTGCTATTTTAGCACAGAATGCTAAATTGAACAGTCAATCGAAATTCAAAGCTTTAAGGGAAAATTTAAAAACTTCCTAGTTAATTCGTTTTTTTTATTTTTTTAATTCAAATGTCCAGTCAGATTAGCTGGATTTTCTCTTTATTGGGATTCGGGTGTATAAAACGTATTTTGGAGCGAGACCCTTTATAAAAAATGTTTTTCCATGGATAATTAATTATTCAAGCTTTACATTTACGAAGCAAATAAAACGGTATACAAGACTGATCCAAAATGTCATAAAAAGTAGATCTGTATACTAATTCACTTTTTTTCAAGTTTAACTAAAAATTTAAGGATGCACACAAAATATGTATATAAATTAGTTTAAAAATTGCGCAAAAAATTCTCCTCTTCTATCCAAATTGACACACACTTGCTTTGGAAATATGTTGGCAAGCATTTTGCACCCTTCTGTTACACTCCTTTTTAGTGGGAACTTCCAAAATGTAAATCCTGTTTCCCAAATATCCACAAGGAAAGAAATCGGCTAGCGAGAGGTCCGGACTACGTGCTGGCCAGAAAAAGGGTCCATGTGTCCCCATCCATTGGTCCTCAAATATGTTTATTTAGCACGCAAAGTCTGGCACAAGGGTTATAGTCAAAGTCAAAGTAAAAATCTCTTTAATTCAGAAAGTTAGACATTACAATACAGTAACATAAAACAGAATGAATGGGCGTCATCACTACACTAAATATAGAACATAATTAAAGTAATATTACATAACAAATACATTTTAAAGTATTTCCAATAATTCTACAATCATACAGTTAAAAAAAAAACATATAGGTATTTAGGATTTAAAATACACCAAAATAAAACATCATAACGTACCAGAGTCCAAAAACTCACGTACAGTATACGGTTCTACTCTAAATATGATCTCATATATACCTTTTTTAGAAATTTTGAAGTTACGTTCCACCTTCAAGCTGTTGGGTAGTCTATTAAAAAACTTTATGTAAGAATAGGCAGGACCTCTCTCCTGCTACTGAGAGAGGTCCTGCCTCAGTCTGTGAGCTGGAATGTTGTATCCTAGAGTTCTGGTGTTAAAAGTATGCTGCAATTCAAGGTCTGTAAATTTATGTTTGTTCTGAAAAATAAAAATCAAGCATTCGTATACATACATTCCAGGAAGAGTAAGTATGTTATTTTTTATAAACTCTCCTCGACATGACTGAGTACAACTCACTCGCGACAGAGTGCGAACAGCTCTCTTTTGGCTAATGAATGCTCTCTCAGAATCCACGCTGTTTCCCCAAAACAAGATTCCAAAACGAAGGCTGGAATAAAAATTTGCAAAGTAAACGTTCCTAAGATCACGGTGAGACATATATTTGGACAGTACTCCTAAAGAGTAACATGCCGCGTTTACTTTTTTGCACACCTCAGAAATGTGTGTCTTCCAATCCAGATTCTGATCCATGTGGATCCCCAAAAACTTAGTGCATTCTTCAAGCTGCACATCTCCAGACTGAAGCTTTACCTTTACTGATACGTCCGGGTTTTTTTTTGTTTTGATCTGAAGCAAATGTAATGGGTCTTGTCCTCATTCAGTAACAACTTGTTACTCAAGAACCAGTCCTGCGCCCGGCTCAAGTTCTCATTTGATATTTGCAATAAGTCATTTAATGATTTTCCAATAGCCAAAATGTTTGTATCATCTGCAAAATTGACCAGGCAACAGTCGTGGCTGATAATGTTGAAGGCAAGATCATTTATATAGAAAAGGAAAAGCAGAGGACCCATTACACTCCCCTGAGGTATACATACCCAGCTGAAGACGAGCCTCATTGGAAAAAACCTTTTCCCCATCCTGCTCCACTTGAACTCTTTGTCTGCGATCTGTAAGGTATGATTTTATCCAGCTCAAACATTGACCCCTGACTCTCAAGCTTCTCCAGTAATATGTCATGGTTAAGACCATCGAAAGCTTTCGGCAAATCAGGGAAGATACCCATTGAAAGATTTTTGTCCTCCCAACTGTTTAAGACTTTGTCGACAAAGTCGTAGACCGCTGTCTCTACAGATTTTCCCCTAAGATAACCATGCTGTGAATGGCTGAATAGTCCACTGGTGTAAAAAAAGCTCAGGAGTCTTGTAGTAACAGCAACTTCAAATACTTTCGAGAAGGTTGGTATCAGGCTTATGGGTCTATAGTTTTCAAGGAGAGTTGGATCACCTTTCTTATGAATAGGGACCACTATGGCCAATTTTAGGCTATCTGGAAAGACACCACTCTTAAGAGAATTGTTCAGAATATGTCAAATGGGAATTGCTACTTCTTCAGCACATTTTTTAATTAAGTTGCTCGAGAGTTCATCATAACCTGAGCTATTCTTGTTTTTCAGTTTGCCTATAATACTTAAGATTTCATCAATGGTTACTGGAATTAAAAAAATGGAACTGCTGTTGAGTGGTATTGTAGAAGTGGTAGTGGCACTAACTGGCAAATTCTTTACAAGGTTGGGTGCGGCATTAATTATGAAAGAGTTAAAATTGTTAGCTGAAGTTTGCGGGTCATCTATAACTGGATACATACTTTTATTTTTTTCCTTACCCTGTATTTCATTCACAATCTGCCGCACACACTTTGATTTGTTCTTATTATGCTCAACACGGTTTGCATATTTAGCTCTGCGAGCATCTGCAAGCATTTCATTATACCTTCTTTTTGCCTCCCTGTAGGGCCCAGCATACTGTTCATTAAATCTACTCATAACTAGTAAAACATCAAGTTGAATTTTGCAATATTCAAGTTCTGGACTCCGGTGATATTCTTGTTTCCTAATACTAGGGTTAATACTCTTTACTGGAAAACAACAGTTAAAAGCAAAATTCAGCGTGCACATAAATGCCTCCCACTGATCATTCACACAATCCTCATGCACACTGAAAACATTCTCCCATTCCTCATCCTTCAACATGCACTTAAAATTACTTACATTCTCTCCACTAAATATTCTTCATTTTGTTTTTAGTTTTCTGCTAGTACCAACCTGAATGTCAAATATTAATTTTTGTCCAGTGTGATCTGAAATGTGAGTGTGTATTACCACAGCGAAAAAATAATTGCAGTTGGTAAAAATATTGTCAATGCAGCTTGAGGACGTCCTACCCATTCTTGTATATTCCAATACTGAGGGTTTAATATTGAATGACTCCATCAATGAAATAAAATTATGAGCAGAATTGCTATTTTCCCTAATGTTAATGTTAAAATCACCTGAAATAAAAATTAAATTACTATTTATTACAATACTAGTTAAAACAATATTAAACTTAAATAAAAAGTCTTCAACTGGAGAGTCATGTCTTTATCTGAACCTCCACTGCAGCACACTCAAAGATCCCATCCACTGAGTGAATTTCCAAATCCCGTAGAGGCCTCCACTGATACTGAGTACTTTTCAGATAAACTGCAACACCTCCATGTGCACCAGCTTCTCTGCAATGAAATGAGCCATGAGCTGGGCTAACCTGGCAACCTAACTGGGCAAACTAACCCAACCAAATTATAATTTAGTAGTTGTGTTCTCAATTTCCAGTGTTCTGACAGACACAGTGCAAAGCACTCCTTATGTTCGTCAACTAGTTGTTCGACACCATCGAGTCAGTTGCCAATTGATTGTACAGGGTGGCTCGAATTCGTGTCTATGTATGGGGAACTCGAAAACCGTAAGAGATACAGTGTCGGTCAAATTAAGGCAAAATTGCGCATTAAGGTGCCTAGCAATATGCCGTTTAGAAAGTTTTAAAATTGCGAGTATTTCCGGATATATCCGGAAAAAACCGAAATTTTGAAAATTCGTTTTATTTTTTTCCTGGGCTTATTTAAAAACGGATTTCAAATTGAATTGCACTTTTGCATTGCCACTTTTTCCGCTCTATCTAATGATGGTATCCAGTTTGAAATCCGACGTTTCATCTTCAGGGGATCATCATCAATTTTCTTTTTTTAAATACGAACTTTAATTTTTTTTTTCGTTTTTCAGATGGTATTGGCGTTATTAATATGACTATGTGTTTTTATTTTCTTTTTAATTTTTTTTTTATTTTTTTAATTTTTTTTTATTAGTATTTTTTTAATTATATATTTTGCTTTGGCGTAATTTTAAATACTCCTTTTAAAATTTTTATATTCCATAAAAATATTTTATTTTGTTCTTTGTATTAAGTGGAAAATTGGAGCGTATTAAAAATAAAAAATAATAAAATTATTTCTTACGATAATATGGCCATGAACTGTTACTCAAACAAGTTGCTACTGCAAAGATAAAATATTCCCAACTTTTAACGAATTAAAAAATTTATTTAATAGAGAACATCAAAAATGTATAATCATACTACGTGATACTATAGGAACTTTGATGGAAAAACACCTACTGGAATTTTGCTTATAAATAAAATGCACTAAGCAACTTGTTTGAGTAATAGTTCATGGCAATATTCTCGCAAGAAATAATTTTACTATTTTTAATTTTTAATACGGGCTCCAATTTTTCACTTAATGCAAAAAACAAATAAAATATTTTTATGGAATATGACAATTTCAAAAGTACCTACCTTAAATTATTTAAAATCACGCCAAAGCAAAATATATAAAATAAAAATAATAAAAAAATAATAAAAAAATAATAAAAATAAAAAAATAAAAAATAAAAAAAATAAATAAAAACACATACTCATATTAATAACGCCAATACCATCTGAAAAACGATAACAAAAATTCAAGTTCGTATTTAAAAAAAGAAAGTTGATGGTGATCCCTTGAAGACGAAACGTCGGATTTCAAACTAGACATCATCATTGGATAGAGCGGAAAAAGTAGCAATGCAAAAGTGCAATTAGATTTGAAATCCGATTTTAAATAAGCCCAGGAAAAAAATAAAATGATTTTTAAAAATTTCGGTTTTTGCCGGATATCTCCGTAAATACTCGGAATTTTAAAACTTTCTAAACGTCATATTGTTAGGCACTTAAATGCGCAATTTTGCCTTAATTTGACTGACACTGTATCTCTTACGGTTTTCGAGTTCCCCATACATAGACACGAATTCGAGCCACCCTGTACATTGTGATGTATAATGGCTAGTTTGCGGCTATTGTTTGTGTCGTTCTCATGTCTCTGTTCTTCTCCAGTTCCTTGTTCTTTGCTTTCCAGTCGGTTGTTCTTCAGAAAAAAGTAGGATTCTCCTTTAAGAACTCCTGATGCCTGCTAAAGATAAATCTTTTAATTCCTACAAGTTGCGCCAAAACATAGGGTTGTAGAGGTGGCCCTTGTGTGTTAGGGGGGACAGTAACCACAAAACATTTGGTTCTATTGGCATCCGTGGGTAGTTCTTTGGCATTGATGTCCAAGGATTCAAAGCCTGTTTGTCTTTTAATATATTCGATGATCATATTTTCTGTTACGTGTCGTTTTACCCGATTGATGTACAGCCAAGCTCTGCGATCAGCGCCAGCAAAACCCCTTTGGCTTTCTTCTTGCGAAGTCTCCGCATTTTCTAAGCATTTTTTGTACACTTTCTGATTCTGTTTAATCTGTTTCCTTTGTTGACGCTGAAAAACGTAACCTTCATTGTCACTGTCACTTTCTTCTTCATTCTGATCAGCTGTTGTTGACTTTGGCGCAAACTGTTTCCGACGCAGAGTATCAAGCGTGCTGTCGTTAGACCCAGTATTTATGCGCATGTTCGTGGTATTCTTAGCCTGTTCCGAATGGATATTTCGTGATGTTCCACTTGCATTGTTCAGTACGGAAATGGAACGACTCTTGCTGCTCTGGCTTTGAGTGGTGATGGTACTCGGTGACGCTGTCGAATTTGATTTGTTATTCGTACTCGACACTGTTGCCAGATCCTGTTCCGAATTTGGCGCCCTTATTGATGGAATTTTGAGATTGTTATTGTTTACATTTTTTGCCTTGCTTTTTTTGAACCTCTTCATGCACTTTTTCGAGGCTAATTTCTAAATTTGCTACCTTTTCTCGTAACAAATCTTGGTTTTCCATCATTTGAAGCACCAGTTGATGAAGAATGGCGGTTTCGCTTGCCAAAGATTCTGCATTTGCTTCCGTTTGTTTTTTGTCTGCACATGCACTACACAATAGGGATTCGTATCCAACGGCTTTTATGCCCTTTTGCCATGATGAATGACACCTTTATTCACATTTAACACGCTTAAGATCACTTTTTATCGGCCTTTTGCAACAAAAACAGTTAATTTTACTATCTAAATCTTCGATTTTCGACGGACTGACATTCAACACTTGCTGACCCGTCGACATTTTTTTGACGGGGTATCTTTTGAAGATGTTTCCTTTCCTTTTAAAGAAAGAGTTAGTTTGGGTTCAAGGCCAATAATAAACAATGCCAGCAAACATAGTATGAACCATAAACTTGCAATGGCCAATAGTGAAGGTGACCATTAGTCCGACATACTTTGTCTCCCATCCAGTCTGCTCAGCCATGGCACTGCAGTTTACAGGCACGTGGCCTCTGGTTGTTCTAAGATGTAAATATTACCCCAGAAGAGAATTATGTCCTTATTTATGTTACTAAAATAAACTGAAACAAAAGATTTCCAAAAAAAGAGGTGGTTGCATGTTAAATCATAGTTTAGCAATAAGAATGTCAATCTTGTAATATTTTAGCCCGTCGGTCAAAATGAGAGGAATTTCACTTTTTTCCAAAAAAAACTCCTTTTGAATGTAGTAGAATATTTTCAAAAACAAGAAACGAATCAAGACAAGGAATTTATGAAAGCTTCTGAAGTGTTAAAATTTGGGAAAGTACGATTTAGGAATTAAAAATTCCATCCAGAGCTACGTACAATACAAGAAAGATATGTCTCAAAAAGCTGCCGTAAAGACCAAAATTGATAAAAGAAACTTGTATCATATTCGTAATATCATATACAAGATGTATGCATAGATCTTATACCCACTTAGAAGTTCCACCCCCCTTATGTATAAGTTTTCCTCTTCTTTCCAGACATAAGGCTTGCTCTAGAAATATGTTGGCAAGCATTTTCCACTCTTCTGATATATTCTTCCTTAGTTGGACCATCCATAACTTAGTTCTTGTTTTCCAAATATCCCCAAGAAGTCGGCTGGCGAGAAGTCCAGACTTCGTGCTGGCCACAAAAAGGGTCCATATGTCTCCATCCAATGGCCCTCAAAAATATTTATTTAGCCAACAAAATCCGGCAAAAAATATACCACCGGGTATCTTTTGAATATTTTTCCCTTCTTAAAAAAAGTGGTTAGTTTGTGTTAGTTTGGATTCAAGGCCAATAATAAACAACGCCAGCAAACAGAGCAGGCAATTATGAAACCTAAAGTTGCAATGAACAATAGTGAAGCAGACCATCAGTCCGACAGACTTTGCCTCTCATCCAGTCTGCCATTGCACTGCAGTTCACAGGGACGTAGCCCCTGGTTGATCTAAAGTGTAAATATTACCACAGAAGGAAATTATGCTCTTATTTACGGTACTAAAAAAAACTGACCCCCCCCCCCTTATGTACAAGTTTATCTAAAAAAATGTATTACGCATAAACAATATGTATAACAATTAGTTTAAAAATTGTTCAAAAAGTTTCCCCCTTCTTTCCAGACACCAATTGATACACACTTGCTCTAGAAATATGATGGCAAGCATTTTGCATTCTTCTGGTACACTCTTCTTTAGTGGGAACTGCCGTAAGGTACATCTTGTTTTCCAAATATTCCCAAGGAAAGAAATCGGCTGGCGAGAGGTCCGGACTCCGTGCTGGCCAGAAAAAGGGTCCATGTGTCCCCATGCAATGGTCCTCAAATATGCTTACCTAGTACACAAAATCTGGCAAAGATGTATGACCGGATGTCTTTTGAAGATTTAAAAAAAGGATTAAGTTGGGTTGTTTTGTGATGATAGAACAATTATCAGCCATGGGGTAATCATTTAATATCCGCTGTTTCACTTTACGGCCTAATATTTTGAACTACCTACTAAAACAGTTAGCCTGGTAATTAATTATTATCACTCTGTCCTAAGTTTGAATTTGAATTTGGACAGTATTATGTAAACATTCAAGGCAAATTATTATAAACAACGTGAGCAAACAGCCTAGGCAATTATGAACCTTAAACTTACAATGGCCAATAGTGAAGCTCATCATCAGTCCGACAGACTTCGTCTCCCATCCAGTTTTCAATTCAATTTATTCATGTTAAGATACACAGAGTATTTACACAAGTCAGTATAAAGATAAAATAGTGGAAATTTACAATCAATAAGACAGTAACAATAATCATTACATGCACACACATTGTTAAGTGGTTCATGAGTGAGAAATAAATAATTTTACTAAATTTACAATAGCTTTACAATCAAGATCATGAATCTACATTAACATCATGACAAGTGAGCTTCCAAATATTATACATGGGTATAGAATAGAAGGCACCAGCCAGAAGAAGTTTTTTTATTTTAATTTTAAATTGAGACATGGGCAGTTGCTAGGGGCAATTTATTGAAGAAGTGCACTGACAGGCATGAGGGTCCATCTCTGCACTTTTGGAGTAGATGGAAATTGTGAACAAGATCTTGTTTAAAGTTATGGATCTCATTATGGGCCCGAAATTTATGCAAGTTTCATTTAACATAGATAAGATTGTCAAGTATAAATTATGATCGAAGTGTAAGTATGTTAAGCTTTACAAATGCCTGTCTGCAATCTGCTTTATAAGGAATGCCTGCAACAATGCGAATGGCTATTCTCTGTAATCTAAATATATCATTTGCGCATGCACTATGAGCCCAAGCAATAATGGAGTTGGCTATGTGAGAATGGCAGAGCGAGAGGTATGCCTGTTTTAATACTGAATGTGAAACACATGATGCCAGTCCACGGAGCAGGAAGATATTTGAGCAGAGCTTCCCCTTCAAAAAGTTAGTATGCTCATCCCACAAAAGCCCAAGATCGAGCAGAACACCAAGAAATCTAACACCTGTAGGGTTATCTCGGTCGTCAGGAATCCTTCCGGCAGAAAAAATTAAGGATTGCGTTTTTGTCGCATTTAGAAGTAATCGATTTGAGAGAAGCCATTGCTCCCCCTGAAGCTCCCACCGCTGTTGCAAGAACTTTGTTGCAGTTTAATTTTGTTGTTTCATCAGCAAAGAGAGTGAAATGCGCTAATGGGCATGACAGTGGCAAATCATTGATATATTAAAAATAATAAAGGGGCCAAGACTGAACCCTGAGGAACTCGAATGCGCAAGCAGCCTCTCTCTGATTCCACCTGTTCAATTCTCACCTTTGGGTAGCGTTTTGAAAGGTAATCCTTTATCAAGGCAATACTTGAATCTGAAATGTTATATTTGCTCACAGAAGGATGAAACTCAGCTTCCCTGTTCAAAAGCATCCTGAATATATGTTACGAGATCAAGGATACCCCCAGCAGTACTCAATCCCCTCCGAAAGCCAAACTGTGAATTTGAAAAGAGTTTATTTGACTCGAAGAAACTGGAAATTCTTTGGACAAGGCATCTTTCAAATATCTTTGAGAATATTGACAACAGGGAAATAGGTCTATAATTTGATACCGTATCTTCATCTCCCTTTTTAAATATAGGAATGACAGTGACCGTTTTTAGTACGTCTGGAAACAGTTATACAGGTATTAATGAGTCTTGTAACAGGATATATTATGACATTTTCTATGTCTTTAATTAAGGTCACTGTGAGATTAGATGGGTCTCTGCTTTTTCTGTTGGGTAGTGAGTCGATAATATTTCTAACCTCATTGAAAGTGACTGCCTGGAAATCGAATCTCTCCTCAGAAAAAGGAGGAGTACTTTCAACTGGGTCATTCGCGGGTACAGGAGTATTATTATGCATATCAGAAGCCATGCTCAAAAAGTAAGAATTCAGTTAATTAGGCGTTATATTGCGCTGGGTTCTTTGTTTAGTTGCAATTCATTGATGATATTCCACATAGTTTTAATTGGATTAGAAGAATTTAATATGAGATGGTCATTTGAGGCTTGCTTTGCTGCTTTTATTGCCACTCGATACTTTTTTTAAGTTGCTTTATATGTTCTTGGAGATATTCAAATTCATTCAAATTCAAACATGCTTTATTATCGAAAGATCCCAACAAATCTTATTGACAAAGCAGTAAAAAAAGAAATAAAAAGAAGTAAATATTTGGTTAAGACTGAGTCAAAAAAATAAAAGATACACAAATATAAAATCTAAAATCCTATAAAATATCTGTATGTACATATAAGCATTCGAAAATAATAGAAGCATTCACAATAACATAACAATGAATACTTAGCCTAACAAGACTCCACATTACAAGGTAATACAATATTAACTCAATATAAGATGATCACTAAAATATTCCTCAATATTATAATATGCTTTGCTAACTAAAAGTTTTTTACATGTACTTTGAAATTTCTTTAAATCTTGTAAGTTTCGCAAATTTAACGGTAAGTGGTTATAAATTTTCTTTGCATCGTAAATAAATGATCTTTTTATTTGATTATTACTGGGTATTGGTAAGGGAATATTTTGTGATTGTCGAGTAAGATGTTCTCCTTGCACAGCCAGATGTCTATACTTTCTAAAAACCAAGCATACACTTTCCAGAATAAACAGACACGGTAGTGTCATAATTCCACTTCTCAAAAAGACAGGCCTGCACGAATCCCTCAACCCCACATTGTATATGATTCGGATCGCTTTTTTTTGTAATATAAAGACAGACTGAAATAGGTAACCTCTGCAACTACCCCAAAAAGGCAGACCATATCTAAGGTTACTTTCAATCAAGGCAAAATAGGCCATACTCACTGCACTCCGATCCAAATCCCCGGATACAGCTCGCAAGGCAAAACAACCAGAAGACAATCTTCTTGACAAGGCAGTAATGTGATTTTCAAAATTAAGTCTATTGTCCATCATAATACCTAAAAATTTTAAACTATCTGGACTGTTCAATTTATTACTGTCAAGAACAACATCTGTAAGATTACATCGAAAAGTAAGAATATTAGTTTTTGTTATATTAAATGTAATTAAGTTGCAATCAAACCAAACCTTCACCCTTTCCAAATCATTGTTAATATTATTCTGTAAAGCTTCACAATTGTAATGATGCCACAATAGACTTGTATCGTCAGCAAAGAGTGTTGTATCGTTGACATACAAAAGGAACAGTAACGGTCCCAGAACCGACCCCTGCGGAACACCACAGTTTATAGTCCTGTTATCCGAATCACGACCCGCAAAGGAAACTCTCTGGACCCTATTAGAAAGAAATGATCCGAACCAATTCAATGACACATCCCTGAAACCATATATTTCAAGCTTCCGAAGCAGTATTTCGTGACTGACAGAGTCAAAAGCTTTGGTCAAGTCACAAAACACTGCTCCAGAAACCTCTCCCCGATTTAGACTAATATAAAGTTGTTCCAGAAAGGAAAATATTGCGTCACTAGTACCCCTTTCTTCCCGAAAACCGAACTGATTGGGGTTTAGTATATTATGCTTTCGTACAAAACCGAGAATTCTACATTTAACCAGCCTTTCGATGATCTTAGAGAGAGTAGGAAGGAGAGAAATGGGTCTATAGTTTGTGGGACATGAGGTATCCCCTCCCTTGTGCAATGGAACAACTATAGCCCTCTTCAGTACATCCGGAAAGTGACCATTCAAAAAAGAATCATTCACCACATCAACCAAAGAATCCAAAGCAGAATCGCTCAGTTCCTGAAATATCTTCACAGACAGACCGTCCCACCCCCCTTTCTTATTTTTTATTTGAGAAAAAATGGATCGTAATTCAATCTTGTCCGTTGAAAACAAGAAGAACGTCTCATGGACGCTGACATTAGACAGGTACTCAAGTGGATCTCTCACTGGCACAATTTTAGAAGAAAGACTTGCACCAACAGAACAAAAGAAATCATTTAGTGCATTTGGTGTAATAACACTAGAGTCTGATATATGAGATTTTCCACGACTCTGTCTGATATCATTGATAATAGACCAGGTTTCTTTACATACATTTTTTGCACCAGACAACCTTGAAGCATAATACATCCTTTTTGCCAATCTTATAACTTTTTTATAAACAGACCGGTATAAGTTAAAATAAGACAAGAACAGGACACTCCCATAATAAAACTTGTAAGCACCGCTTATTTCTTGAAGATGTCTGTATGCCCTTAGTTATCCAACATTTCTTTGTTTTTTTTTAAGTTTCACCATGGGAAAAGCCATGTTGAAGACTACAGTCAACATCTCATGAAAATCCTCAACGGGTCTCTCACATCCAGTTGTGGGCCAAGTAACTTGTTCACAAAGATCTCTAAACTTGGAAAAAATTTTCCTACTAAATATGCGACCTTTTTTTTCCTTGGCTGATGAGCGAGAGGCCTTAAGTAAGGGAAACCTCGAAAATACCGCCTCATGATCGGACAGAGAAGCATTGAGAACAATACACTAAACACCCCTAAAGTTGGAACACATATAGTCCAAGGTTGTAGCACTATGAGCTGTAATTCTCGTTGGTTGGTCAACATGCATGGCAAGATTAAAACTTATCAATATATTTTGAATAAAGGAGCTAGTATGAGCAGCGAAATCTATATTAAAGTCTCCCGACAGAATAAGTGAGCAATGCGGGGGAAACTGACTCAATAAAAATTCCAAATTTTCCAAGAACACTGCCTGACTTGCTGAAGGTGATCGATAAATACAAACAACATACACATGACACTTATTAGAATAAACTATAGAAAACTCAAAGGCTTTTTCAACAAGAAGATGGTCAAATTTATTAATAGGAACAAAATTGTATATGGATTCGGATTCCTTGCTCTCCAATACCATTGTACCACCATGAATTGAATCTACTCTAGAAAATACAGAGATAACACTATAGTTCCGCAAGTATGTGGTCTCCCCAGAACTTAACCAGTGCTCAGTTAAACAGATTAGATGTGGAAAATTCAAACTATGTGAGAGCACATACAATTCATCAGTCTTACATCTCATAGATTGCACATTCAATAAAAATACAGTTAGATAGTCCGCAGTGTCGTCTATCCTAAAAAAGTACAGTCACTTGTACTACTTGTAGTCATATTTGAGTCATTAATACTAACTAAATCTATAGGTAAAGCACCTTTATGAGAAACATCCCTGGCTATGTCCCCTAATCTGCCTTCAACACTTAAAGTCCAGCTTAAAGTACTATCCAAATTACTATCCAAATTCATCAGTTTATTGTGAGTTAGAGGAACTGATTTAAGTATGATTCTGTTGTTTAAACATGACGAGCATTTTATATATTGTACAAATAAATCACACAGTGAATAAATGGAATGGCGATATCCACGTCGCCAAGTTGAATTAATAAAAATATTTTCAATTACTCTAACTGAGCAATTCTTACCCTTAACAAAATCATTAATAAGTGAAGAGACCTTGCAATATTTTTCATATGTGCAAAACTCAAAATTACATTTTAAATATATAATTAAGTGAGTAAACTTTCCTATGGCTAAAATTTTTTTAAGTTCAATAACAGAAGGTATGCTAATACTCAGGTTCAAACACAAAATCAGATGATCCCGCTTAGTGTAATCCTTAATCATTGGAAATACTGTTTCACCATAATTATCCCTATTCGTCAAATAACCAAAAACACTACAGTCACCATTCAAGACATCATGCAGCATACCTGCAATGTTTCTAGCACTTGAGTCACCAGTTATAAACACTCTAGAGAGTTCCTTGGAAAGTTCCCTAGAGTGACAACCATTTACAGATCTTCCTTCAAAGTTTTTCTCACATTGTGACTCTATGTCTCTCAAACTGTCAGAAAACTCAGATGATGACTGAGCATGCTCCCGAATACCTGATGTCTCTGCCGGCTGCAGAGCTGTGGAATTTGCTGTTGCAAGTTTACAATATGATTTCAGAGGCTTGCCGATATTGGAAGATTGTAGTTCACTCAACCTTTCATGCAGAGTTTTAATTTCGGAGCAATATTGCATGTTTTCGCCCTCTAAAACCTTAATAGATGTTATCATCTCCTTCGATATCGTTCGGAGCTCTTCCATTTCTGTGTCACTTGCCATTTGATTAGCATTGAAATCACACTGAATGTTGATGTTGACTAATCTCATCTGTAGTTGTTTAATTTCTTCTTGATAGGCTTGATTATTCTTTTCTAAGGTCTCTATGGTTATGATCATGTTCTTGTTGAGACTGGTTAATTCCTTAATTTGATCTTCTAAGGCTAGTTTTAGGTTAGTTGCAGATTTCAATTGACCAGTAATTTGTACCTCTCTGCTTTTTATTTCATTTAGTTCATCATGCAAAAGTGTATTTCTCTGATTTAACTTATCCAGTTGTGAAACAAAAGCTTCTTCAGCATCCGCAACCTCCTCCTCAAAAACACGACTGTTCCTTTTAAGTCTCTCAATGTACCTGTCTTTGCCAACAATCACCTTTTGGAGAGCTTCTAGTTCCTGCTGGAACGATGTTTTTTCGTCATCGCGTTTACTGTACGTAGACTGACAATCTGAGCAACATAAAACCCTGTATCCTTCCAGTTTGACAACTTGACTGAATCTCTCCATACAACTACCATGAAGAACACTATTACACTCTATACAGCAGAAATTGCGAAAATCTTTGTTTTTACAACATTTAAAAGACTTATCCATTACTCTATCAATTTGAAGCAGGATAATAGTAAGACAATAACCGTTCCTTGCTCTTAGCTTTTAAGACATAAATAACATGATAAACCCTAAAAAACTCTAATTTGACAAGTCTAAAACCCTACTGATAAACTAATATACATGTACAGAATAGGTACAAACATTAAAAAGGTGCAAACATTAAAGAGGTGCATAAAATAGTACAAACAATACACCATATTAAAATATTCTAACAACTAAATAAAACTGATTTTAGTCAAATTCAACTGGTCTACTTGATAAAACCGAGAAATTCCTATTTAAAAACCAAATATTTACAATAAATCCAAACATAAATAAATACCTTAAAATGTCCATACAACAATAACTGACGAGATATGATGAACTGCAAATATCACGGCCTTGGAATGTTAAATATTTTACTTTGTAAACCAGCAAATTCTTCAAGAACAACAAGTCGAAATATAAGCTTGTGAATGTGAGTGTGGAAATCCCTGTTTACCACCATTGGGATTGGGGTAATGTCTTTTTAATAGTATGGTTTTTCAGCAACAAGTTTTTCTCCATACGAAGATCCAAAACACGCCAAAATTGGACTACTTTAGCCAATAAAATAATGAAAAATTGCGGAGCTGTTTTTAAAACGTCTGGCGTCGTTAGTCGCCTACTAAGATAATTAGATGTAATCCGCTGTCTACTTAGTTCCAGAAAGAACTGTAAATTGTCACGCATCGCTCCCAAGTTGTCGTTGAACCAAGTCACTGCACCTGCTTGACCCCTTCTTTTAGTGTATGATCTTTCCGGGAATGAGGTTATAAAGGCATCGGAAATGAGTTGAGAAAACTTTTCGCTGGTAATTGTAATGAGGGCTGCACACAATATCCGATAAAGAAGCCTCTACCAATGAGAAAATAAGTTCCTGCCTCTCTCAGTGATTGGTCTAAAAACACACTTTTCAACCGGTAACAAAACCTGCTCCTCCGCTGCAGTGCATTCTAGAAATATACCCATATGGTCAGATATACCAGGATCGACAATTTGCATGTTGAGAGTTTCCTCAAAGTTAGAGAAAATATTATCAAGAGAGTTGTTTTGCCTCGTAGCTTCTAAGACTTTTTGCTGAAACCCAAAACTGCTCATTAAATTACACAATTCAGTACAATAAGGACTATCCATGTTAAAATGCACATTAACATCTCCGATAACCAAGATTCTACTCGGTAAATTAAGTGTGTGCAAAGCACCCCCCAACACTTGCAGAAAAATGTTAAAACATCCAGAAGGTTGCCTGTATACGCTATCAAGTACAGTTTGTAGTTAGTGAGATACACACAGCTTAATTCAACAACATTTTGCATAGACGAATTTAAAACTTTACCAATGGGAATAGATTTACAATTCTCAACGATTTAAATTCATGAATGGAGAGCCAATGTTCGGCTAGGCAGATAACATCCGGCTCACTCCCCGCCATGAATGCCTTCAAATCATTAATTTTATTTTTTATAGATAAAACATTTACAAATAATACCTTAAAACTAAGCCCTAAGCCTGAGGAATTACCTAACTTTTCTAGATCCGATTCTGTTTCTCTCGGTTTGACTGGTGTTTGGTTTGTCCCGCATTGAGGCTCTGTAGGTTAAAAAAATGGTTCACTATAGTTCCCATGGGCCAAAAGTCACTATCCATTACCAGAGCTTCCCTACTGCTTGGAACTCTCAATTTAAATGAGCTATTTTTGTTGTCCTTTTTAGTTTTCATCTGATACCACTTCACTCCCTCGTCAGCATTCTTATTGCGTAAGAATAGTAGAATGTCTTCTTCCTTGGTTTCTGGCTGCAGGTTTGATACAAAAACCAATTTTGTTTCGTGGATAGATGCGGCTTTTAGTACAGATTCTCCAGCATTTGACCCACGGATAGGACTAGGTCTTATACTCATGTTCTTTCTGATCTTCGTAGACGTCAGAACCTGCCATTTAGAGAAAGTCGCGCCCTCTTCACTTCTTTTTTCCCTAATATTACTTACGCTAGTTTCCGAATTCTGAAATCTGGCTTCCATTTCGAGCTCAGATTTTTTGGAGGTCGACCCCGCGTCGATATCGATATCCACCACAGCACTAGTACCGGCATCAAAGCCTTTGACACTGCCTTTTAACTTTATGGATTTGTTTTTGTTTTTTTTAACCTCAATTCCGGTTGTTTTGATTTCGGGTTCTTCAGAAGCTTTTAATTAAAAATTTGCGATTTTTTTCCTCCAGAAAAAGTACCTTTTCTTGTAAAATTACCTCATGCACTTGTACTACGAAGTTGTTTAGCACTCCATTGTTTTTTATGAGATTGTTTACTACGTCGTCGCTTGACAGATCATGTGATACTGACGATGCGTTGAAATCCGTGCAATTTGTTTGATCAGCCATTGCACTGCAGTCCACAGGGGCGTGGCCTCTGGTTGTTCTAAAGTGTAAACATTACCCCACAAGGAAATTATGTCTTTATTTATCTTACTAAAATAAATTGTAACAAAAAATTACCAAAAAAAAAAAGAGGTGGTAGCATTTTAAGTCATAGTGTTCAACAATAAGAATGCTCATGAGCTTACTCTCCCTAGAACGCGCCTAAAGAAGTTTCAAATATTGAGTGTGCTTGTTAACTACACGCTAGAATAGTATATAGGTACAATATTTTTTGAATGTTGCAATATTTAATTTTCATTTGGACTAATAGACCTCACCCGTGCAATGAAGAGCTAAATTAAGTTACAATTTTCGGAGGTCTTACGAGAAGCAGATTTTTTATAACAATCATAAGGAAAATGCTGTATACCCTTCTAGATAATTGTTAGCTGTTTAAAAGGAAGTTAAATAATAATATATCAAATTTTGGTGCTCTCTCAATATTCGAATAGTTAAAGATACTCGTATTCTTGAGTGTCTTAATAACTTTAATATTCGGATTCGTTGATATCGAACAATTTTCGTAAAAGCTCTCAGCTTTATGTTGCGATTCTTCAAAAGCAAAACGGAAAGTGAAAAGATCAATGGTTGTCGTTGTACTTTTACAGAATTATTCTTCAACGGCCTTCGCAAAGGAAAAATTCAATTAGTCGAAGTATTTTTTGTGTACAAAGAAGAGCTTTTACATAACGAGTCCTTAGAAAACAGAAATCATTATTTACGAGATCAGAGTCAACTTTCAGTTATTTCATCCTGGATTTTATTTGTATAAAAGTTATAAATTTGTATTAATATTTAATCAGGACCTTCTTTCGCTGGAGATCGATTTTAAAAATGTAAAGACAATAATCTATTTATAAGATTTTCATTTAAAAACATTAATATGTATAAGTAGAATAGCATGGAATACTTTCGAGCGCTATTTCAGAGAAAATAGAATTATGCTTTCCTGCTAAAATGGATACACGACTTTGTCTGACACGTCTTTATTTCTTGTAAGCAATTTTTTTTTATCAGCTGATATTCTTATCTGCCTTGACTGCTAGACATTAATGCATACATTACATAGCAGACACGCAATATTTTTTGCCTATGCGGCAGGAGAATGTTACCATTATGTCGGATTGTTGCAGAACTATTTTTTAAATTACTTTATTTTTTGTATTACCTTACCGGAGTTGGATTAATGTTTTTGTTGGGGAACTCCCCAATATGTGTATTAACTTAACGTTTTTCATCGTATAGCTTGGTGATAACACCCTGTATGTCCGAGCCATAATTAAAACTCAAATAGATTTATTTCACCCCAATTTGGCGCCAAAAACATCAGCCTCTGACGCTGCCCTGTTTGATGCCAATATATTCAGTTAGTTTTCTCATAATTTAAGTTTAGTCGAAGTCGAAGAAATACCTTACAAGCATTCGACCGTGAAGCATCGGCCTCAGACGCTGCGCTGCTTGAGTTTGGCGCCAAAACGTCAGCCTCTGTCGCTGCCCTGTTTGACTGCAAGATATTGTCACGAATAAAAGAAGCTGACAACGTCTCAGAGAAGAGTCGTGTCACGATTAGTACAATGACGGGGCTTTTGGTTAGACTTAACGCTTCCTTCAATCTGCCACTGTATGTTTTATTCATGATGACACGCCTTACTTAGCGTGCAGGGGTATAACTTAGATAGTCCGGGGTCGATTTACGTCGGGTAAGGAGAGATGATAAAGAAAGCACGTTTAGTTATAACAATAACAATGTCTATTAATCAAAAATATAATGAGATTCTATTATACCAGATTACTAAGGCGCGCATGTTTTCTCGATTTGAGGTATGGTTTGTAATAATTGTTTATAGGTCTTTGGATACCGTCTTATAATTATAGTTTTTCTTAAGAGTTTTATGTTTAATTTTATTTAAGAGCACTAGAACATTTCACTAAACTATTTACCTGACTCTACTTAGATACTTGTCTTTCTCAGAACTCTGACAAACTTATCCTTGATTTGACTTTACTTCTGCGGTTGTGAAACCCCTAGACACAGCAGCCGTCATGTGGCTAACCGGTACTAGGGTTGGGTCAAAAATAAAGGAGTAGAACCTAAAGGCAGCTGTATAGCTAACCTAGGAGCGGATAGAACCCGAAGGCAGCTGTTTAGCTAACCTGGGAGCTGGTTTTAGGTGAGACAAAAGCCTGCTGAACTGACGGTTCGGTAGCGTATTTATATTATAAAAACTGCTGACCATTGCTTGCTTAAGGTTCAAAATCGCTCCCGTTGACTGCTCGCGTTGTTTATAGTTTGCCTTTAATGTTTATATAATAATTTCCAAGTTCAAGTTCGAACTTAGGACAGGGTGATATTTATTTAGCAGCTGATGCATTTTAGTAGATTACACGTTCCCCCGCCCTCTAAAACGTTGGTCCCCAACGTTAACACGACCTCTATCGCTTAAAAAAGAAAGACTTCAATTCGAGAAAAACTTGTCGCATAATGCAATATAGCATTTTAGCTTATACAATTTAAAATTCTATCAGTGGTCTTATTACTTTCTGGATCCGGGCTTGTCTTTAGTAACTCCCTCTAGCCTCCACTGTAGTCTATATGTCTTAGCATTGACATACCATTGAGGGTATCACAAGTGAGAGCCTGCTGGAGAGACTAGTATGGACATCCACTGGTGCTTGGTACATGGAATAAAAAAGAAACATATTTTTATAAATTGTCTTAGAAATCTTATAACTCTAATTCTAGATCTTTATAGAATAAGTAGAATCTAGAATTCCATAATAACAGTTATTTATATTATTCACGAAATATTTTACATATTAATATTGAAATGTTTATTTTTTACCGTTGATTGGCCAATAGACGCCTGTTGGTCAATCCACCTTTAGACACAATTTATCAACTCTTTATGAAATACTGATACTTGTATTGCAATGATATCTTGCTTGCATTGTATAATTCAGCCTGCATGGGATGCTTCTTGTTGCTTTGTTGAGTATCAATATGTCGGTTTTGCCCCATCTCTACTTGAGCGAGTATTCGCAGAGTAATTCTGCTGGTCGGACCAGGTCATAGTGCTTCGTTTTCGTTTCTGTGATTGGTACCTCTGTCGACCTCGAACTGTCTGACCTCTCGTAAAAATGCTGTCGTGTCTGTCTCCGTATTCGTCATTTCATTCTACGGTAGCGTTTGGCCTAGATCGAAAAATTATATTAAAATTTGTTGAATTGATACAATGACGAAGATTTGTGTTTGATTTTGCACCTCTTGGTCGGTTTCTGTTCCTGCCGAATGCAGTTTTGCAATGACACCGGGAATTGCCTATGAAATATGAATATTGGCAGGTACGTCGAAAGGTAAGCGTTGTATTTCTTATAACCATTATCTTCGATCTGTTTGAGAATGAGAAAAAATGCTAGAACATAGAAACACTCTAATCTAAGGGTGTTTGATGCATGAGTTTGAATTTCTTGGAAGCGTTTTGCCTGACTGAGTGTGAGGTTAGAGAAGGGTGTGGCCAGTGTCAATGACCCATTCGGCAATGTACTTCATTTTATGGAATTTGGGGCTCGAATATTGAGGAGAAAAGTTTTATCAATGTTATTTATTCCATTCCAAGCTGTAGATGACATGTATTACTGCTAGTTTGACATGAAAGTATTTATGTTAAGATTAATTATAACTTTTTTTAAGTTACGGAAGCATGGAATAGGAATATAAAGAGCCCCTGGAACTGAATGGCTTAGTTAGATATGTTATTATTTCCCACATGTTCCAGTTTTCCCCTGTCTGTCCATGGAATGGTTTTTGTCGCAACTGCTGGATCTTCACGTCTGCTTTCTGCAACTGAAGGTAAGTAGCATATTTTATTGAGATGATTGCCTAGGTCTAGTTTTATTCATGTTTACTGTCTCTTCATTTGAAAATTATTTTCAGTTTCTGCCAGATATCGAGTGTCTCGCTGCTGTTGTCTTCATTGTTGTGTTATAATTTATATCCGACTGCATATACCTTCCACTATTTAGATATCTTTTGAAATTGTATTGCCCTTTTCTCAGCTTTTTTATTATATTTTTCTTAAGCATTTCTTCGCTTTTTAGGTCTGGATTCTTGAAGAACTTGGATACTTCTGTCGTAACCCATAACTGGATAGCTCTGCCACTGGTTCCTGAGTACTCGAGTACTGATGCCTGTGCACATCTGTACCTTCTGAGATGATTGAAACCAACTGGTAGATTGGTAAATTGATATGTTTTATTTACAGCTTATCATTTAATTCATCTTTCTGACATATTTACATTGTTTCTCTATACACCTATATTTATTCTTTTATTTCTAATTTCTTTATCTTACATTCCTCTAACTTACGTTTCTTTATTCTTTACTTAATTTGTACTTCATTCTAATTCTTTATTTTTTACTTAATCTGTGCTTTAGCTTCATTAATTCCTTATGTATGTATGTTTTATTTTTAAACTCATATTATATATACATTTTTATATATTTCCACAATTGTATCAACTTATGTATGCTTCTCAACAACTTTCCCTTAATTGTTTCACCTTATGTATGTAAATCTCTTTTCTTTTTTCATACTTTATGGGAACACTTTATTCTATGTATTTCCATGCTTATGATTACGTGACTAGCTATTTCATTATTTCCTTATCTATGTATGCTTCTCCTTATCAAAGAAACATCTTCTGCTTATATATTTCTTCTCACTTTGCATAAGCAACTTTTGCTTATATATTTCCTCAATTATTTCAACTTATGTATGCTTCTTCTTTATTCTTCATGCTTTACATAAACACCTCTTGCTTACATAACATTTCATCTAGGAACCATGCCCTTTCTAAGCTTCTGCGGTTCCAAAATTTTTGCTTAAAACTTCCTTAATGTCAGTTAACTATTTTAGTCCGTACGCTCAACTTTCCGATGCCTAAATTCTTTGCTGTGACTTTCTCATTAAGATAATCTGTCGTTGCAGTCTTATTTAGGCCGAAGAACACTTTACTTTGTAATACTTCCTCGTATACACATATATTCCTCCTGTATATACCCTTGATTTACAGTCTCAATGGTAACTCAGTTTTTCCTGCTTTTATCGATAACGATAATCATGCAACTGGTCCATTTACTTTTGCTTTACTAAATATTATATCTTCACAGTTGCTTCACCTATTGATTTTTCATACATAGTTTACTAATCCTCTCAATAATATTCACTTAACACGACTTATTCTAGCTCCATTTTTCTTTATAAATCCTTCAATGTTCTATACTATATGTATTGTCTATTTTTATATATACAGTTCTAACCTCCTAAGTGTATTTATCTATATACTTGTCTTATTAACACTTGAGTCTATATTATGCTTATCTGTGTTTCACTATATATTATCCTTATTTATATTTTAACCTCCTAAGTTCCTTGTATATATAATTTTGTATGTGCACTTTGGTTTTATATTACACTATTTACACTGAGACTTTTATCCCACCTAATTTTTGTGTTTGCTTGTTTCTTCTTTGTTTTCTCTTTAGTTTCTTATTTTACTTGAGTACTTGTTCCATATATAATTTTATTTTCCTTATCCTCGTCATCTTCACTTGTTTCCCCTGCTTCCAGCTCCATTGCTGTCTTTATTTTATCCTATACAAATCTGTTGTATTGCTCCATTTTGATTTTAACAATCAGTTGTACTTAATTTATTATCTTTTCCTTGCAGATACGGACCTGGCCTTGGTCGCCCCCAT
Source organism: Pissodes strobi (assembly GCA_016904865.1). NCBI lineage: Eukaryota > Metazoa > Arthropoda > Insecta > Coleoptera > Curculionidae > Pissodes > Pissodes strobi. Next base: position 322,768 of record MU182241.1, read on the forward strand.
GCGGTTCTATTCCTGACCTTTCTCAACTAGCGGCGACACTTGGATTCAATGAACTTGCGGCTCTTAGCGTCCGCCGCCAGATGGCGACTTGTATTCTGAGATGGATAAATTATATGACGCGCTGCCCGCGTGATTTAACTTTGCCTTATATTGTAAATAATTTTTTTTGAATTTTAGTAGTTTTAGTGAGTATATCGACAACAATTAAGTTTCACTGACACTGCGCAAAAGATTACAGGCACGTGATTTGGTTTTTTTAATTATAATTTAATTGTTTTTTGACCTATTACGACACGCCTCCCTCACGTGGTTCTATCTATGCAAATGATCTGCGTAAATTACGGCGCCACGTACATGTTCTAAGATCAATGACGTCGTCTATTGCGAAACGACTTAATGATAAAATGTTCACGATGTCTCTTGTTGTGAGAAATGTAATGTGATTCTATTATACCCGATTAATAAGGCGCGCATGTTTTCTCGATTTGAGGTATGGTTTGTAATTGTTTATAGGTCTTTGGTTACTGTCTTATAATTATAGTTTTTCTTAAGAGTTTTATGTTGAGTTTTATTTAAGAGCACTAAAACATTTCACTAAACTATTTAACTGACTCTACTTAGACACTTGTCTTTCTCAGAACTCTGACAAACTTATCCTTGATTTTACTTTACTACTGCGGTTGTGACACCCCTTGACACAGCAGCCGTCATGTGGCTAACCGGTACTAGGTTTGGGTCAGAAATAAAGGAGTAGAACCTAAAGGCAGCTGTATACCTAACCTAGGAGCGGATAGAACCCGAAGGCAGCTGTTTAGCTAACCTGGGAGCTGGAGAGAACCCGAATGCAGCTGTCTAGCTAACCTGGGAGCTGGTTTTAGGTGAGGCAAAAGCCTGCTGAACTGAAGGTTCGGTAGCGTATTTATATTATAAAAACTGCTGACCATTGCTTGTTTAAGGTTCAAAATCGCTCCCGTTGACTGCTCGCGTTGTTTATAGTTTGCCTTTCAAGTTTATATAATAATTTCCAAGTTCAAGTTCAAACTTAGGACAGGGTGATATTTATTTAGTAGCTTATGCATTTTAGTAGATTACAATATTTAGTTAGTTTTGTCATAATTTAAGTTTAGTCGAAGTCGACGAAGTGCCTTACAAGCATTCAACCGTGAAGCATCGGTCTCAGTCGTCGCGCTGTTATTTCCGCGAGGAAGAATCGGACGTCATAGCCAACGTCGCCTGTGCCGTTTCATAGCTTTTAGCCAGTGAAAGTACCACGTAGTTAACCGGATGTTCCCATGGGAACATATTTGTGTATTTAAGAAGATATAGGAGAAATGCAAAAGTCAGAGTCCCCAGGAGTACATACTCGATATTGTGGGGATTCTACCAAATAGCTTCTCCGTCCATCACGGAGGTTGTACCCCATCTCGGAGGGCGGTATGACTTCTAGCTAAGCCCTGACAGGGGTGGTTTCTGGCAAATTGCCTCGTAGCAGCGCGAACCGCTATATGTCAAGGTCAAAAGTCAAAACTCCTAGGAAATAGCTTTTAATACCATTATTATGAGTTTACTAGAAGAATGGTCCACACAAGATGTAGTGACTTTTTCTATTCTCGTTTTTTTTCAATTATAATTAAAGCCACATCACTTAAACAAATATTGTGAGACCCAATATGCGTCTTGAAGAAAAACACGCTGATCTCATCTTGAATATCAACACGGAAACGAGACTAAGCGACTCATGTTGGCATCACGAGAAATGATCTCATCTTAAATAAGACTGAAATTATATTAACCTCGAGGACTTTCGTTTCATCTTCGGTCGAGTCGACACGCGTTTTGTAGCGGCTCCTTTGTCTCCATTTTCGGTGAACACGTTTGTGACCATTGTTTCTCCCCGAGGAAGAATCGGGTGTCATAGACAGAAGAAATCCCCATTCACGCCGGCATCCAGGCCGGGGGGAACCGGATGTTCTCGTGGCATCTCTTCTATCTGGCAGAGTCAAAACTACAAAGCATGATAAAAAAGACTCTTCAGGAACTCCTTGACTCTTTTAAGAAATCCATAGATGATAAGATGAGCAGTTGGCAAAATTCAGTGCAGTTTATGTCTGACTGCTTTGATGAACAGAAAAATACATTAAAGGAGGCCATGCAGGAAATGAAGCTACTGAAGCTGGAAAATGAAAGTTTAAAAAAGAGAATCCTGCAACTGGAAAGGATAAATGAAGAAACAGATCAGAGGGAGCTAAAAACCAACATCATTGTTGTTGGTATGCCGGCCCAGCAGGACCCCAATCTAAAAAACATAATTGGAAAGATTGCCACAAAACTAGAAATTCCCGCGGTCGCGAATGATATTGACCAATGCTATAGGTTGAACAACAAGGAAGACGCACCTATTTTGGTTAAATTTAAGGAAAATGGTGTAAAAAAAGAGTTCATCAGGAAAATTAGGCAGGCAAGGGGCACAACAGTTAAGGAATGTGGTCTTCGGGGATTGAACAGGAAAATCTACCTGAATGAGGACTTAACCCAAACTAACCCTAAACGGCATAATATACATAAAGAAAAATGAACATGATGATCCAGTTCAAACTATATCAGAAAAGGATTTTTAAATATACTTTTCTCTCTCGAATATAATTTACTCTTATAAAATTTAATATTAAAATTCACTGAGATAGATAGAATTTTAGAAGAATATAAAAATTGTAATACGCAAGTTCATGATGACTTATCCCAAGTTAAGACTTTTGATGGTTGCCAATCTGACATAAATCTAATACCTTGTAATGTGAGAAGCATTTACAAAAACTTTGACCAATTCCTTGTAATCCTTAAATCAATGAACAAAAAATTTGATCTGATTATTTTGTCTGAAACCCATACGGTACTCAATATTGATGAATTTAACATCCCTGGATACTATCCCATCTGGAATAACAGCAATTTACGTGAAGCATGAATATTTTCAGGACTTCTGCATACTTGGTGAGAGCAACATTAGATTTGTCAAAGCTTCTTTGTGTAAAAATGACCAAAAAATTCATATGTTTGCTACATACAGAAGTCACGCCATCAAAGGGTTTATTTATTGAGATTATGAACATGGTTTTGAAGGATCACACACGTGATGAAAACCGAGTCTACGTAGTGGTAGGCGACATCAATATAGACCTTCTTGATAGGAACTCAGGTGATGCTAACAATTACTTAACAACGCTTGAAGGTTTTGGGTTTTTTAGTGCAATAAATAAGGCAACACGGCAATCGAATGATAGTGCAACTTGTATAGATCACTATTTTGTTAAATGTAGAAATAAATTGTTTTTAAGTAATTTTGAAGAGTGGTTTTACTGACCATAACCCCATTCTGCTTAATTTACCTTTTAAACATATGGCTTCGGCACAACAAAGTAGGTTTATGGAAAAAATAAATTTCAATAAACTATCAAACCGCATATCTGAAGCAGAGTGGGGTGATGTGCTGGAGAACAATGATGTGAATGCTTGCACATCTGCTTTTGTTGATAAGTTGAGTACGCTTGTTAATCTATCAAAGTCTCTTATTAAACTGAGCAATAAAAAAGCTCGACTTAAGCCGTGGATCACTGGTAGCCTCTTAGATTCAATCAGAAAGCGGGACAAATTAAAGAGACAATGCTCTCTATTTAACAACACTGTGCAGCTTCTTAATGAATACATTGAATACAGAAATATGTTAATCAAACTAATAAAAAAAGCAAAATACTCTTACTATCAGTCAGTAATTGAAAAAACCCCTAAAGATCCTAAAAATATTTGGAAAATGATAAGAGAGGCCACAAATGATCACAGTGCAAAGTGGGGCATCAAAAGTATCAGAAACAGTGAAAATATAGAGGTAAGGGACATGGGAGGTATAGCAAATGCATTTAATCAGTATTTTGGTAGTGTGGGGCAAGATTTGGCAAGTAGCATATTAATAAACAACTCTCTGAATAAAAATCCTAAACCTAAGGAAAAAATCCACTCTAAATCATTTTATTTAACTCCTATGACTGAGATAGACCTCATATTACAAATAAAAAGCTTATGAAATGGAGTGACGGGGGGTGATGATAATATTTCATCAGAGATCATTAAGGACAATCACTTGCACTTACTGGGGCCACTTAATCACATAATAAACAGGGTGTTCTGTACAGGAGTTTTTCCACAACTCCTTAAAAACACTACAATAATTGTTCCAATCTTTAAGCAAGGGAATAAACAACTAACTATTAACTATAGACCCATTGCTCTAACCAGCACAGTTAGTAAATTGATTGAAAAATGCATACAATTTAAGCTTGTTATGATTTTAGAGAAGTACAAATTGTTGGGTATAAATCAGTTTGCTTTTAGATAGGACTCCTGTACAGAGAATGCCCTATGTAAAGTGACTCATAGTGTTTTGGAGAATTTGGATAAGGGTAATAAAGTTGTTGCAATATTTCTCGATCTAAAAAAAGCCTTTAACACTGTGGCGCACGATATCCTCCTCACAGAATTGGTCTACGTGGAATTGCACTGAACTTATTTAAATCATTTTTAAGCTGCAGACCTCAGCGTGTTAAAATTTCCAGTTTTGTTAGTGATGAGGTTGGGGTGGAGTTCGGGGTGCCGGCCGCAGGGTATTATGGATTATGGATAACAATTTTGCATTAGTTTACTTGGAATGACTATTTAGCTACAGTTTATTTGTGTGATACTTCCAGTGAGAATTGTCAAAGCTAGAATAGATAAATTTTTGGACAGTGATCAGATCAGATCAGATCTAGATATATATTAAGCATGAAAACTTGGTGTTCACTTATAGTGTTGTTAATGCAGTATAACGAATATTTTTGAAATAGGCATAACCTCAATGTACTTACAATAAGCAATAGGCACACACACATAGTATCTAAGATACAATAGTGCTGGCTAGACAGTAATAGGTTGATGTAAAATATATAATTATGTTAATATTTATCTCAAGATATCGAGCATGCGCTTGAGGGCTCCGACTATCACACACAAATATAAAATGGTAGCTGTGAGCTTAAACTTAGCAGGCACAGATATCAGAAATCAGAATCAGAAATCAGAATCAGAAATCAGAAATCAGAAATATATTACAGTAATAGTATACATTACCAATGTAATGTATACTATTACTGTAATATATTTCTGATTTTTGATTTCTGATTCTGATTTCTGATATCTGTGCCTGCTAAGTTTAAGCTCACAGCTACCATTTTATATTTGTGTGTGATAGTCGGAGCCCTCAAGCGCATGCTCGATATCTTGAGA
>MU182241.1:343083-406306 GCA_016904865.1 Pissodes strobi
CGAATCCATTGGACCGGGTCCACTGACGGACTGATTCAGATGGACCGGATCCATCAACGGACCCGGACCGCCCATCACTAGTATAAAGTTTACATTTTATTAGGTTTAGACGCTTACCCCTTATTCCATAATGTTCAGGTTTCAGTAGGAGTCTTTTATGAGGGACCTTATAAAAGGCATTTTCATAATCCAAATATATTATATCGATGGGGTTTCCCTCATCAATTGCAAGAGTCCAGTCATTGAAACACAATAGTAGGTTTGTGATTGTTGATTTACCAGGAAGAAAACCATGTTGTGTCAATGTAATAATGTTGTTGGCAATCAGAAAGGTGGTAAGTTCTTTTGTTATGACTTTTTCCATACATTTACACTGGTGACATGTGAGACTGATCGGTCGGTAGTTCTCCGCCAGACATTTGTTACCTTTTTTGTAGATAGGGGTAACAATGGCTTGTTTCCAAATCGATGGTATTGCTCCTGATTCCATGCAATCGTTGAATATGTCTGACAAAGGTTGGGCGATGTGTTCAACGCAGTTTTTCAAGAATATAGTGGGCATATTGTCAGGTCCCGGACTGGAATCATTTTTCAAACCGCTGAGTGCTTCCTCTACTGCCTCCAGCGTGAAGTGGATGGAGTCGATGGATCCGTGTATCCTAGTTGCACCAGGTAATACCGGGAGCTGTTCATCACAGGGCTCCCCTGTATACACAGATTCGAACTTCTCCGCAAAAGCCTCCGCTATGTTCACTATCCTTTCCCCGATCAATTCGTTTTTAAGTGTTATATTGGTGACCTTGGAAAACAGTTTTCTGTTGATGAATTTATAGATCTGTTTCTGAGACAGATACATAGTTTCTTCTTGCTGTATCGATTTTTACTTTCAAATTGTTGTTGTGGTTTTGGTATGTTCTGTAGTCCTCGTTCTTACTACTGTGTCTATATTTGTCGCACACCCTAGGTTTTTTGTCAATTTCTGCAAAAGGTGTCCACTAATCCATGGTTTTGCAGGGTTCGTTTTAACAGTCTTAATTGGCACAAAATTGTTTATTGCATATATAATTATGTTTGCATATCTCTCATAATTGTGCTCTTCTGGGTTCGGTTGAAACTCTTGCTCACTGAGAAAAGCATTTACTGCATTATAGTCTGTTGACCAGAAATCTCTCCTTTGTAATCTGTTAGTTGGTTGAGTAATTCATTTTATTTGAGTTTTGGCAGTTATTATCACATGGTCACTGCGTCCCAGAGGGGGTCCACTTTATATGTCATACATAGACTTTCTGTCATTCACAAGAAAAAGATCCAATATTGACTGTTCTTCATGAAAATTAACAATTTGTTCAGCATGTATTTCCTTGTATGCATCCAGAAACTCCTGAGCGCTCCAAGATCAAATTTTCCCAAACAATTTGGGGATAGTTAAAGTCACTTAGTATGTAGGTTGGTGTATCTGATATGAAGGTCTCTTTTATTGCATTAATCATTTGGTAGTGTTGGTCAACACTTGTGTAGCTCGGTCTATAAATATAAGCCAGTTGTAACTTCGTGTTACTAACCTGAACATCAACCCAGATTGAGTCAGTGGAGGCTGGAGTTTCTTGTTTATCTGATATTGTTGAGTACATCTTTCGCCCATTGGCTTCGGCTCTGACCAGTATACATACACATACACCACCTCCTGTTCAATCTGCTCTGTCTTTACGAAAAGTGTTGTATCCTTGAATATTTATGACACTATCCTTGATACACTCCTTTAGCCAGGTCTCTGTTATGAAGGCAAAGGTTGGTTTGTATGTAGCAATACTTAATTTCCATTCATCTAGCTTGATTATTATTGACTCCGCATTAGTATACCAAAATGTTACTTCAAGATCCCCTGAGTTGTCTAGTTTTTTGTGTTGCCCCTGCCGTTGTAATGTTTTCGTTTAGATTATTGTTGTTGGACTTGATAATTTTAGGGATTCCATTTACGTATTTGATATCTAAGTTATTTTCACCACCTGCTTTGCGGTTTTCAAGTTCTTTCAATACTTCTTTCAGATAAGCTCTTTATGTGGGTGTTAGGTCACCCTTTATATCGGTCCCTGTATCTTTGTGGTCCAGGCTAGCTTTCTTTTTCAAATTCCGTATTGCTTCTTGTCTAGTGGATAATATTATTTTTATAGGTCTTCTCTTGTTTTGATCAAATTTACCCACTCTGAATATTTTGGCAGAGTTAAGAAGTTCTTCACTTAATTTCGCAAGTATTCTTTCGACTGACTGCTTCTCATATTTTTTTCTCTGAATGGGATCCTCCTCGTTGGTTTCCGCAACACCAAACAACAGGACATTTCTGGAACGTCGTTCTCGCTCCTGATGGTTGGCTCGATACTTACAGCAGCTAAGCTTGGCTCCTTTTGGCTCGTTTTTATAAAATACACTTCTTGCTCCAGTTTGGTTACACTGCTTTTTAGCTCGAGATTATTGGCTGTACACATCTTTACAGCATCTGTATAGCTTAGGCTTTGTAGGTCTTCGTTAACCCTTTTGGTTAAAGCCTTCAGATCTTCTCTGACTTGTTTCACTTCATTGCAAAGTTTTGGCGTTAAGTTATTTAGCTCTTCTTGGTGTTTTTTTACTTGTTTCTTTAGGCCTGGTAACTCTCTTACGCATTCTAGGCATTCCTTGCATAAGAATGGCAGCACTCTTGTGACAAGAACAATTGCGCTTAATTCCGTTGTTGAAATCTTCATACAGGTCCTGCAGAATACACGCCGACAGATATCCAATGGATATCCAAGGAGTTTTGTTTTACTTTCTTTGTACACGTAAGTTTTGCTGCATTCAAAACATGTGCCGAACATTTTGAGGTTATGTGACTCGATAAAACACGATATTATTGCTTGATTTATGTTTTGGAGCAAACTTTTCAGTCTGGATTGCACTTATCCAGCTACTTGATCGAATGTGACAGTTTATAACTTTTTAAACATTTGCTTATACTTTTTTTCCCGATTCTCGATTACAGCGGCAGAATAGATGTTTTCTCTTTCCTTACCTGTTACAACGTTTGCTTTATTTCATTATTCAGGCCCTTGCAAAGCCACATAGCTTCATCGGAAGAATATTTCTTATGTCCTTCAGATTCAACGCACAGCTTCCGAGGTGCACCTCCTTAACCCTAGCCAACGCTGGACAGCTGATAAGGAGTGTGTTTCGTGTAGTGGATTGTAATGAGGCACTGTTGAAATATCTAGTTGATTTAATATTATTAAACGTCGATAAAAACTATAATGGATATTATGCTATCTCAATTTTCGAATTATTGTCACTGTCACTTCTCGATGGGGAGGATACTCGTCCTAGCCACTTCGGTATTACAGGTAGCCCAAACAGAGTGGATGATTCCTCGTCCTCTCAGCACCACTTGCATTTTGGATCTTCTCCGCAGCAGGTCCAAATGTTTGTTCAAGCGACAGTGCCCTATGGGGAGCCCTGCTACAGGTCCCATGCCTCTCTATTCAAAGTCATGAAGACCCTCACTCTATCAGGCGCTGAGTCTCCTATGCGAAGTCAAGCCTGCGTCATGGCCTGCTCCGTGATGGATCTCTGGTTCACTGGCCTCTTTGTTGCTTGGGATATGGAATGAAATCTTAAAACGCAACGTGGAGTTTGAATAAATGAATGAATGATCTAGGGGGCGTTAATACACTCCGACCTGTACAGATCTATTGTACCCCCCTTCCATGGTGCTTCCGTTGATGTGATTCTCAATCAGAGTACCTCATCTAGCTTCAGTGCTTTCATAAAAGCAAGCAGTCTGGATGGTTCTATGGATGGAGGTTCCTCCTGTTCGAGCATGCAGCATCCGAAGCAGGCCATATTTTAGGGACTTTCTAGCTTGTTGCATCTGTAAGTTGGTGGCGCACTACTTAAGGTTCTTCAAATATATAAGATCGATTCAACTGTTGTAATCCTTGTGAAACACCTCATGAACCGATGGAATACTCAACTGTGCCTCCCAGGAAACCAAGGGGAGGCAACTGCGTCGGTGGTCCAAATTAAAAGAGGTATTTTCCAAGGGGATTCCCTAAGCCCCCTATGGTTCTATTTGGCTCTAAACCCGCTCTCTACTATGCTGAATAGCAGGCAACATGGCTACCTCTTAAAAACTGTTAGGAACGTTCAGCAAAGAGTGGCAAACCTTTTATATATGGATGATATAAAATTGTACGCAACACATCCTCCCACAATAAGGCCCTACTAAAGACTACAGAGGTGTTCTCGAGGGATATAGGTATGCAGTTTGGACTTGGCAAGTGTAAAACGCAGACTGTAATACGTGGAAAGCATGCTGTAACGGGACTCTTTGAGCTGGACAGCGGAGAATCTATTGATCCTATGGAGGTGGGTGAATCATACAAATACCTAGGCCTACAGCAATCCTTTCACTCGGAACACACCAAAATTAAAGAGGAAGATTTTTAAGAAGTATGTAAGTCGGCAACAACCATTATTAAAAGCCAATTGTGCAGTAGATCATGATTAGTGCACTTAACAAATACGCCGTGTCAGCTGTCTCCTATACATTTGGAATTATAATGTGGACAAAAACGAATTGAAAGAATTACAAGAACAACGATGACAAAATATAGAATCCACCACCCAAAGTCAGCAATCGAACGAATAGCCCTGCCAAGAACACACGATGGCAGAGGAGTTACAGATCTGAATTTCTTGCTGGAAAAACAAGTTCACAACTTAAGAAAATACTTCCTTGAAAAAGCCGATGTTTCTCTACTCCATAAAGCAGTCACTTTTGCGGATAAAGGATATACACCATTAAATCTGAGCAATCCCCGGAACATAGAGGAGAAAACAGAATCCGAGCATTTTGGACAAGTAATGGAGACCTGGAAACAGAAGGCCCTGCATGGAAGGCACCCTCACGAACTTGGCTCTGAAGATGCCGACACACCTGCATCGAGCTATTGGCTGACTCATGGGGATCTATTCCCGGAAACAGAGGGATTCACGTTTGCTATCCAGGATCAGGTAATCCCTACCAAAAATTATATGAGATATATAGTCAAGGACCAAGATGTGAAAATGACAAATGCCGCAAATGCCTAACTAGTGCGGAGATAATTCATCACATCACGGCCGGATGCCTACACCGAGTACCTCTACCGCCATAATTGTGTGGCTAAGATTATTCATCAGGGGCTGGCACATAAGCTTAAACTTAATACCACACCATACTATAGGTACATCCCTAGAGCTGTTCTAGAAAATGAAAACCACCGCATCTACTAGGACAGAAGCATTATAACAGACAGAAATATACCAGCGAAGCGGCCGGACATCGTTTAGATAGATAGGCAGAGGAGGAAAACTTGGCTGATTGATATCGCCATTCCTAATAATAACAACTTGCAAAGCACAAGTACAAGTAAGCTTACTAAGTATGCATATCTTGCTCATGAAATAAAACAGGAATGGCATCAAGACAGCAACATGTGCCACTGGTAATTTCATCTACAGGGATTGTTCACAAAACGTTATCAGCCCACCTCAAAACACTTAGGCTCCATCCACACGTAATAACTACACTGCAGAAATCTGTCATCCTATCTACCTGTAATATAGTCCTTAATTTACAATAGTGAGAGTCATCTTGCCACAGGCCGATGGCCCTGGAAAACCGCACACAAGCGAGAAATGGGAAAAATAATAATAGTAATAATAATAATAATAATAATAATAATAATAATAATAATAATAATAATAATAATAATAATAATAAGATCTACAAATGGAACATGAAAACAATAGTAGCCCCTGTAGTAATCGGCGCCACAGGATTGATATCGCACAACACCTGTGAAAAAGAAACTCCCCGGGACCCACAATCTGTTGTCACTTCAGAAAGCGGTTGTACGGAGTACCGCTCATATAGTACGGAAAGTACTATAGGAAACCAGCAGCAAGCACAAGATCAACATTGAAGAAAGAGTAGCCTTAGGTACACGGTGTGTACCCGGTTACTTCGTCAGAATGCCAAACCAAATCCCCATAGAAAAAGCTATGTGATACCGAAAAAAAATAATAATAATAATAATAATAATAATAATAATAATAGCGTAGGAAATAAAATACCCGCCGTGGAACAAAACCGAACCTTTCATGAAGTGCAATGAAAAATAACAAAACCTCTGATATCAACGACGTTAACGGGACCAGAGTGGCAACACCTGGTGTCGCGTCCGGCAGGGGGTTAGAGGCACCCCAGGTCGTCATCAAGCGAAGTCTTTAAAGTAACACCCCAGCTCAATACAACATTACACCTTCTGAAACCAATCCAGACGAATCTTTCTACATCCAACCAATCAGAGGAGATGGAAACTGCCTTTTTCGCGCAATAAGTCTACAGTTATATGGTACTCAGGAAGAACACATGAACGTAAGATCAGAAGCCGTTAATTATGTCCGTAAGAACTGGAAAGAAATAAAGCCTCATATAGTATCTGATGATCCGGAATTGAAGTCCCAAAGAAACTATTGTTACAACATAAAGCTAGAGAAAACATACGGCACCAGTGTAGAAATGCTAGCGTTGTCAGAAATACACAACATACAAGTCAACATCCATGTAATAGAGAAGCTGCCAATAACAAATAATTCACCACCAACAACCATCACCAACTTACTTTTGACCGGTCACTTGGAACGAGGGCATTTTGACCTGTTGAACACCGAAAAGAAAACTGTGAACACGGAAAGAAACGAGAAGACAACAGGAAAGAATCAAAAATCACAAACCGCACAAATGAAGCCTAGAGAAAAACCCGCCAAACCAGAAACTCCCAATTCAATTAAATTAAAGACAGAACCAACCAACATCCAAAAGCCTGCACGAGACAAATGGACAATTGAAAGAAGGAGATCAAACATGGAAGAGACGTCTTCAGCGCCGCATTGCAAGGTTAAGAAAAGACCTGTCTCATCAGAAAGAAAGTTTAAATCCCAACCTTAGTGAAGCTATGAAAGAGAAAAGAAAAGAACTATATCGCAAGTATAAAGTAAAGAATAGCAAACAACACACAGCAGTGGTAGAGAAAATTAAACAGCAAATATCAGCTAAGACCTATAGGATAAAGCGCTACACAGAACGAAGCAACAAATACTACCAAAACAAACTGTTCTCTGAAAATACAAGCAAACTATATAACGAAATCTTGGGAAAAGAGAATGTAAAAAAGGGACCCCAAACCAACTGGAAATACAGCAGTATTGGAGAAGCATTTGGGAGAACGACATCAAACATAATAGTGCAGCAACTTGGATTCAAGAAGAGTACGAAAAAACAGCCACAACAAAACGAATGGAATGGGAAAACATTAGTGAAGCAGAACTCAAGCAAGCAGTAGACAGCACTACAAACTGGAAGGCAGCAGGAATAGTTGGAGTACCAAACTTCTGGTGGAAAAATCTGAACGCAGTCCATGAACATCTAGTAAAATCTTTTAACGAACTAGTAAGCGGAGAACAACCGACACCAGGATGGCTAACAAAAGGCAAAACTTACTTAATCCCCAAATCCTCAGAGACTACCGAAGCCAAAAATTACCGCCCAATCACCTGCCTGAATAATGTGTACAAAAACAAAAATTATATCAGAAAGACTCTATGCACACCTTTTCGAAAACAACTTATATCCAAATGAACAGAAAGGATGTGTAAAAAACTCCTATGGATGCAAAGACCATCTTCTAACTAGTGCCATGATCCAAAAGGACTGCAAACAAAATCGAAAGAAACTTTCAATATTGATTACAGGAAGGCATACGACAGCATCCCACACAGTTGGTTAACTGAAACATTAAACATATACCGAATATCCCCAGTATTGCTGTCTTTGCTCACAAAAACCATGGCCTTGTGGTAGACTGACTTATACCTGTCAGCTGAGACTTCAACTATCTCAGTGAAGGATATCAAGATTGGAACGGGCATATACCAAGGAGATTCGTTGAGTCCGCTCTTGTTTTGCATGTCCTTGTTTCCCCTAAGCTCAATCCTAAACAGCACAAACACCGGCTACACATGCAAAAACGAAACAGAGAAGATCAGCCATATGCTGTATGTGGACGATCTCAAATTAATAGCCAAGAGTGACGAAGAACTAGGTGAAGAGCAGAGGAGGGTTCAAGAATTCAGTAATGACATAAAAATGCAATTCGGTCTAGACAAATGTGCCAAAGCCTCATTTGTCAAGGGCACCCTGAAAACAAAAGAAAACATTACACTAGATGACTCGACCAGCATTAAATCACTAGAACAACATGAAGTTTACAAGTAGATGAAAATGATGGAATTCGGCACAAACAAATGAAAACAAAGCTAGAAAAAGAATACTACAGAAGAATTAGGGGAATACTCAAGTGTGAACTAAATGCTAAAAATAAGGTATCTGCAATCACAGCCCTCGCAGTTCCAGTCTTGCAATACAGCTTCGGCATAATCAAGTGGACTCTGGCGGAAATTCAGAAGATGGATAGAAAAACACGTAAACTTCTGAACATGTACGGTGCACTCCACCCTAGGGCCGACATAGACCGTCTATATATACCAAGAAAAGAAGGAGGACGTGGAATGCAGAGTTTATAAATCAGTCACACCATCGCCATGAAAGGAATCAGCACCTACACCATGCTGAAAGGAAATGATAAATTTATGAGAATGGTATGCCGCCAAAGTGAGAAAATGACAGAGGATAACAATGGAGAAGAAGACACAACAGCCGCAAACTCCAAGGGACCTGAAACAAAAAGAGTACAAAATATTAAACAACAATTAAAGCAGGAAATGATGAAAAAACTAATAGAAAATTGGAGAAACAAAACTATGCATGGACAGATCGCTAAAGAAGTTCAAAAAGACACAACCAATACAACCAAGTCGTGGAAGTGGCTCACCCACGCCAACCTAAAAGTGGAAACTGAAGCCGTGATCACAGCCTGTCAAGAGCAAGCCATAGCAACCAACTATATGAAGGCCAAGGTAATGAAGACTGACACAGACCCAAAATGTAGACTGTGCCAAGCCTACCCTGAAACCATACACCATATAGTATCCGGTTGCCCGATCCTGGCGAAAAAAGCCTACCTGGACCGTCATAATTCAGTTGCCGCATACCTGCACTGGAATATTTGTAAAGCATATGGAATACAAGTCAATGAAGGTTGGTATCAACATAAGCCGGACCCCGTCACCGAGAGCCCAGACATCACTCTAATATGGGACACGCAAGTAGAAACAGACCGGACCGTAACAGCGAACAAGCCCGATATCATTCTGAAGAATAAGAAGCTCAAGACCTGCATACTAATAGACGTAGCAATACCCTCAGACTATAATATAACCCAAAAAGAAGCAGAGAAGCGTCTAAAGTATAAAGACCTCCAAATTGAAACACAAAGACTGTGGGGCATGAAAACATTAGTAGTCCCGGAGCGACAGGATTGATATCGAACGCTACTTGCGAAGCTATTAAGCAACTCCCTGGAAACCATAACTTACTAGCAATGCAGAAGACAGTTGTGTTGAGTACCGCGCACATAGTACGTAAAGTACTATGACACATATAACATTAATCCAACATCTTCCAAAACAGAATTACCCTAGGTACACGGTGTGTACTCGGTAATTCTAAAGAAACGAAATTCAAACCATAGTCAAGAAACTGTGTGATCAAGAAGAAATAATAATAAAAATAACCCCGTTGACATATTGGGCTAGCCCTCGCACCCGATTATTCCAATTCTTTAGATCTATTCACCTTCAGCTCTTTCTAATCTGAAGTGAATACACACGGTTTCGAAATTAGATGTTAAAGAAAAGCGTGGCAATGTTCCTCACATCTACTTCTTCTTAGAAACCTATTTAACCTTGCGAAAAACACTTAGAAGAAAAGCGTGACGTTATTGTATACCCCTATACCCCTATCTTACTTCATCATAAAATTTGAGACTTTGTTTAATGGCATTACAAAAAATAGTCTACCATTATTGTCAATACAATCCCACTTATTTAGAAGACCCATTTTAAACTGAAATCCCTTAGAATATTCCTATATGCTTTGACCGAAATAAAAGCACATTCGCGCTTTAAATTGTGTACTTTTTGTTTTTATTTTCATCTTGCTAGCTTCACGCTTCGATGCTTTGTTAAAACGCTACTTTTATGATGTACAATTACAACAAATTGGAACAATATTCTTCAAGGGTCTCAGATTTATATCCGGAACACGCGTCTGTTATCTTAAATGTTATTGTAAGATAGACGCGATATTTGTTGGATATAGGTTAATTTTACATTGGAAATATATCTCATGGAAAACCTAAAATCTAAATTTGAAATAAATATATATTTTAATAGACATGAAAAGCTACGAGATGCATTTTTCTTCTGGTCATAGGAATGTTATTCAGAAAGTGGTAGAAATCGTGAACGAAAAGAACTCCAAAAAGCCGCTGGACGACGGGTTCACTGATTTAAGTTGCCCATTTTGCAGGAGTCATTCAGGCTAAACCCTACTGATAACGCCTAACAGGGTAGAAACCGGTCTCGAGGGTGCCTGAATGATTCTTGCAAGATGTGGCGGTGGAATCGGTGAACAACTATTTGTTGTTATTCAGAAAATTTAATTTATTGTATGGTCTTTACTGATTAAAAGGCTATTTTTGTCGCCAGCCACTCTAGTGATTTTGATGTAAGTTAGCGGGCTCCTCCTGTACTAATTTTTATTAGGATTTTATCAATACAAAAGTTAACAAAAACTATAAGCAGTAAGTATTGCAACAAATTGAGAACGTGAACCAGATTGGCGTTGAGGAAACACCCCAACAAGTGTATTAACTTATCGTTTTGTGATAAACCCTGTATATTCCTAGTATGATTGAGCCATAATTAAAACCAGACTATATTTATTTCACCCCCGGTAAACAGCAATTTGTGCATTGAAAGCATCCTAATTCAATTACTCATAAGTCCGAACCTGGATTGTCTGTAGAATCCATTATAGAAAACAATAACTGGAAATATTGTTAGTTGTCACTCTCCGTTAAGGAAAACGTTTTTAAACGTTTAAATTTAATATATCTTCATCTCAGTCAATGTTATGTAAACAACATATGTCAAATAAATTTAAAAAAAATCTACCCTCTCATATGCATTCCGCGTCCGCGCAATTCCCGTTTAGTTCTCCCTACCAGTAAAGAGGTGAAGGCTGAAGTTGAAGGAGTGCAGTACAAGCATTCAACTTAATAACAACGGCCTTTGTCGCAGCTCTGTATGACGACAAGATATTAGGCTGTTTTCTCATTTATTTGCAAAGATATTTAGGAAATATCTCGTGTACTCTGTATTCCCCTTTCCCAACTTAGATTAGGGACTCTTTTAGGCGTTTTAGACGCATTTGCTCAAGACTTAGAAGCTGTAGCGTCTCTCCCGCTGATGCCTATAGAAGAAATTAAAATACCGGTTAAAAATCTGTATTAAGAGAGAGAATCAACTTTCGAAGTCTTAGATCCCTGTTGAAGTTAATTTGAGAGAATTGCAGAAGAGGTAAAGTAACAAGGTATTAAGTGTGAAGGAAGAAGCAGATAGTTGAAATAAAATAAAGTTTCATTAAATTCAGTAAAGAACGGAGTTCATGTTAATTAAATATAATCAAGAAGTTTTGTTAGATATTTACTAATAGTTAACCTGATTTGAAGTATTTAGTTTTATGTTCGAAAGGATGAATGCATGAAAGTAGTTCGCTAACTAAAGTAGTCAATTATAAAGTTAATTACAATCCCCTCCTTTGTGGTCATAAACGATTTAATAATAATTAGTTATAGAGATGCTATTAACCATACCCAGCTAACCCAAACATTGGTTTGATAAAGCTTTCAAAACGATTCCTGAAATTTCTAAATTTACATTATTTCTATATGACTTGATGCAAAGAAATGTCAATGTAGCATATTCTCCGTCTGAGTTTAGCTCGCAGGAGGGATTACTTACTCCCATCTCGCTCTCGAGACTGAGAAAAATCCGTGCCGCAACTGAAACACTACTAGTCATCGTTATATTTCTCGGCACAATTTGCCTCTCCGATTTAGGTTTCAAGGATATTGCGAAACTACAAATTTAGCTGCAAATGGAGGTTTAATAGAGCTTACATTTGTATGGCCCGTAATCTTGGTTGAGATGCTTCAAGCCGAGGGGCTGAATACCGCTGACCTATGTGAACTGTTAGCAAATTTGCTTTTCTTGTTTGGCGGCATTAGCTCTGTTTTCGGTTTGGAAAATTCGATTCCTGCCAGCTGATCTATTTTTGAACCATGTGCCGTTTAACCGTTACTAAGGATTGGGAGTTATGCGTTTGTTTTCGGTCTTTTACACCTTTGATAGACGAACGTGGCATCACGGCGACTACCGACAAGGAGAAAGCAAACATGCTCGCCAGAATGTTTTCATCGTATTCTACCTTAAACGTCCCCCAGGGCAACATCAACTCTACCATGGCAGAAGTTAAGTTTCATCGCCGTGATATTCGTAAAATCGTCAAAGAACTAGATACGCAAAAGGCATCAGGTTCGGACGGAATACTTGCCATCGTGTTAAAGAACTGCGCCAACGAACTAACACCCATTTTTCCAGACTTTTTTCTCTGTTTTACCGAAAAAGGATTTGCCCATCTTCTTGGAAAGCCGCTCGAGTGCAACCTGTTCAAAAAAAGGCAAGAAAACCAGGCCCTCAAACTATCGCCCAATTGACCTTTTTCCAATAATCTCCATAGTACTGGAACATGCAGTCAATCAAATACCTCGAGACCAACAGATTAATGGCCTATTCACACAAATTGCGCCGTTTAAAGAGTAGGCAAGAGACGATGCTCCTGAGAAGATTGCATTTATTTGCTGTAAGAAAAGTTTTCCAGTGTAGCGTTGTGTGTAAAGTGAGGTGGTATTTTCCACAACTCTTGTGCAATAAGAGATTGAAAAGAAAGAAAAGTCGTTTTTATCGACAAAACTCGCGTTGTTTGCTGTGACGCTGTTGCCGATGAGATTGAGGTTAGCAGAGAGGACCACATCAACTCAGCTGAAAAAACAGATATTATCGTGTATCTAAAAAGATTAGTGGATGAACAGACGGACAAAAATAGAATCCTGCAGGAAAATCCGGACTTATGGAAGCAAAAATTTGCGGATGCTACAAAAAAAAACAATTTCCCGCCAGGAAAAAGTTAAACAATAACCTTCGTCTCCTTCACCGCATTTGGTGCCCCGCACTACGGCCACGTCGTCTTGTGAAACAGCTCATGGTAATGATCTCATTGTCGTTGACGTTCATGTACCAACTGTAGAGGCCGAGGAGATAAACCCAGTGGTAGAAATGGAACGGAATTGTCACAAGATCCCACCGTGTCTCAGCCACGGGCCGAAAAAGAAGAGAAACATGACTATAACCTAAAAACGAACTTGCCGGTTGACGAAGAATCAAAACAAAAACAACCAAAGGATGACGGTTTTAAACAGGTCGTTTATCGACGTAACAGAAAAAGAAACATCGACCCTAAAATAAGACCGAACTGCGTAGAGAGTACAAGAGATGATAGTACTTCCTTGAAGGCTGTAGAACCAAGAAATCTGTCATGGCTCTTTGTTTCACGACTGGCAGAAGACACGGTTGAAGATATAAAAAATTACCTGAAGACAAATAGCCTTCCAAGTTGTGATTGTGAACTGATCGTAACCCAAAGGAAGAAATACTATAATTATTATTCCTTCAAACTGGGTGTTCCAACTAACGGGAAAGCGGAGATTCTTGAGCCCAAGTTGTGGCCTAAGGGAGTACTTATAAATGATTTTTTAAACTTAAGGATAGGGACTGCAAACAGACAAATACCAGCGAAGAGCAGACAATAGGAAACATTAAGTTACTCCACTATAATGTACAGCCAATAAGTAATAAAGTGTATCCACTGGAAACTGCCTTGGTTGACAAAGAAATTGATGTGCTCTGTCTGTCTAAACATTCGCTATCTGCAGAAGAGTTGACCGCTCTGAGTGTTGATCGATTTAAAGTAGGTTCATACACATACCGAACTGAGTTCAGGGGCGGCGGAACATCAATTCTTGTAAGAGAGTCATTAGATTTTTCAAATGTATTTAATTTTAGTAACGTTATTATAGGAAAATGTATTGAGATGTGTGTTGTATTTTTAAATTAATTTGATGTTTATATAGTGAGTTTGTACAGGGCACCCAGTGGCAAATTGGGCGCTCTTCTGATCTATCAAATAGGTCATCAAAAGCGGATTGTTTTGCAATATGTCTTTCGGAATAGGTAATTCCTTAGGTGACCCAGACTCCCGGAATGTCATATACTTACTTGGAGGCTATGGGTTCCGAAGGCTGATTTTTGAACTGACGCGTGGGGGTTCCTGCGTTGACAATGCATTCGTAAATTTCTCATATGAAACTTTTTCCACACAAATAGTTGAATATTTCAGATCATAAGGGATAAATAGTTGGTACCAAAATTTTCAGAAAGTCTTTGGAACTGTAGAGAATGTCTCGTGGTATTTTATTGAACTTAAAGGGGTGAGCACTGGTGATAAGTTTGATACTTTCATGTCTATCTTAATGGATGCATTTCTTAATGCATTTCCGAAAAATAACATTTACAAAGAGGTCAAACCAACCTAATAAAGTAGGCTGATTTTCCAGTGACCTTAAGCGAATGAGAGTGACTTTATTGTTTGTAAGTGAGGTGTGCAAGGGATATGATAGGGCAAATGATTAGCTGTTCTATAAAGACTTGAAAAACAATATAAAACTGCTATAAATGAAGCAAAGAGAATTTCAAATGATAGAGCGATTAGTACATCAAAAAACCCCACTAAATCGATGTGAAATATTATTAATGCTAAACGCAGTAATGAGGGCAGGGAGTTGAGGTGTTCAATAAGTCTTGAGCTGTTCAGTTCTTTTTTACAGGTATTGCAGAGAAGCTCCTTAAAGATCTCCCAATGAGTAACTATGATCCTCTTTTTCACCTGTCTGGAACAAATATCACCTGTGATAAATTTAGCTTTAAAGAAGTAACTTATAATGCTGTTAGGGAGATTATAAATAGTTTGAAAACTAAAAAAGTTGTGATATTTATGGATTAAGTGTACATACCATATTGTCAATTAAAAATCAAATTATCATACCACTAACAAAGCTAATTCATCTGTGTATATGTGAACAAATTTTTCCATCTAGTCTCAAAAAAGACGTAGTTTCTCCAATTTTCAAAAAGGGAGATAAAAAGTCTGTAAATAACTGTAGGCCTATCTCTTTGCTTCCCATTTTCTCCTAAATTTTTGCAAGGTAATAGCAAGTCAAGTTGTAAATTTTTTTGAATCCAATAACCTATTTTCCAAGTGCCAATTTGGATTTAGACAGGGTAGAAACGCTGTGCTTGAACTCTTGCATAACATAATGAACGGTTATGAGGACCGGCTCTATCTATCTGCCCTGTTCTGCGATCTTAGCAAGGCATTCGATTGTATGACACATGAGTTATTGTTTCAAAAACTTAATTATTATCATTTTGACGAGAGGAGTATTAAACTCATATCTAGTTACTTGCGGGATTGCTGGCAGGTAGTGAGAGCCAATGGTCAGTTTTCTGCCCCAGCAGGTATAAATATGGGTGTCCCTCAAGGCTCTGTGCTGGGACCGGTTCTTTTCCTGATCTTTACCAATGATCTCCCCCTGGAAAACCAAACAGGTAAATTAGTTCTTTTTGCTGATGATACTACAGTCTTTGTAACTGGAGAATCTGAAGCAGGAGCCCATGCAAGCCTAAATGAGGCTAAACAGCAGGTTGAGGACTGGTTCCTGTCAAACAGGCTTTTGTTGAACCGAGAGAAGACGCAAATGATCACTTTTACCTTAAGAAATACTATGCTTGCTGATAAAACATCCTCAGTAAAATTTCTTGGCCTCCTCTTGGATGAGCCATTAAAGTGGGATGCGCACGTTGAAAGTATGTGCAGAAGGCTTGGTAGTGGTGTGTTTCTATTGCGTAATCTTTTTGGTTGTGTATCTGATGCCACCATGAGAACAGCCTACTTTGGGGTTGTTATAACAGTGTCATGGCATATGGTGTACTTGTATGGGGAGGATCTTCTCATTCGCAACGGGTCTTTGGCTTGCAAAGAAGAGCCATCAGGATTATGTCTGGACTAGGTTACACGGAGAACTGCCGAGG
Source organism: Pissodes strobi (assembly GCA_016904865.1). Taxonomy (NCBI): domain Eukaryota; kingdom Metazoa; phylum Arthropoda; class Insecta; order Coleoptera; family Curculionidae; genus Pissodes; species Pissodes strobi. Next base: position 359,386 of record MU182241.1, read on the forward strand.
TGCTTTTGCTAGGTTGGGCATACTTACTCTTCCGTCATTTTTGTTAAGCAGAATAGTAACCTTCTGGCATACCGAGATATACATGATAATGACACCAGAAACAGTACCAAATTATATCCCAATGTATTGCCGCTTGGGATGGTGCCAGAGCAGACCAGAATTTATTGCGGTTAAGCTGCCTAATTTAATTATAGAAAATCCGGTAAAGGCATTTAAATGTCATGTGAAGAAGGTTTTATTGGGGAAGTCATTTTATAGTGTAGATGAGTTCCTTAGTTGCCCTGTACAATACTTTTACCAACTATGTTCCATATGTCAGCCAATAATACTGTTTATAGTTATGCAGGTGACAGTACCCTTGTTTCCCAATTTAGATCATAAAACCCTTTACTAGCGACTCAGACGTATCACCCCAGATAGAAGCGGAGAACAACAATTAATCAAGATCTGGAGGAAGTCCGAAATTGGGGCGACCGAAATTTGATCCAGTTCAATGCAGCAAAAACCCAAGCAGGCACATTTACCAAGAAAGCCCATACGGCGGTCTTTGACGCCATTATGGCAGGATTGATCATTCCTTCATCTTCGCAAATCGGACTACTGGGTGTCTCGGTCAATAGCAAGATGTCCTGGTATGGTAACGTTGCTAACATCGCAAAGTCAGCATCGCAGAAGCTTGGTGCGCTATGTCGCAAAAAAAAACATTATACACCGCAACAACTGCTCTTGTTCTACAAAGCGCAAATAAGACCATACTAACCCAAACTAACCCTAAAGCGGCTGATTCCATTCAGAAGAAAGATATGCATTACGTCCGAGACCCTGGAAACTGGATAATCTGAAACACCATGATTTAGCCCTCTTCATCTTGCCATCAGTCACGCCTGTCAGACAGTAGCGACAGACGGCGAGAGCAAACCCGTTCGTTGTATAACTACGTACAAGCGCACTCAGCCTTTTTTGGTCCACTCCTGAACGTAAGCCTCTTCCATTTTTTTCCATGTTCCTCTATTTAGCGCCTTTTGTATCCAGTTGCTTACCCGCTATTTTTCCAATATCGTCTATCCATCTTATGAGTGGTTTTCCTACGCTTCTCCTTGTTTGTCGTGACCTCCATCTGACTATTCTTGATGTCCAGCTGTTTGTGTCTTCTCTAGCAACGTGTCCGGCCCATTTCAATTTGAGGTGGGCTACTCGTTTCATGATATCAGGGATTTTTGTTCTTTGTCTAATTTCTTCATTTTTGACCCTGTTCCTCAGGCTAATGCCGAGCATTGCACGTTCCATCGCTATCTGTGCTACTCTAAGTGTTTCTGCGCTTTTCTGGGTGATAGCCATGGTCTCCAGCCCATATGATTGGACAGGTAGTATGCAGGTTTCGTTAACCTTTCTTTTTAAATTTATGGCCATATCTGTGTTTTTAAGTATATGTTTCAATTTCCCAAAAGCTGCCCATGCTGCCCCAATTCTTCTTCTTATATCCCGGGTTTGGTTTTCTTTCCCCAACTTCACCGCGTGTCCTAGGTATATATACTCTTCTACCGCTTCTATCCTCTCATTGTCTATCGTAATCGGATCGTTGTTGCTACTCATTATTTTGGTTTTATTTATGTTCATTGCTAATCCCACTTTTTTTGAGGCATTGTTTAGTTGTTGGATCATATTTCGCAGATCATTTATGTCGCTGTTGATTAGGACAATGTCATCTGCGAAGCGCAAATGATTGAGGAATGTATAATCGATATTTATACCCACATTTTCCCAGTTGAGTTGCTTAAAGACATCTTCCAAGGCAAGCGTGAATAACTTGGGTGATATCGTGTCGCCCTGGCGAACTCCTCTTCTTATCTGTATTTTATCTCTTTCCATATCTTCGTCTATTTTTACATGCTCATAAATGTTTTTTAGAACGAGCGAGTATCTGGAATCGATTCTTGCATTGTTCATCGCCGCCAGTACAGCCCAGATTTCGATTGAGTCGAAAGCTTCTTGATAATCTACAAAAGCCAGATGTATGGGGATATTATATTCTGTGGCCTGCTCAATCAAGGTTCTGATTGTTTGGATGTGGTCTGTGGTACTGAAATTCCTTCGAAATCCTGCCTGCTCTACTGGTTGATAGAAGTCGAATTTTCTAGAAAGACGGTTGGTTATGATTTAGTTAAAAGTTTATACAAGTGGGATAGCAGGCTTATTATAGGACGATAGTTTTCAATATTTGTGATGTCGCCTTTTTTTAAATAAACTAACTGCTTCTTCTATGACCTCGCCTACTATTTTCAGCATTTCACAGGTTATTCGATCTTCTTCACTAGGTGCCAAATTTCGTTCGCATTTTTATAACATCTTCTTCTTTAAAGAAGAAGAAACCTTATTCCATCAACTAGAGATGAGGTTTATAAAAATGTTCCACAACACAGATAAATAAGGAACCCAATTTGGCTAAGACAAACGGAAATGTAAAGCAGATTCAAGGGAAGCCGCAGGCCAAAGTCGGTAACAAAATAGGCAAACACGAGGGATATTGGTACTTTTCCATTTTTAACTGTGATTTAAAATAAATTTAATGTTTTCAATAAAGTCAGGGTTTTAAAGTCATCCACTGATCCTCGTACCAATTTCAATATAAGTACTTTGTTTAAAAGTAAATATTATCTCTCCCCAAGTTTGAACTTGTACTTAAAATATATTGTATGAACATCGCAAGCGATATTGAGCCTTCACTTGCAATCAGCAAATTTTCTATTATAAATTCTCGAGAGGACCCTTAGTCCGACAGACCATGTCGCCCACCAAATCCGCTCATCCAGTGACCATATGCCTACACATAAGTACAATCCCCTCTAGATGCCCTAAACCTGTGTAACCCAAACCTTAGCTACTGCTCAAATTCGACTTTGGAAAGTACATCTCTGGCTGAGTCCCTCGAAACTTAAAATTCTGCCCCAGTATCGGAGTGCTCCCCTGCAAGTATAGCAATGTCGAACCTAAGATAAATTTGTCCAAGCTTAAAGTTAACATAATCGCAAAGTTAAATCTGTCAAGTAATAAAAGTCAACTGATCTCTGACTGATAATAATAGGGAACTTGAACATTTTTTTTTTATTTCTTTAATATATTTGCCTACCTATAGAGACAGCACACCCCAAATATCAGCCCTTAAATCGCAATATTTAATTTGCAATAAAAAATTAAAGTTGTGACCGCAAGCTACACATTTTAAACGACACGTGACGTCACACCGCTCGTTCGATCGGAAAGCAGTCATTGACATATTATCTTAAAATGTCAGTGAAGGCAGTGTGGCATCGGCAGCCACAAGTATTAAAATATATACGTTTATTACTGCTTGTCGTTGAATTACCAGGATGTTTGTTATAATTCGTGATGATTTGTACTTTAATCTGTGCTTTAATATTAATAATAATAATGGAAGCTAAGACGTTTCCTGCTCTGCCGTCCGTCAGGCGCGACGACAAACGAGCTACTTGACGTCACAACCGTTACAAGAAAAATTTGAATTATGCAGTTTTTAATTGCTTATATTTATTATACGAAAATTAAAAAATAGTTTTTTTGTGAACTGTGGTTCTTTTAATAGTATTAAATCATGTTTGTGAGTAATATTTTTCAAATTTAATTTTTATGCAAGTTCCCCATTGCGTTAAACTAGCCTGCCAATGAACCATTCGAGAGGCTAAAATAATTACCTAAATTAAGTAGACAATACTAACTCTAAATAAAAGAGAGCACAACTCCAAAAAACTGCATTATAAACAGTGACCAAGGTTCATAAGCAATAATTCAAGTATACCTCAAGAGAAAAGACATGCGCATTATAGTTATCGAGTAAAGTGTAAGCTCATTAAGTTTTTCTCATTGGACTTTTAAAGGTGTGTATTCTTACTGACGTAGATGAATCCAACCCTTTCAGCATCCAGCAAATGGAACAACCAATATCTTCTTCTTCTTCTTCTTCTTCAGCCTTCTTCCATCCGTTTTTGAACATAGGCCACTTCTGTCGGCCTCGTGCAATCCGGAACCAGCTTCGACCTACTTCTTCCTTGATATCATCTATTCAGCGCCTTTGTGGCCTACCTCTACTTCTCGTTGTTTCTCTGGGTCGCCAAAGTACAACCCTGACGGTCCATTTTTCACTGTTCTGGCGTGCAACATGCCCTACCCAGCTCCACTTTAACTCGGCCACTAGTGATATTACGTCTGTAACTCTAGTCATTCTCACTCTATCTCTAAAGGAAATCCCCAACACAGCACGTTCTATAGCTCTCTGAGCCACCCTCAAGCGATCAGCACTCTGTCGAGTCAGTGTTGTGGTCTCCAATCCATACGTTGTCGCCAGCAAAATGCATTTGTCATAGACCTCTCGTTTCAGGTTCATTGGGATGTCAGTGTTCTTCAGTACGTGTTTAAGTTTACCGAAAGCAGCCCACGTGAGTCTCACTCGTCTAGTTATCTCCGCTGTTTGATTTTCTTTTCCTAGTTTGATTGTATGACCTAGATAAACGTATTCTTTGGCATTCTCAACTATTTGATCGCTTATGTTGATATGAGCATTGTCGGGGTTCATTGTTTTGGTCTTGCTTATGTTCATTGTCAGCCCTATACTTTTAGAAGCTTCATTCAATTGATGCATCATTTCTGTTAGTTCGCATAAGTTGCTGGAAATGATGACGATGTCATCTGCAAAGCGTAGATTATTTAGAAATGATCCATCAATCTTTATTCCCTTTTGTTCCCACTGAAGTTTTTTGAAGACGTCTTCTAGAGCCAAAGTGAATAACTTTGGCGATATTGTATCCCCTTGGCGTACTCCTCGATTTAATTTGATTTTATCTGTTTTCGTGTCTTCGTTAATTTTTACTTGCATTATTGCGTGCTCATATATAGTTTTTATAAGAGCACTGTACCTAGAATCTATTCTGGCGTTGTTGAGGGCATTTAAAAAGGACCATGTTCCTATAGAATCAAATGCCTTTTGGAAATCAACAAATGCAAGGTATATGGGAATATTGTATTCTGTTGTTTTTTTCTATTAGGGTTCGCAGTGTTTGTAGATGTTCAGTTATGCTGTATTCGCTTCGAATACCGGCTTGCTCCACTGGTTTGTAGAAATCTAGTTTTCTTGAAAGACGGATGGTAAGTATTTTAGTTAAAAGTTTATAGATGTGTGACAGTAAGCTGATAGGACGGTAGTTTTGGAGATTTGTATTATCCCCCTTCTTGAACAAACCCACAACTTCTGCATTATACCAAGGATTCGGTATTCTACCATCCTGTAGACATTTGTTGAGCACTCGTTTCCTCTATCTTACGTCCTGCAAATTTCAACATTTCCACTGTAACATTGTCTTCTCCCGATAATTTACCGTTCTTCATCATGCGCAGAGCTGTTCTTATTTCCTCCAGGAATATTTCCAGAAAATCTTCTGAGTCCACATTTGTTACCGTTACCCGATGACAGTCAGCTTCCGCAGCAGGTATCCCAGCAAATACAACCAATGTCTAGAATAACCAAACTAAATTTCTGGGCAGAAACCAACGCGAAGAGCACAAATTCGTGCTTAATTTCCTGATAATGTGGATGAGCAGATCTGGAAAGGTTGACAGATACAGACACACACCTCGCTCAAGGCAACCAAAAATATAAAGAGTTAGAAAAAGAAAAGGAGAAATAGGTGACGGCCGAAATTTTGGATATGATGAAAAAAAAAGGAAAAACCAGTAAAACTGGAATCTAGAAGGCTACATCGCAGTTAATCAGAAAATCCAAGGAGGCATAACGTGATGACTTGCGTGGACGGCGCCGCGCGGTGCTTCCGGCTCGGACGGCACGAGCGGCAGAATCAAACAAATGCAAGAAATGAACGTGTCATACGATACGTAGAAGCATTTAAAGATCCTTTACAGGCGTAGCCGACTATATTAAAATCGGCTTCTCCTATTGGTCGATCTATCTCGTATTACAATATGTCTTCATGATGCAATCGATTCCTCGCAAGAGCTCTCATGGTGTAGAGGTTTAGATCGTTGGGTCTCACCTGGAAAACACAGGTTCGGACCCCGTTGCTTCTTTTTATTTTTTTTTTAAAGATTATGTTTCTAAACAGCTTTTTTTCTTGATTTTGGGTATGTCTTGGGTTAGATTGGGTTAGCACCTGGTTAGTTTCCTTTTCTTGAGCCCCCGTAGCGAGCGAAGCGAGCGGAGGGCCATGCGGATCGACCAATAGGAGAGGCCGATTTTGATATAGTCGGCTACGCCTGTAAAGGATCTTAAAATGCTACGTAGAAGGCTTCTCGCGACGATAGCGGCACACTGGGCTCTCGAGCGGCACTAGCGGTAAAACTGTTTGATTTCGCCGGTCGGGCGCCGCACGCGGCGCCGCTGCTTCGGTTGAGCATTGGACAGTTGGATACCGAAGGGCTACTATTTTCCTTGAAGAATTCCAATTTTTAGACGACATGAGTAGCACTTTTACGGAATTGTTGATAAGTCTGGTACAAAACCGCCGGCGCCGTGTTCTTTGAGATATGAAACATAAAGACTATCATAATAGGTTGTTAGTCCACAGAGAGTGGACAAGAATATCAGCTGATCTTCAAGAAACAAGAAAGAAACATATACAGGGTGTCTATTTTATGTGCGTACTCTATCGATATCTCCGAAAAGGTTCGAGTTACAAGGTTGATTATGTCAGCAAAAAGTTGCAACGAACGCAACAGAAATCACGCAAGACACTACTGCCGCCTCTGCTGGTCAAGTTGCGCTAACCGCGGGTGCCGGGGCTAAACCCTGTACAAAACCAGAATATTAAATACATTCAAGCCTCACAATTTAATTGTTTGAGCGCCATACAAAAATATTTAAATAATGTCTCATTTTTGCAACAGATCCACGCCAGCTCGCACAACTATTAACAATCCACGCTAATAACATTTCCAGATAGCAATCCCTAGTAGGTAAATGTTAAATTTAATTAGAGACCAATTCCAGTCCAATCGATATTTCCAGTTTGTGAAACACCTATAAAACGCCATTGGAAAATCTAAATACAAAGAGCCGTTCGAGTTTTAAGCTGGTGAACATTATGCACTCTGGAATCAAGAGTAATCGAAAACCAATAGAAAACCAATTTCAGATAGTTTTCCTATTTGGAGGCGTCGAGGGATTTAGATTGAAACATCTGTCTGCTGTTCACTTTAACTATCGCGGATATGGAATAAAATTGATATAGCCAGCTATAGGGCATTACCTTGATAATTGAAATGCACGGCACAGCAAGCATTTTTTACAACTTCGATATAGAAGGTATCTCTACTGCTACTTCATTCTCGAAGATTTTAGAAGCGATATATCAGTAACGTTTTATTGATTGATGATATGTCATGATGGGATTATGGATTAATTTGGTTAGTCTGGATATATTTGAGGCATGCAGCCCCGAATCATCCATCAGGCCCGTGAGGCCCGGGCCTTGGACCCATCGAAAAGAGGGCCCGAATTTTCCAAAAATATACACATATATATTTAGGACAGGGTAGGTACAGCAGGAAGGGGGGCTGATAAAGAGGCCCGTAATCTCAATCGGGCCTAGGGCCCCAAAAGTTGTGGATTCGAGGCTGATAGTATGTCTGACCGAACACTGACTTTCTAAGAAGGAGAACATTGTATAAAACTATAAATACAAACTATTCGGCAAGGATACACTCTTCTCGATGAGGCACGCCCATTTTTATAAAACAATGTCTAAATTTTAATATCATAAATGTTCCCTCATGAAAAATTTTCTGAATATTATTATATAGGTCTGAAAGGTTTTGCTGTAAATATTTTTACAGTATGTACTACAGTACACTCTTGAACGGGAAGTTTTGACATTTTGAGAACCGTACAGATCCATTACCCAAATCTCTGCGACCTATAAATCTGACATATTTACAATTCAAAAGTCTGGAGATATGTTGGAAGGATGTCTGGCATGGTATTTAAGTACTCTCTTTGCATCTATCAATAAGCATACAAGGCTGGAAAATCAACACTCAATAATCTTGTTGCAAGCATCATCCAATCCCTAGAAGCGAAGGACATGGTGGTATCAGCATGCCTGGACATATAACAAACATTAAATACCAGACCCTCTCGATGAGTCTACTGTCTGGAATCAGACATATGAGACTGGGTCCTAGGTACACCAGAAAGTAGAACGATAAAAACCTACCTTCAAAGCAAAGTCAGACTCAGGGTCTCTAGGGGTGTCCGCTGGAGGGGGGGATGCTTTGGCCTCTTCTGATGGATAACTTTTCGGCTATGATTTTTCTGTGGGGGTTGAACTACAAGCATAAGCAGATGATTTAGTCACCCTAATAAAAAGAAGGACCGAACTGATGACCTCTAATGTCATTCAGAACTACTGGACAAGATTTATGAATAGTGTGTGAGGCAGTTTATGTCGATAAACCCTTACAAATTGGTAATTGTACCTGGTCAATACAAACAAATTAATTTTATTAATTGCTTTAAGCCATAAAGGTGTAGGTGGCCAATTAACTGTATAATTAACCACAAGTAAAGTAGTGGACTGTATTAAGATAGGGGGGTGAAGGTTTTACACATAGATATGAATTGAAACCAGGTAGGTATGTTAACGTACTCTAATAATGCAATTATGCATTTGCAATTCATGTAAAAAATATATACAATTTATACACTAATTTCACGCATTCTTCATTCATTCACATAGAAAATAAATATATAAAAGGTTTCTTAATTATTAATATCTACTAAAAAGTCTTGATCTGTTAATTTAAAATGAAACTTTTGTCTTTAAAATTTTAACTTCCTTTCACTCTACAAATACCACTTGTTTCTCTACTATTATCGTATCCAGGGGTAGTAGTAGTAGTAGTAGTAAGGGTGGGGGGCCGAAGCCCGGTAAGTAGGCCTATAAGTCCCTTTTCACCATCCCCGATCCGCCCTCCCCTACCTGGCTACTTCCAACACCCGGCCCGCACTGAAACGGCCTGTCACCTTGATAATGGTGAGGACGTCCTCCCAGTCCAGATCCTTTAGATCTTCCCGAGCAAGTGTTGGTGCTCCCAGTATCTTCCTCCTTAGGCGACTCCACCTATCACAAATTCCTATATAGTGGTATGAGAACTCCTCCCCTGTCCCGCAGTTCGGGCAGAGTGGGCTGTCCCTCACGCCGATAAGGTGCAGATGTCTGTTTAGGCTTCCATGCCCAGTCAGAATACCTACCAAGTTCCTGATGTCCTATCGGCTCTTTTTTAGCAGTCGCCTTGCTCTGGATCCGTCAGGATTTAGAATCATTTACTTGGCTTGTCTGCATCCTTCTTTTCCTCTCCAATTGTGCTTTGCCTTGTTCCAGGCCCAGTTATTTAGTTCCTGAGAGATTTGCCTTTTACTTAAGCTCAGACCAGGTTCTGGACCGACGAGGTGGCTCATTGAGCCTTGTCTTGCCAATTCATCGGCCCGTTCGTTGCCCTCGATGCCACTGTGCCCTGGAACCCATCTGAGTCTTACTTCCTTGCGCACAACCAATCTGTCTAGGGCGTCTCTACATTCCTGAACTAGCTTACAGCTTGCCCTGGGTCTTTGGATCGCCCTGAGAGCGGCTTGACTGTCCGAGTAAATATATATACTCTCTACACCTTCTGTTACTTCCGCCTTGGTTTCTACTTCGAAAATAGCAAACACCTTCGCCTGGAAAACAGTGGCATATCTCCCCAGCGAAGTGCTTTCTCCTGATTTAGTGTTGTCTAGGTATACACCGGCTCCGGATGACTGTGTATTAGCCATCCATGAGCCGTCAGTGTACCATGCGTGTACGCCGCTCGGCGTACGTACCTGGCCTGACAGCCACTCTTCCCTTGATGGAAATTCCACTTGTAAATTCCTTCTCAGTCTTAATCTGCCATCTGGAATATTGCCTTTGGTCGCAATGATGGGTAGATCCCTACTCATTTTGGCGGCAATAGTCGTATGGCCTTTCCCTGTGTAGTCCGTTCGCCATAGGCCACTGTCGATCATCCTTTTGTGAGCCGCCATTGCCTCTCTCTCAATCCAGATCGGGAGGTCCGGCAGCCCCAGGATGATGTTCAGTGCTGCTCCGGGAGTTGTTCTCAATGCTCCGGTAATACCCAAACAAGCCAGCCTTTGCAGTCTGGCCAGTTTCTGGGCATTAGTAGTGGAAATCCTCGGTCTTATCACAGCAGTGTACAGCCACTGGAGGATGTAAGGTTTTAAACCCCACTTCCTACCTACCGTTCTCCTTAGTTGCCACATAATCGCGGTTGTCTTATTCACCACCTGTTCAACGTGTGCCTTCCACGTCAATTTACTGTCTAAAATAACTCCCAAATATTTGACTTGTTGACTTAGGCTCAGTCTCGTCTGGTGGAGTATGGGATGTATAAAACCTGTTAGATTTCGTTTCCTTGTGAAGAGAATGAGTTCGATCTTCCCTGGGTTTACTGAGAGACCATTCTCCTCACACCAACCTTGAACTATCCGACACGCCACCTGCATACGCTCGCAGACCGTTCTCACGAACTTGCCCGTGATCATTACTAGCCCGTCGTCAGCATATGCTTGTGCGTAGAATTCCTCAAGATTTAACCTTCTCAGGAGGCTGTCCATCACCAGGCACCACAAATGTGGCGAGAGGCAGCTGCCTTGTGGACAACCCCCTCTTACCCCGGCTTCGACGCGAACTTCTCCCAGCATGGCGCTGATCTTTCGGTCTTCCAGTGCCGTTTTTACCCACTTGACCAAATGAACTGGTGTTCTCTTGGCCTGGAGGGCTTGACAGATAGTTTTCGTTTTAGCCTTATCGAAAGCTCCTTCTACGTCAAAGAACAGCCATTTCTTTGTTTTCTATTGCCTTTTCAGCCCTTCTAACTACAGAATGGAGAGCCGTTTCAGTCGATTTCCCCCTTCTGTAGGCGTGCTGATTATCATGTAGAGGAGAATCAGTTAAGATCTCTTCCATGATGAACCTGTCAATCATTTTTTCATATGTCTTCATTAAAAATGAAGTTAGACTTATAGGCCTAAAAGACTTGGGATGTGAATAGTTTCTCTTCCCTGCCTTGGGGATGAAGACGACATCCGCTGCTCTCCAAGCTTGTGGAACGTACCCTAGTGCTATGATGGCCTCGAATACTCTCTTTAAGTAAGGGAGTAACGTGTCAAGGCCCGCCTGCAGCATCATGGGTATAATTCCATCCGGCCCTCCTGCCTTATATGGACTGAACTCCTCCACTGCCCAAGTTATGGATTCCTCAGTCACCACACTGCGGGCAAGGTTCCAGTCCATCTCTGGCTCTGGTTCCCCGTCCCAGTTGGTAGTCTGTACCTCTCCGGGGAAGTGGGTTTTTAGAAGAAGCTCTATCGCTTCCTCTCTGTTCGCCGTCCATTGTTCGCCTGTTTTCAGAGAGCCAATCTCTTTTTGTCTTTCCGAGCCCAGCAGCTTAAGCAGACGCGCTGAGTCCGAGAGAGACTCCATCTCTCCACAGAATTTCCTCCAGCTGTCTTTTTTGCTGCGTCGGACCTCGATTTTAAATTTCCTTCTGGCTTCCAGATACACATTCCAGAGCTCCTGCCGCTACTTGCCAGGGGTAAGTAGCCTATTTAACTTCACACATTGGATTTCATCAGCTGGGATTGGAATGGATTTTCTCTACTGCAAATTTGCAGACGCTATTTTACAGTGTTACTTCTTCAAAAGAGATGCTACGATTCGGATTGTCTTAGAATTGCGTTAAAAACGCCCAAATGAGGTATTTGTTCAAGTGTGAACTGAGGTTACTGAGGTACACTAGATATTCTACAAATATCTGTGCATACAAGAAGAGAAATTGGCCCAAAAGAAATTTGACCTTTGGCCACAGGGAGAACAGCACGTTTTACTGCTATTTGAGTGAACGCTTGAACCGAACTGAAATATGATTTTTCTCACCAGCTCGGAAAGGACAGTAACGCGGGAAAGTAAGCGTCGGTTTTATTTGAGAGGGTGAAAACATCTTCTTTCTTTCTTTGACACACTGCTGTTTACTGAACACTGACGGAGACAAGGATATATTAAATTGAAAACGATTACACACGACTGAATTGACGGAATGATATTTAGCCTTATATAATGGGATCGACTATCCAGGCTTGGACTAAGGGGTAATGAAGAACTGACTTATGCTGATTTAAATGCACAAATTTCTGTTTACCTGGGGTTAAATAAATCTATTCGTGGATCAATTATGGCTCATTCATACTACATACATACAGGGTGTTATCATCAAACTATACCGTGAAAAATGACAAGTTAATACACTTGTTGGGGTGTTTCCCCAACAGTACCCTTCATTTGGGAGGGGAAGTTGGAAAGTTTAATACCGCCTTTAAGTAAGGGTGAAATAGGTTTCTTTGCTGGTGGGGTAACTACTAAACACACACAAACTACTAATTAATTATCACCCTGTGCTAAGTTTGAACTTCAACTTGGAAAATAATATGTAAACATTCAAGATAAATTATAAACGTGGGCAAAAAGCGCAGGCAATTATGAACCTTAAAGTTACAATGGTCAGCCGATATTGTTATATAAGTAGTCAAGCGGACCCTCAGTCCTACAGGCTTTTGTCTCTCATCTGTTCCGCCCCAATCTTGCTGCAGTCCACAGGGGCGTGGCAAGATTGTTCTACCTATTTCCTAATCCTCAAACCCAACTCAAGAGGTGCATCTCACAGGAGTGTATTTCTTGGGGATACATGTCTAATGTACTAAAGTCGATAGATCCGTTAAAATTCTAAGTCAAGGGATTTTTAAAGTTAAATAGATACAGTGCCCTAAGATGCTGGGTGAAATTAAGATAAACTAAGAACACCCTAATAATTATCTAATGAAATAACCAAATCTAACCATAAATTAAAACACAACATCGCTCTTAAAGAACTTTATTATAATACAGGGACTAAGACCTATAAACAATTCATGCGTGTTTTAGTGAGTGTTAATAGCTCATATTCAAATTTAATTTTCTCGTTTATCAAACCCACCTACAGAAGTAACAAAAATTAAACATATTTGAAGAAATTTATTACCTGATTATATAACGCAGTTAGCTTTGGTTGAAGTTAGTACGGTTGACGAATTAGCTCAACTTTGCTCAAATTGGAAGAATCTTCCTATTTAAAAAATAAAAGTCTTCTTGTCAGTCCTCAAGAAATCAATCCAGTACTTTTAGGGATAGGAATCAACATAATGAATTTAAGACTAATAAAACAAATAATAAATTTGATAATAAAAATAAAACTTAATATTTTAGCAAGTATTCAAATCGAAATATCTATATACTAAAGTAGTCAATATTATGCATGGGAAATCTATCGAGCCACCTCTCCAAATATAAAAATAAAATTAAGAATAATAAGGTACAATTAAAATTAAAGTTTATTCGTGCCCCACGTTGGGCGCCACTTCTCTATGGCAACATTTCCTAAACTCATTTAGCAAACTTACCAATAAATGTGAACGCAACCAGTAATACAGTGGATTTCTCGGTACACCTTAATAAAGATATTAGGCGCCACCTAGTTAACTGAGACTCAACTAGGAAAAATTTCCAATGATAATAAATCCTGAGAAGCCATGTTTGATGAGTTTTTCAATAAGACATATTTACCCAAAGTAAACACTGTAGTATAACGTACCCGGGTCGATTCAACATAGTTGAATCAGATAAGTAAAATTGTGTTTTGCCCTTATTTTGCCAATGATCGTCAAATTAGATTAAAAAGAAAAGCAAGAACAATTTTACTCACTCATTATGCGCCTCAACGAGACACAATTAGGGAAACTTGAGAGTAAAGTGCGTCATGTAAAGTAAACCACAGAATCCTAGTATGCCTAATTTATTAAAGAAAAGCGTGTCGGACTCAGCCTGGAATTCACGAGGAGAAAGAGTACGGCAGAGAAATCCTCGATCTAAATTCCTAAACCGAATTATGCTGTATAATCTATTAGTATAATAATTAATTAAATTACTGTTTCTCGTACCACAATTCGTAGTTACACACTTGTAACAATACATTTAAAACTGAAGAGGTTTTTGTTAGTTAACCAGACGCCGCTGGTAGGTACTGAGGTCCTGGATTACGGACGCTACCCAGCTATTTAGTTGCAAATATGGGACAATACCATAGTATAGTTTTATACTTATCTCTAAAATGATCATTGTATTTATAACTAGGATATTCTCCCGTCAGGGTAGGAAATGGTTAGTATAGATTCATCAAGGCCCTTGTGTACTCTCTTACTCATTCTAATATTAAAACCCTAGCACGAAAAGACAGCAAATAATACATTTTATGTTTTCACTTAAAGCAGTGTTGTTCACAGCATAACACGATTTCATTAAATATATACACAGGTTATGCCATCAGATATGAATTATCCATCAAAATAGAAGAAATATTTATGCAAATTATGTTTATAACAATATCCAAATATATACACATGTTATGCCATCAAATATGAATTATCCATGAAGATAAAGAAACATTTATGCAAATTATGTTTATAACAATATCCAAATATATACACATGATATGCCATCAAATATTAATTATCAATGAGATTAGTAGAAATATTAATAGAGATTAGTAGAAATATTTATGCAAATTAAGTTAATATCAGTATGAAAATGTATACACATGTTAGGCCATCAAATATTAATTATCAATGAGATTAGGAGAAATATTTATGTAAATTATGTTAATAACAATATGAAAATGTATACACATGTTAGGTAAAATTATGTTACTCACAATATCAAAATATATACACATGTTATGCCATTAAATATTAATTATCAATGAGTATAAAATATATAATGGTACATATTATGTTAATGACAATATATAGTTTCATTTTACCGACTTGTAATCACATATTGCAACACAAAAGCAAAACAATTCATCAAAATAAACCGTACACCCGCTGGCTTCTGACTCTCTATTTTCCGTTCTCGAGCAATACCTTTCGGATCTCCTCCAAAAAACCTCGCAAAAACTCGACTTCAATTTATGACTCGATTTATCTTTTACATGTATAAAGGGTGTCTCAAAATATATACATATATAGGGTGCCTCAAAAATGGATGTATCATGTCTAATGAAATAGTACTTTAAAGAGGTGGGTTATCTCAATACTTTATCCTTTCCCTACTATGGATCAGATCCCTTGATAAAAAAACAATTATACAGTACAATTACAATCACATGTATAAACAATAAAGCAATAAGAAAAAAGCGCTTACATAATATTGATCATTATAGACAATCTTATCACATGCAAATTGTATCAATTAATAGGTTACTAATATGTAAGTTGGTAAATAGCGCACAGGGTTTAAAATTCATGAATTTTATTCTGCCGCGAGGATATAAAATAACATATGTGTAACTAATCACTTAATCTATAGAAAATCTAAATTTGCCATGACAGCCTTACAAATGGGTAAATGATATTACTTACAAATTATGAAGTAGGTATTTCTAATCTTAAAATATTCTCCAAATTAATACCAGTATTAGTATAACGGTCCATGCATCTCCAAAGCACTTCAAATTATAACTTGACTTTTCCAAACATTGGTACACAACATCCAGCCGATGATAAGCAATAAGAGCATAAAACGCAAGTGGTGGTTTTAACCCAAAACACGCAAAAATAGATATCGCAATTAAGGGAAAGCTAGATGTGTTTACTAAAGCGGTACCCTTGAAGAGGACCCTAAAAACAATTGTTTGTCTTAACAAAAAATAAATATCTAACATGGAAAAGATTACTCATAACCTTACTAGTTTGTCATCTTCCCTATAGAACTACCTATAGGGTCTATTGCCTGGTAATAGCCTGTGGAACAAAACAAATAGTATCCATTCTAGAGACTTCTTCAAAATCAATATTCGTCAATATAAATGCAACAGCAACATAGACTCTTCTAGAAAGATTAGAAAATACAGCATGGCCATTTTGTGACTTACCACGTGGAGGTAGGATTCTAATAGCTTAACAAAACTTTTTTGTAGGCAGTCTCCATAACACTGGCACTGGTTAGGGACGAAATGCATTAAAGTAACAATAATTTCATAAAATAATGACCCTAATAATTAATTCAACCAGTCCATGAGGCACCTCGAAATGCTCCACAAAGGATGTGGACCTCTCGACAGTCTCGACTCGTTGTCACCAAGACGGCACGGCCTAAAAGGAAGCCCGAATCTCTTACAAAACGAATTTTAACACCGTCCTCCGAAACAGTGTTATCAACTTAACTTAGTTGAAATAACGATACCAAGCGCATGAAGACCCATCTGACGTCACAGCTTGGTTATTCGAACTTCTGATCTAGACCATATTCGTCAAGCAACAAGTATGTACGCCTTAGAAATCTGCAGAAAACCGTTACTTGGGAACGTCGATTCGATTGAACCTGTCTAAGTGTCAAAATCATATGTGCCAGTGCCTGACACTTAATGAATGAAAACACGAATTCTCAAGAGACGATGAAAACGAAAAGAAATAATATACCGAAACACAATTATATTTATTCATAGGATCACGGCTGTATGTTTGAATGTAGAAATAATTAACGGGTATTCAGCCAATAAGGTTTATTAAAAGATGATTTATTTTGCGTCCAAGCTTTCGGTCAGTATATCGTGACCTTCGTCAGGTCTAAAAATTATTTTTTATTACGCATGCATCATAATCAACGATTATCGCACGCTGCAGCGTGCTTAAAATGATGTTTATGATGCGCCTACTTTTTTAAAGGTTGCTATAGAAATATATGATCATGTCAAATGTGACAGATTAATATATTCGTCAATATATCCCTTAAGTTTAATATTTAAAACATTTTTGAGATTATGATGCATTCGTAATAAAAAATAGCGTATGATATACGTGTATAAGAGGCCTTTAAAGCCCTTGCGACTTACAAAACACTCCGCTGCGCGTCGTGTTTTGAAATATGTCGCGCGTGCCTTAAAGGCCCTCTTATACACTTATATCATAATATACTATTATATACTAATGTACAATATATAACAATTTTGTTGCAACTTACAATCAAAACTAGTTGAACTCAATTTTGGCAATTATAACATTTTAAAAAATATTGTAAAAAATTGGTAAAATATTAGAATATCTTATAGAACTACATAAAATGTCAAAGTCAATTTACTTTGTTTCAAAATAAATAATTTACGAGGTATTAAAGGAATACTTGATATTTGATGCTACCTAATTTAGTAATAATGGCAAGGTGTATTGGTGCAAAATTATCGATTATTTAGTGATAATATATAAGAATAAATTGAGCTTAAATCATCAATTTCAGTTCTCTTATTCATAGAATTAGTTTTGTTTATTTCGGCCATTTCTAAAAATAACCTTTTATTTAAATTTGTTTCTTTATGGAGAATTTTGATTTCATTAAAGTTTGGTATGAGACCAGTAATATATGCATGTTCAGATAAAGCAGAAGTGTTTTTTTGAAGTCTTATGTCACTTTTAGGCCCAGAGATTCTATGTTTTAGATTTTGTGATGTTTGTCCAATATACTTTTTATCACAATTATTACATGGAACTGAATATACCAAATTTGAGTAATTTAAAGCAATAGTTTTATCTTTTAATTTTGAATATAAATTACCAATAGATTTAACATTTTTAGCGCTAATTTTACAGGTTCATTTCTAAAAATTTTAATTATTTTCGGAGTAAGTTCTTTGAAATATGGAAATAAAGCATAGCAAACATTTGAAATATCATTATTTATGTTATCATGAATATTATGTTGATGTTATTTATTCTAGTGTTAAAAAGCAATTTTTTTAGAAAATTTAATGGATAACCATTATCTATAAAGATGTCTTTAAGTGTAAATTTGTATTTATTAAAGTAGGATGCACTAGGTTTATTATTCTATTTTTTAAAGCTAAAACTAAATTAATTTTCATTTTATTACTATGATAAGAAAAATAATTTAAATATCTTTTAGAGTGGACAGGTTTTAAACACCAATCGGTAATTAGAATATTATTTGCAAAACAAATCATCTTTTAATAAACCTTATTGGCTGAATACCCGTTAATTATTTCTACAATCAAACATACAGCCGTGATCCTATGAATAAATTTGGAAACTTGGGTTTAGTGCATTGATGTAATCAAATTAATTTTGAAGATATCTAAAAAGAATGCCTTTTTCGAAGATATTAGAATAAACTATGGACCGAATACCGTTCAAAAACTTAAGGACTGCAGCAAACTTAAGAAACAAAAATCTAATTTCAAGAACAGAAATGTATTCTTACTTGAATGTCGAAGAATGGGACTTGTACCTTGTCATATTAAAAATAGTCTTAAGAATGTTTTAAATCTACTTCAAAGTAATAATGGTACGGGCTTTAATGAACTTAATAATTTCAGAAACCCTGTTATTCGTAAAATTTTAAATTTAGAAATCAACATTTCACATGACAACTTAATTGATATTGACAAATCTATTAATAACCTGTCTTTAGAAACTTCAAATATTATTACAAATGAGATTTGGACTACGTTCAAAAATAATGAACATATTAGATATACAAGAATATTTGATCGAATTAAAAGAAATAATATTGATAAAATTAACAAATTAAAAAATGAAATCAATAATAAAATTAAATCTAAAGATACATGGATTAAAAATCTTACTAATATTCACTTTCCAGATGATATAAAAAAACTTTTTAGCATTAGGTTTTAAATTTTGTGTTCCTCCAAATATAAAAGATATTTCAATTCCTGAATTACTATCAATTAATATGGATTTAATATTAATAAAAAGAATTTATTTAGAGCTAAACTTACAAATATCATTACTAATTATTTACACTCTAATAAACATGTAGATCATTTTATCAATAATCTCTTTTATAAGACAAAAACATTTTTAAAAGAACATCCAAATATTTTAGTTACTAAATCTGACAAAGGCAATGTAACAGTAATAATTGATAAACAACAATACATATCTTTAGGCAATGATCTACTTGAAGATAAAAATGTTTATTCTTTAGTTAACAAGGACCCAACAAAATCAATAGAAAATAATTCTAATAATCTAGTTACAACTATATTTAAGGCAAATATTATTGACGAAATTACATCAAAAAAACTAAAAAATTACAATTCAATATGTCCAAAATTTTATGGATTACCTAAAATTCATAAACCTACTCTAGCTTTAAGACCAATTGTTTCTTGTATAGATGCCCCTAATAAAAAATTAAACAGATTTCATATCCAATATTTTGACGACTTCATACAACAAATGTAATAGCTATTATATTAAAGATTCTTTTTAATTTTCAAAATTTATTAATAACAAATTAATACCTGAAAATCATACATTAATCAGTCTAGACGTTAAATCACTCTTTACGAACATACCAATCAATTTAGTAATCAATAGTATCAATAAACATTGGATCAGTATATCCGTAAATTGTAATATATCAAATGATATGTTTATTAAAATAATAAATTTTATCTTCAATTCTAATTAGTGATGGGCTTATTCGAATGAAAAATAACCTGTTATCCGGTTATTAAAATAACCTGTATTATTCGGTTTTCATTCCACAAGTATTCGAATGAAAAATAACCTGAACCAGATACGTACGAATTCAAATACGAACACGAAGGAACAAACCTCGCTGTCGCGTCGCGTCGAATGATCAACGAGCAAGGAGCGGTTTTAATTTAGTTATGAGTTATGAAGCAAGTTTCGATGTTTTAACTCGAATAAAAGATGAGTTTTAAAATTTCAAATGTACCGGTAGGATGTGGAATTGTGGAATGTGTAAACCGAACTTGGGGGGTTGAAAACTAGGGAATATTAAGTTAAAATTTCATAATTTACTTTTATTGCCTACCTAACATAAAAAATATCCAATTTTAGGCATTTGAACGTCTAAAAAGTGCAAATACAGCAATTTGTTGACATCTTCAAAGACTCAAGATAAAAGGCGGTCGCTTTTGATCCGGCTGGCCGATATTTTTTGTTGCGATTAGGAAGCAGCCCCACATATTTCTTATTTCTTTCATACACACTGAGGGTGTATTCAGCCGATAGCCGACAAAACTCGGGGCACCGGGCACACCCCGTTTTATCTCTGCCTTCTGGCCAAGTGGGGGCTCCTTGGCTGGTGACTTTTTATTTCCCCCATACTCGTGGGATCAAAAATGGATTCAGACAAAAACAAACAAAAAGAAAATGGGGGACCCGAAAAGGGTCCCCTATCTAAAGAAATGCCCCCCTGTAAGGCGTGGGAGCAATCGGGCTCCTCAAGGGGACCGACCGCTACCCCTGCTAGCAGCGAAGGGGGCATGGGCTCGGGCTCGGCCACGGCTGGGCCCCCAGCCAGTGTAATGGGGTCCCGCTCTAAAAACAGAAGCGGGGCTCAGAAAAAGAAGGCGAAGAGGAAGAGGCTCCTGGCGGCTGGACTGACAGCGAGCTCGTCCTCGGCGCAGACTCAACCTGGCACGCCGTCAACGGAAGGCTCCGTAGGGGGCACTCCGGAAACGGCGGGCGGGAAGAGGAAAAGGAAGGTCGGCTCAGGGGCCAATCCGAAGGCACCCGGGCAAGACCGGCAGAAGGCGGGTACCAAAAGAGAGGAACCCGCGAAAGAAAGTACGACTGTGAGTGGCTCCACACAAGGGGCCCCGCAGTCATACGCTCAGGCGGCCACAGCGGAGGGACCGAGGATCCTGGTGGGTCTTCGGGGGCAGGAAACAAACCTGTCTCCCGAGGACGTGCTGAGGTTCATCGGGACCCTAAATCGCTGGGTAAGCCTCAGCATTATGAGAGGAGATGTAGCTCCCCCGAGGATCCGCACGATCAGGGTGTGGCGGGGCCATATCCTGATCATTGCGAATGACGAGGAATCCAGGGGGTGGATCCGTAGGGAGCTGGTTAACGTCAGGCCCTGGGGAGTCGCCAACCTGGTTGAGGTGGACCCGCAAGGGTTGAGGCTTAGGAGGGCGGCGGTCTGGATTCCTGGGCTGGGGGCGGACGTCTCTGATGAAGCGATAGTCCGCTGCCTTGAGGCCCAGAATGGTCTGGACTGCCGACTCTGGAGAGTCTGGAAGAGGACGACGGAGGAGAAGGGCTCCAGGATTGTGATGGGGGTGGACGATAGGTCCGCTGACACCATTGCGTCCAGGGGCTCTCTCCTGTTCTGCTTGGCGGTGCAGGTAAAGGTAACTTTGGCTGCACCGGGGTCGAGACTTGAGGAGGGGCCAGCGGCTCCAGACGGGAGCTCTCCAGAGGAGGGCCCCGAGGATGAGCTCGCCATGGACGTGGATGTGGGGGCCTCTGAGGAGGCTGCCGGTCCTTCCATGGTGGGATCACCGCTGGCCGCTCCTCAGTCAGAGGTTAACGTAGAGGTGGGGCCCCCTCCGGGAGGTGCCACAGAGGAGGAGCTCCGTCAGTCTGACTCAGACTGAGGGGCAACCTTCAGTATGAATGAAGGGTGGGCGGGCGTTGACCATGTCCATTTTACAGATAAATCTGCAGCATAGTAGGGCTGCTACGGCCCACCTATGCAGGAAGATAGTAGAGGAGGGTACAGCAGTTGTACTTATCCAGGAACCTTGGATTGTTAAATCCAGGGTAAGGGGGCTGTCCATGGCGGGATCTGTGTTGTATACACCGGATCTGACTATGGGGGACCCCAGAGCAGGTATATTGACAGTGGGACTGGAGGCCTTTTTCCTAAGGGATAAGGCTACTAGGGACCTGGTCCCTATCCTAGTCAAGATTCATACAAGCGTAGGTGTACAGAGGGTGGTACTAGCGTCAGCGTACTTCCCAGCCGAACAACCCTGCCCGCCGGAGGGAATCAGGAATCTGGTTACCTACTGCGAGGAGGTAAATACTCCACTCCTGATTGGATGTGATAGCAACGCACATCACATAGTGTGGGGCAGTGCTGGATCCAATCGGAGGGGGGAAGAGTTGTTGGAATTCATTGCATCTGTAGGGCTGCAGGTGGCCAACAGAGGGAGTGAGCTCACTTTCTTCACTACGGGACGAAGCTCGGTCATAGACTTGACTCTGTGCACCAGGGATTTGTTCCCGGATATTACGAAATGGGGTGTGTCTGTGGAAGACTCGATGTCGGACCACAGATACATCAATATAGAACTGGGCCCTTCCTCAGCGAGAGCTGAGGAAGTTAGGAACCCCAAAGCAACCAACTGGGACCTCTATAGAGAGGAGCTAAGTTGGCGTCTAAGGGACATGCCGAGGAAGTACCGGGCCTCCGATGAGCTGGATGACGCCGCAAGGTGGATAGGATCATCGATGGCCGGGGCTTTCGCAAGCAGCTGCCCCGTGACTAAGCGGCACAGTAAAGGGAAAACTCCTTGGTGGAATTCCACTCTGGAGAACCTTAGGACACAGCTGAGGAGGCTCTTTAATAGGGCTAGACACAGCGGGGTGGATACTGACTGGGACCTATATAAAGAGGCCCGGGGACAGTACAAAAGAGAGCTGAGAGGATCGCGAAGGAGTGCCTGGAGGGCCTACTGTGGAGGGGTATCCCAAGCCCCGGCCGCTGCTAGGCTCTGCAAGGTGCTGTCAAGGGATCCACTCGTCAAATTGGGCAGTGTCCGTAAGCCAGGTGGAGGCTATACGTCGTCACCGGCGGATACTCTGCACCAGCTACTGACCACACACTTCCCAGGCTCAACAGCCATGGGCCGGGGAGGTGATGGCGGGGCCGGATTCAGCATTAGAGCTGACTATGGCACTGCCAAAAAGATGGTCACCTACAATAGGCTAAGGTGGGCGATCGAGACCTTCGCCCCGTTTAAGGCGGCAGGTGAGGATGGAGTCTTTCCAGCGCTGTTGCAGCGTGACGGAGGACTTCTTAGCACGCCGCTAATGGACCTTTTCAGGGCTTCTATCGCGCACGGGTACGTGCCGGAGCCCTGGAGGCACAGCAGAGTGGTGTTCATTCCCAAAGCGGGAAGGAACGACTATACCGATACGAAATCGTATCGACCTATTTGTCTCACCAGCTTCTTGATGAAGACACTAGAGAGGCTGGTGGACCGATACCTTAGGGAGTGGGTGGCTCTAAGAGCCCCTCTGAGTCCGGAACAGCACGCATATCGAACGGGCAGGTCGGTGGACTCGGCTCTTCACCACCTGGTATCCAGGCTGGAGGAGGGGCTGGGAGGCGGACGGCTATCGGTGTGCGTGTTTGCGGATATTGAAGGAGCCTTCAATAACACAGCCGTGGGCTCGATCTGCCGATCGGTGGAGCGAACGGGAGTGGGTCCGGTCATAACGAGCTGGATCCGCTCCATGCTCACTGGGCGGAGGGTCGAGGCTAGGCTGGAAGATGAGGTGGTTAGGGTCGAGTCATCGCGGGGATGCCCTCAGGGGGGGTTCTGTCCCCCCTCCTGTGGTGCCTAGTGGTGGACGAGATCCTACGTATCCTGAGAGTAGAGCATGGGGTCTATGCACAGGCCTATGCAGACGACGTCGTCATTATGGCACAAGGTACCGAGGTGGGAATATTGCAGAGGCTTCTGGAGGAAGCACTGACAAGGTTCTCACAGTGGTGTAGGGATAACGAACTCAGAGCGAATCCCAGCAAGGTAGAGATGGTCATCTTTACCAGAAAAAGGAAGTTGGAGGTCTCTCCCAATATCGCGTTGGAAGGGACCCCTCTTGTGGCGAAGAAATGCGTCAAGTATCTGGGTGTCTGGTTGGACTCCAAACTGACCTTTCAGGAACACATTCGGCTCAAGACCGCGGCGGCGCTCAGTGCTCTGTGGGCTTGCCGTAGGGCGCTGGGAGGGACCTGGGGACTTGGGCCGAAAACTATGCTATGGATATACAGGACGATGATCGCTCCGATGCTCATGCATGGATCGGTTGTTTGGTGGCCAGGATCCATGAAAATGGCGTCCAGACTAGTGCTGGACAAATTACAGCGACTTGCATGCCTCTGCATCACCGGGGCTATGAGGACGGCACCCACAAGGGCCCTGGAGGTGCTGGTGGGGTTGCCCCCGTTGACGGACCGGGTGAGGCACGAGGCAGCCAGGGCGGCCATGAGATTGGCTGACGTGGAGATGTGGAGGGACAATGGCTCCTGCTGGGGCCATTGTGGTCTATGGCGAGGCCTGTCTGGGGACCTAGCCATCCTGGGTATGCCAGGTGACGCGATGGTTCCTGAGATAGGCTTCCCCGAGGGACTAAACTTCCTCTTCCCTACAAAGGAGGACTGGACGGAGGGAAGGATGGGAACCTGGGATGGGCTAGTCTGGTTCACAGACGGGTCCAGAATGGGAACACTGTCCGGAGCAGGTGCGTACTGTGAGGCTCTGGGGCGGGAATTATACGCCTCACTTGGCGAGCACACTACGGTTTTCCAAGCGGAAATTTTTGCGATCATGATGGGGGTCTGGGAGTCGTTAAGGCTCAATGTCGGTGGCAGGAGGATTTTCTTCTGCTCTGACAGCAAGGCCGCACTCATGGCGCTGAAGTCGGTCCGTACGCGCTCTCTGTTGGTAAGGGAGTGTAGAAGCTGGCTGATTGAACTTGCAAAGCGAAAAAAGGTTACGCTGGTCTGGGTACCGGGACACTCGGGTGTACCGGGAAATGAGACAGCCGACGCCTTAGCAAGAGAAGGCTCCACACGCGGATACTTGGGGCCTGACCCCTGTGTGGGGATCGCCCAGTGTGTCCGCGAAGGAGCTTTGGAGACCTGGATGGATAGTCGGGCGGAGGAGGTATGGCGGACGGCTCCGGGGATGAGACAGACGAGGCTCATGATACATGGGCCCGCGAAGAGTCTCGCCAAGGGGCTGTTGTGTCTACCTAGGAAGGAGTGCAGGGCCCTGGTAGGATTCTACACCGGGCACTGTAGGCTTAGACGGCACCTGACCCTGCTGAGAATTGCAGAGGAGGCGGAGTGTAGATGGTGCATGGAGGACGACGAGACTCCATACCATCTACTTACGGAATGCCCCGCCTTTGCGTGGGCAAGATTCAGAATCTTTGGCGTGACGTCGATCGAGCCAGATTCAGTGCGTCGTGTTAGTCTGAAGGAGATGCGGGCTTTCTTAAGGAGGACCGGCATCCTGGAGGTTCTCTAATGCGGGCTGGGGGCACAACGGGTTCAATTGGTGGCCTAAGTGCAAGGCCCGCTAGGGGCCACCCCTTCCATACTGATACTGATACTGATACATACACTTCTTCCTAATGAATACGGCCTGCTTGCAATACATAACACCAATTATCACCTAATATTTGTTTAGATTTAAGGTTATATATTGGAATTTAGAATGTAAGATACATAAGTCGTAATATAACTATAACAATATAATATGTACTATTAGTTATTAATATTATTATAGTACTATAAATGCATCGCCAGAGAGAACGCAATATTATTGAACAAAATATAATAAACAGCATTTTACGTTTTTCAATCAAAAATACTTAAATTCCAAAATATGATTCTTGGATGTGTTGATTACATGTAATGAACATAATTATTAAAGTATATTTTTAATAATTTTGTTCATTACATGTAATCAACACATCCAAGAATCATATTTTGGAGTTTAAGTATTTTTGATTGAAAAACGTGAAATGAAAAATGCTGTTTATTATATTTTGTTCAATAATATTTCGTAATCAAATATTTACCCGTATTCTATTGTTATTTACTTATTTATTAAGCCATGCTTAATAAGACAATTACAGCAGCTACGAGTTGCGAATAAGATGCCGATGACGCATGACGCTGAACCTCCTTCCTAACCGGTTGCGATCGCTAACGGCTAACGTGAATTTATTCGAATGATTATTCAAATAATCATTCGGTTATTAATATTATTTGAATACAAATAATTCGGTTATCAAAATAATTCGGTTATGCCCATCACTAATTCTAATCATTTTTGTTTTAATAATAAATTTTATAAACAAGTTTTTGAAACCCCAATGGGTTGTTCTATTTCTCCAACCATTGCCCAATATGTGATGGATGATTTATTAGATCAATGTTTAGAAAATTTAACTTTTCAACCACATTTTATTAAAAAATTTGTTGATGATATTATTTGTTGTATTCCTAGTGACAAAATTAATGAAATTCTTTTAGTTTTTAATAATTATCACCCAAAATTACAATTCACGATTGAAAAAGAAGTTAATCGAATACCTTTTTTAGACACAATGATAATTAAACAATACAATAATATTCTAATTACCGATTGGTATTTAAAACCTGGCCACTCTAAAATATATTTAAATTATTTTTCTTATCATAGTAATAAAATGAAAATTAATTTAGTTTTAGCTTTAAAAATAGAATAATAAACCTAGTGCATCCTACTTTAATAAATACAAATTTACACAAACTTAAAGACATCCTTATAGATAATGGTTATCCATTAAATTTTCTAAAAAACTTGCTTTTTAACACTAGAATAAATAACATCAACAATAATATTCATGATAACATAAACAATGATATTTCAAATGTTTGTTATGCTTCATTTCCATATATCAAAGAACTTACTCCCAAAAAAAAAAACAATTAAAATTTTTAGAAATGAACCTGTAAAATTAGCGCTAAAAAATGTTAAATCTATTGGTAATTTATATTCAAAATTAAAAGATAAAACTATTGCTTTAAATTACTCAAATTTAGTATATTCAATTCCATGTAATAATTGTGATAAAAAGTATATTGGACAAACGTCACAAAATCTAAAAAATAGAATTTCTAGACATAAAAGTGACATAAGACTTCAAAAAAACACTTCTGCTTTATCTGAACATGCATATATTACTGGTCACATACCAAACTTTAATGAAACCAAAGTTCTCCATAAAGAAACAAATTTAAATAAAAGGTTATTTTTAGAAATGGTCGAAATAAATAAAACTAATCCTATGAATAAGAGAACTGAAATTGATGATTTAAGCTTAATTTATTCTTATATATTATCACTAAATAATCGATAATTTTGTACCAATACACCTTGCCATTATTACTAAATTAGGTAACATCAAATATCAAGTATTCCTTTAATACCTCGTAAATTATTTATTTTGAAACAAAGTAGATTGACTTTGACATTTTATGTAGTTCTATAAGTTATTCTAATATTCTACCAATTTTTTACAATATTTTTTAAAATGTTATAATTGCCAAAATTGAGTTCAAATAGTTTTGATTGTAAGTTGCAACAAAATTGTTATATATTATACATTAGTATATAAAATAATTTTTAGCCCTGTTGAAGGTCACGATATACTGACCGAAAGCTTGGACGCAAAACAAATCATCTTTTAATAAACCTTATTGGCTGAATACCCGTTAATTATTTCTACATTGAAACACAATTAGATAAAAGAATTATAATATACATTATATGAATCTTATGATCTCTAAATTGTTTGAGCTACATATTGCAACGAATTAGCTTGAAATAATAAAAAAACTGAATGTTACATTTATGTCGAACAGATTGTTAAGTTTTTATTAACCTTTAGATCAAAGAAAAACTTGTGAGCATTTTCCTGAGTGATTAAATGAGAGCTCAAATATTAAAATCTGTGAAGACAATAGCTAGCAAATTGAACTGCACAACCGGAAACTTTGAAAGAGGTTTCCGAAACCTAGTCGAGCACCTACTATTCAGGAAGGAACAACGATCAGACCTGATGTTATAATCACATCATAAGTAGCTAGTATATCATACTGAGACATAAACATAAATATAGAAAGTATATTCAACAACTTCTAAGGTAAAACAAGGTCATGTACTTTATACACTGAACATTGGAATAATCCAATCTAAATTATATTTGCAAATAAAAATAAATATAAACTAAGCAAAGCTGTAGTATTTGTTTATGCCAAAATTTGAAAATGTTACAGTATAGTGTTAACTCATTAGCCAATGGACATTGTTATTGTTTTTGGAAGTGCTTTCTTAGTTATCTCTTCTCATCTCACTTAGCTCGATCCCTAATCTGAGCTACATAACCTGCACGCCATCCAGGGCATGGCGTCAGAGACAACTAATCGTGACAATATCTAATAATTATATTGGGCAAATCCCTTAATTTAGGAAAAATAATAAGAAAGTGAGATTATCTCTTTGGACCTGCTGCAAGATTTGTGGAAACATCTGGGGAATTCTTATGTAAGCTCTGCTTTAGTCATAACCTATTAAATATAAAAAAGTTAGATAAATGGTAACGTGCTTCTTGGGCTTATTTTTGCTTTCCAATATCATCCATCAATGGGAAAGCCAAGTAAATATTTTCCAATATTTTCAATGTTGAAATATTTTATTTTATTTTCCAGTTTGGATTCAAAACATATATCTGAGTTCAATTTAATATGGAATATGTTTCATATATTCAAAAACTTTTTGATTTAAAGATGTGCCAATCACGTATCATCTTTTTGCATTTTCGCCTTAAGATAACTTCAAAAATTTTCATCAAATGCATCGCATTAAAAATATGTAAATTTTACCAAATGTTATTTTTTATTCCAGATTCCTGGCAAGCGACTAAGATCAAAATAGATCCAGCAAAGCAGCCCAGTTTTATATCATCCAGCCAAGTGTTTAAAGTCAAAGATCAGGACACGGTGGAACTTCCGTGTGAAGTTGCAAACCCAGGTAGGTAGTGGTATTAGTTCTTCTACTAAAATTAAATGACATTCCATTAGTTCAATAAAATTCACCTCACTGCCATTAGAAACCAAAACTGGTAAAATATCTTCAATATTATATTTGTAACTATTTCTTACATTTTGCCTATGTAGCGTTGGTTTCCTTGCTATAATAATTGTGCCATCCCATATTTGCTTTTATCAAACCGATAGTAATCGATGTTAACCAAACCTAACCAATAATTAAAATGCTTCAAACGTGATAGAGAATAACTCAGCCAAAACACACAAAGAGAAACTTCCGTTTGTAAATACCTAACTCAGATATAGCCTTGTTAACTGACCGACACCAAAGCAAGCTTTATTTTATTGCAAATTTTTGAAATTCCTCCGGTTTTTGGATGTATCCAAATTATTCATATGACTGAAACCAATAAATAATTACAACGTGCAATTTAATCGGAACGAAATATTTGCTCAAATTTGATTAGGGACGTCATTCATACAAAAAAAAATCGTTTCCACAAATTTGGTTTTAGGGCTTAATTTTAATTAAATATCGGAGTGGAACTGTTTGTTATCATTTGGATAACTTTTCATCAGAATTTTAATTTAGTGCATTATTCGAATCAATCGGTTTTCATTTGAATGCCTGATGCATGAAGGCACAATGAAATGTCCAGAGCCTTTCAAATTGAAAATTAGTTTTTAAAACATATACTGGATCGTTTATATATATAATAAAGACTTTCACATAGGCTATAATAGTCCTGCCAGCCATGTTAACATCATCCCAATCCAAACTCGAAAGGAAGGGTGGAGGTATGATTTTCTCTCTCGCAACCAAATGTTTATTTCAGTAAGCATTGTTTTCCTTAAATCATTACATTTCTTAAAGGACATTTCTATTAACCCAGTGCCTAGCTCTGCTATCCCAAAGACGTATAAAACATGGATATTTTGTATAAGATCGAATTAGATTTTTTAAACTTATGAAAAACGCCGTATTTGGAAAAAAAATGGAAAATGTTAAGATGGCAAAAATTTGGAAAATATTGGTGGGGTTAGAAGCACCGTTAATAAATAATATGGAATGGCCACTTATCCGAAAAGCTCATCTTGAAAGTAATTTGGTCACTACTTCCATGCGTACATCAGACATCAAATATCAAAGAACATTGGATTCTGACCGGATCCAGCAATACATTTTAAGTCAATAAAATCATTACATTGTAAGATTTAGAAAGATCATGCTTTTATGGAATCAAGCCACGAAAATATTAATTACCTGGCATATAGCATTAAATGTATAGGCTATAGGTCTTTAATTATGGTAGGCAATTATTATTAATAAAGCCACATGGCAAATGAGGAGCATAAAAGGTCTAAACCGTTTGAACCTCTTCTAATAACAAATGATCCTTTAAGGTTGCATAAGCACGTTATCGCAGCAGGCATTTTCTTATTGACATAGTCAAAATGCCTCATTGAATATTAAAAATGCATACTCATAATTTAGGTGGATGTTTGTTCCATATTCCATATATAGTTCAGATTGTTTAGCATTAAAATTGTAAAAGCTCTTCTAAATTGCAGTATAACTAGCTCTTTAGATTGAGCTTACCTGTCACTAGTTCTCTTTCCTGAACAATTCTCTAAAAGTAATAAAACATCCTTAGAACAATTCGATTTAACTGACTTAACACGGAAATCTATCATCAATCACTTTTGAAACGATAAAAGTGTCAGTAACTTATTATATTGTTATATTCAAGTTGATATTGAAAACTCTTTGTTTATTGTTTAGTCTCTATTTGTGGAAAAGTAATTACCTCTTCTCATTTCAATTGAAGCTCAAGTAATAATAGCATATGCATTACAAGAAGATAATAATTTTTTTGCCTTATAATTTATTACTTTTACACAAAGAGGCTTTGGATATTTAAAAGACAAACATAGCAGACCGTAATAGTTTGTTGGTTGCCACCACACCATTGGTGCTCCAAACTTTAAGCACATCCTCCTCTTTCCATCTGTCCAATATCGCAAATGTTCAAGGCGTGCTTTACATACGAATTATGGAACCCAAGAGTTGTCCTAGTCTTCCAAGTGAACGTCAGGTTTTCTACTTTCCATCAAAATGTATTTGCCACATACATACCAAAAAATCTGGATCATTCACACAGTTACGACTGCTTGTGGATGACATGGTTTTAATTAAATGTTTTAAAGTACTAAAGAGGCTAAAGAAAGTCATAGTAAAGCTTTAAGTATAATGTAAATTATACCATATTTCCCATAGATTACGATGAAAATTGTACCTCGACTAAAAATAAGTATGCTTTGAAACATGACCAAAATCAAACTTTTAATCCATTAAACAATGTTAAAATACTAGTTCAACTACTTGATATTCGAAACCACCTTATTTATAATTATCATTTAGGATCATTTATTATGCTATGGTCAGGCAAAGTATTCTCTACCACCTAAATGTAAAAATAATCTTCTATTGGATTAGATTAATTTGTTTTAATTAAATAAGGATTCAGAAGAGCTAAACATAAGAGCTTACAAAAAACGTAAACCATTCAAATAATATCATCAGTCTAAGCAACATAATTGACGTCACTGTAAATTACGTATACAGGTATTAAATATCTACTATTATTTTTAAACAATTCCGGCAATGTTTACGATCAACGTAATAAACATATCAATGTTATATAATCACAAATAGTCGGGAATATTTCTCAAGGCAGACCAAGTTTACGTGCTAATTTTTGTTAATATGTTTAATAGAAACAAAATCCAAAACGCCGACTTTGAGTTACGATGTACGTTTCAAAAAATAAACAAGCAAGCCATCGACTTGGAATTCGCTGACAATGGTTGAAATAGAATTATGCACTTGTCGGTATACGTAATTTTAACATAAGCTAGGACATGCTAATACCTAAATATAATTTAGATAATTTGAATAGAATTTTAAGCGTATTATAATTTATGGAAATATCAGCCGGCGATTTTATAAGTTAAAAAAAAACAATGATTAGTGTAAAATAAATATATATATATATATATATGGGAATATTATACAGAGGGAAAAAAATAATAATAATAAATATAATAGAAATAATTAGTGTAAAATAAATATAGATAATAAGTTAAAAATAAACATGTAGGATAGGTAAACAAACCGGTCGTTAATGACCCCATCATAAATGAGCTGGTGCCCTGCCGGAATTTTCGGGGGCCACACCTGATCCCGGACCACCCGGAAATACGTAATGGAAAACTCGAAGCGCTACAAAGAGAAAGGAGAAACATTGAGGGGCACACCGTTCGACAAAATGATGAGTGAGAGAGACGTGAAAACGATTTTATAACGATATAGTATCATTTTGTACCAAATAAAACAAGTTCAATATTGAAAAACATCTCAAAATTGGTCCTTTCTTGCGTGAATAGTTACATTACAACACTTATTCCAAAATCCAAATATATTTTTCGGTTTTCGCAACCAGATATCAGCAAATATCAAACATAAAAATGTTTTAGTATATTTCTTTTTTTACAAGAAGAGGCTTGAAGATACAAACACCCTCTTTCACAGTCAATTAATATTTTGGTTATAGTAGTTTTCTTTTTCATTTCTGATTATTGAAATAACGGTGTTTCGTTTTCTTTTATATTCCTCCTAGTCCTGTACACTCCTTGTGTATTTGAATCTCTTATAAGCAATATCTCTATCACGTTGTGCATGCCTGACTACTTCTGTTAGCCAAGGGTATATTCTTGGTTGGGTCTTATGCAGCGGAGCTATCTTATCAACCGACCCCTGTATAATTTCTATAAAGTCCGAATATATTTTGTTAACATTCATGGAGGTGTAATTCCAATTTTGCCCAATAAGTGCTTCTCGAATTGTATCAATATTCTGAGGATTTAAGCTTCTGATACACATATCCTCCCTCTCTAGATGCCCGGTCTGACTTCCCACTTGAACCCCTATGGTTTCATGCTCACTGATTACAGGAAAGTTTCTAGAAACCTCTACTGCATTAAAGTCGTTTGTTATTATGTGATCGAATAGTGTAGCTGATCTCTGTTGCAAGGAAAAATCTTGGCTTAATTGGAGAATTAATCTGGAACGGCGCCCTTTACTTACTTTTTGCGACCTCCTGTATTTCGGTTTTCTCGGGCGCCACCCCTTTGATATTTACAGCGACAAAGGGGCTCGCTATTCGCCTATCGGGTAGCCTTTAGACAGTGGAGAAACGGTTGTCCAAGGTTCGGTTTTTAAATAATCGGAATCGGAATCGGTCCCTGGTAAATGAAACACTCCGTGTAAACAAAATAATGGTCGTGTTTATCCGACAGTAAGTATAAACCTAACTTTCTTATAGCTAAAAGTATCAGACAACTTATTCTAAGCGACCCAACCCGGTAATTCGTAAGAAAACTCAAAACGGTAGTAAAAGAATCGAAATCTCTAATCGCGCGGTAGACTGTAGCGGTGCGGAAGCCCCACGGTAAGTATGTTAGCAATTACGTTAAACGGTAGCGGTACGGAAGCCCTACTGTAAATATGACAGTAAATACGGTAAACTGTAGCGGTACGGAAGCCCTACGGTAAATATGGCAGTAAACACGGTAAACGGTAGCGGTACGGAAGCCCTACGGTAAATATGGCAGTAAATACGGTAAACGGCAGCGATACAGAAGCCCTACGGTAAGTGTGGTAGTAGATACGGTGAACTGTAGCAGTCCGGAAGCCCTACGGTACGTGTGGCAGTAGATACGGTACGGAAGCCCTACGGTAAATACGGTATACGGTTCTCAATAGCTCCAGCTGTATGACACGGTCGGTTCAGCAGAACGGTTCCCTAACTCGGGCGTGAAGCCTGGATGGACTTAGTTTGGAAGGATACTTAGCCGGGATTACTCCACTTGGCAAGCCAGGATGGCCGGGATTACTCCGCTTGCCAATAGGGGAGCCGGGATTACTACGGAAGGAAGGCCGGGATTACTCCGCTTTCCAACCGGGATTGCCAAGCAGGGATGGCCGGGATTACTCCACTTGCCAATAGGGATAGCCGGGATAACTCCACTTGCCAAGGCAGGATGGCCGGGATTACTCCGCTTGCCAATAGGGGAGCCGGGAATACTACGGTAGGCCGGGATTACTTCGCTTGCCAAGACAGGATGGCCGGGATTACTCCACTTGCCAATAGGGAAAGGATCATGGACCAGGAATACGGTACGACGGATATTTACCTGCTCGGTCGGTCGGTCCTTCCCGGTTTGTCTGGAGCTGGCTCGGTGCTAGACTGCCTCTCGACTGCCGACTGACTCGACTCGAGAACCCCGAGTGGGTACTGCCTGTTTAGCGCGATGCCGCCCGGTTTTGTTAGCTCGACCCGTAGTGGGGATCGCAGCGATCGCGTCATCGGCCGGCCGATAGGTGGGGACCTCACGCGCAGCGTGATGCGACGAAGATCGCGATGCTCTACTGGTACTGCACGAGAACTACGGAAAAGTAAAAAGCGATTTTCCGGCTTTTCGCGACGGAATATTTTATAGAATTGAATTTAGCATATTTAAATTATATTTTATGAAAAAGAATGATGTTAATAGCACGTAAAATAAGAAAGTTAATCCGTAGTGCATCCTATTCCCCAAAAAATATAGTAACTTCGTTACAAATCATTATAAGAAATAGACTATAGAAGCAATCACTTACTCTTTGAAAATAATTTAGGTGAAAATATGTAAAATTAACTTTTCTGAGCAGTAAAGTATTCAAAACGCTCGTGTCCGCTAATTACGTTTCATCTGCATATTTACAGTTACATTATTTACTCGAATTGTCGGAAATTGCGTGCGGAAAAGTAAAACGAAAACACCAGCAGAGTTCTCTATTGCGAACAAGGGCGAAACCAAATTTCAGAATGATAAGTAATTAGGAAGAAACTTCAAAAACTTATTTGAAATGAAATTACAACAACATAATTAAAACTCACAACCCTACAAAATATGTTTTTTGCTGTTGGAAAAGAAAGAACTGATTTTGGATAGTCTAAAAATTTCAGTTTTTTCGTAGCTGCTCCAGTTTATGAGATCCAGACTGACAAACTGATTTTAGTTCTAATAAAGGGCAAAAGTAATAATGAGGTAATGATATATTTAATTTAAAATGTTATGCTTAAAATTAGAATCTAATTGGCTAGTCTGAGTTACTTGCGTACATCCGACCCTCCCATACTTACGTAACCCTGCCTTACCACGAACAAATTAATACTCTGCCCATATACCCCATGTCTACCTCTGCCTCACCGGGTTTAGTTTACTATTGAATTTTCGCAGGTGAAGTTGTGCTATCATTTTGCGTAATATTTCGTCTTTCTTTAACCTCTGTAGTACTTTAGAACATTTAGTTAAAACCACGGCATCCACACGCAGACGTAGCTGTTCAAATCATCCAGGTATTTTGTTATGTATGTGGCAAATAGACTTTGAAGGAAAGTAGAAAACCTGACGTTCACTTGGAAGACTAGGACAAATCTTGGGTTCCATATTTCGTATGTAACATTAAAATTACATCAGACTGTGAAAGAGGGTGTTTTTGTCTTCAAGCCAGTTTCCTGCTGATAATTGATTGGGAAAACCGAAAAATATATTTGGATCTTGGAATAAGTGTTGTAATGTAACTATTCGCGCAAAAAATAACTAATTTTCAGATGTTTTTCAATATTGAACTTGTTGAAGTGTGCAAAATTGTACTATATCGTTATAAAATCGTATTCACGTCTCAATCACGCACATTTATTTACCCCTACCTTCATCCAATAAAACATTATCGAATGTCCTTCTAATCAAACAGTCTCTGGTCATTGTCGGTCATTTCTTTGGCAACATCAACGCCTTGACTACCCTAACTACGTCACTTCTTCCCCGAAAAATCAGGCACACTTAATCTATGGCCCACTTAGAATGTGTTTCATCGAAATGTCACAGTAGCTCGCCAGCTATACTACTTAAGTGTGTGTTGTAAGGAATTGTGGAGTTTATTGTTATAATAAAATATCACATTCTTGACTAAATATCGCTTAAAAACTATAAAAGAGATTGTTGCAGTTGAATTTAGCAAAAGTGAGTTGCTTGAACTATTCATTTTAAAGCCGAGAAATTTTCACAGGCTGGTAATTCCTGTTTGGTTACCAATACTGCAGGGACTACGATTCATACAAAAATCAGGCACACTTAATCTATGGGCCACTTAGAATGTATGTTTCATCGAAGTGTCACAGTAGCCCACCAGCTATACTACTTAAGTGTGTGTGTAAGGAATTGTGGAATTTATTGTTATAATAAAATATAAAATTTTTGACTAAATCTCGCTTAAAACTTCAAAAGAGATTGTTGCAGATGAATTTAGCAAAAGTGAGTTGCTTGAACTATTCATTTTGAAGCCGCGAAATTTTCACAGGCTGGTAATTCCTGTTCGGTTACCGATTCTGCAGGGACTACGATTAATACAATTTTCAAAGCATAATCAGATTCAGTCGGGGTAAAGAGCAGTCCATATTTAAAATTCTACTTGATGTTGTGCATTTTCATTAATTACATTGAAATTATGCCTCATATCCTTAACTCTAAAGTAAAAAATTGCAGCGCTCTGGTAAAGGCATGTTTCTTATTATATTTGTTTTTATTTTTTTTAAATAAGTGCTTATCTGTACCTTAAGAATTTTGTGCTGCTTTTCTAATCTCAGCTGGGCAGGTAAACTTTGAAATCGAAGTGTTGCCCGAAAACAAAATCCTACCGACGAACAGAACTAAATTTAACTCATGTTTTAAATAATATAAAAGTTTTCTTGTGCCTTCAGGCCTAGAGAACATATTTTAGAAATTATGTTGTAAAGCAAACGATGCTTGACAGACAACCAGAAGGATAATTAAACATTTCAGATTTTTTCGTAACTCGCATCTGCCTGTGTCATAATTTACGAGAGACGCTTTATCATGTTAATCGCTGTCGTATTTTATAGACTCTGCAAAATGTTGAGAGAAAGTGTATGATAATTAAAAGAAACGTTTTGTGTAAGCTCTTATGTTCCGCTCTTCCGAATACTTATTTAATTAAAACAAATTGATCTAATCCAATTGTAGATTATTTTTACATTAAATGTAGGTGGGTTTTAATATGCCTGCTTATGAATATATAATTATGAAGAAATAGAATATTTCTCGCCTTATAAATATATCGCTTTCTTTATTACTATAATCTCTTCATATACCAAATTAAAAAACAAATAAATTTTAAAAATCGAAATTATGAGGTGCAGCTTGGTCATTTAATTATTTTTAGT
Source organism: Pissodes strobi (assembly GCA_016904865.1). Lineage (NCBI taxonomy): Eukaryota > Metazoa > Arthropoda > Insecta > Coleoptera > Curculionidae > Pissodes > Pissodes strobi. The sequence goes on from MU182241.1 coordinate 396,578, forward strand.
AAACTTTGGCATATAGGAAATATGAAAATATGAAACACCCAATGTTCATTTACATAACCTTGCTGGTAGTTTCGCTGTACTTTTCCGCACGCAATTCCCGACAATTGAAGTAAATATTGTAACTGTAAATACGCAGATGAAATGTGCTTACTTTTACAGCTCCAAATGTGAAGCAAACACGAGCAATCTGAATATTTTACCGCTCAGAAACTATCGAAGTTAATATTACATATTTTTACCTAAATTATTTTAAAACAGTAAGTGTCTGCTTCTACAACTTGTTTTCAATAATGCTACTAAGCTTTAACTTCGAAGAAGTTCGGTTACCAATTCTGCAGGCGTTTGCTGATGTTTTCAAGGCATAATTATTTTTAGTCGAGGTACAATTTGCATCGTAATCTATAAAAAATATTGTATAATTTTCATTATAATAATTAAAGCTTTGTTTCCTCGATAGTAATTTTTAATACTTAAATGAAATGTGATCACTTTTTCCGACATAATCTTATAAAAAGACATCGATAATGACCAGGCGGGCTTAGTTTAAGCCGGTCAAATTGATAGAATTATGTTATTGCTATTTATATTTATAACATTGCGATGATAATAGAAAATAAGTTAACATTGGAGACTATTAATACTGAAATTATGTCCATCTATTGACAATTTACATCGCATATAATTATATTAAAACTAAAATTACATCAGACTGTGAAAGAGGGTGTTTGTGTCTTCAAGCCGGTGTTCTGCTTGTAGAAAAATAAAAATATTTAAACATCTATGTTATGATATTTGCTGATATCTGGCCGGGAAAACAGAAAAATATATTTGGATCCGGGAATAAGTGATGTAATGTAACTATTCACGCAAAAAGGCCAATTTTTAGATGTGTTTCAATATTGAACTTGTTTTATTTGGTGCAAAATGGTACTATATCGTTATAAAATCGTATTCACGTCTCATTCACAGTTATTTACCCCTATCTCCATCCCATAGAACATTCTCTAAGGTCCTTCTGATGAAACAGTCTCAGGTCATTGTCGGTCATTTCTTCGGCAACATCAACGCCTTGACCATCCTAACTACGTCACTTCCTCCTCGAAAAAATCAGGCACACTCAATCAATGGCGCACTTAGAATATATGTTTCATCAAAGTGTCACAGTAGCCCGCCAGCTGTACTACTTAAGTGTGTGTGTAAGGAATTGTGGATTTTATTGTTATAATATAATATAACATTCTTGACTAAATCTCGCTTAAAAACTTAAAAAGAGATTGTTGCAGATGAATTTAGCAAAAGTGAGTTGCTTGAGCTATTCATTTTAAAGCCGGGAAATTTTCACAGGCTGGTAATTCCTGTTCGGTTACCAATTCTGCAGGGACTACGATTAATACAATTTTCGAGGCATAATCCGATTCAGTCGGGGTAAAGAGCACTCCGTATTTAAAATTCTACTTGATGTTTTGCATTTTCATTATTTACATTAAAATTATGTCTCATATCCTTAACTCTAAAGTAAAAAATTGCAGCGCCCTGGTAAAGGCCTCTTTCTTATTATACTTGTCTTTAAAAGAATGTTAAAAACAAGTGCTTATCTGCATTAATAATTTTGGGCCGAATTTCTAATCTTAGTTGGGCATGTAAACCTTGAAATCAGAGTGTTGCCCGAAAACAATAACCTACCGACGAACAGAACTAAATTTAACTCATGTTTTAAATAATTCAAAAGTTTTCCTGTGCCTTCAGGCCTAGAGAACACATTTTAGAAATTATGTTGTAAAGCAAACGATGCTTGACAGACAACCAGAAGGAAAATTAAACATTTCAGATTTTTTCGTAACTCGCATCTGCCTGTGTCATAATTTACGAGAGACGCTTTATCATTTTAATCGCTGTCGTATTTTATAGACTCTGGAACATGTTGAGAGAAAGTATATGATAATTAAAAGTAACGTTTTTTTTTTCTGTAAGCTCTTATGTTCCGCTCTTTCGAGTCCTTACATTAATCTAATCTAACCGTAGATTATTTTTACATTAAATTTAGGTTTGTTTTAATATGCCTACTTATGATATGAAGAAATATAATATGCCTCACCTTAGAAATACATTCTCTTCTTTATTACAAATTAAAAAAAAAATTATTTTTAAAATCAAAATTATGAGGAGTAGCTTGGTCATTTAATTATTTTGAGTAATGTTTGGCATATAGTATGAAAATATGAAATATCCGATATATTTAAAACAGGAGGCCCCATCTGTTAAGCGCTAGTTATATTAGCATAATATATATTTAAACAGGAGGCTCCATCTGTTAAGCGCTAGATATATTAGCATAGTATATATTTTTAACGAAATATATACCGACAGCATGTGCTTTGATATTTTCAATATGTTGTCTTGATCACGTCTTGACCTCAAGACAAGATCCTCGTCAGAAGTTTCAGAATAAGTCATGAAATTTCATTTCAAGAACAGTTGTTTTGATCAATAAGTCCTAAAATTTCTTGATTTTTTTTGCAATCTATGGAACAATATTGTTCAAATCTAATTTTTAGGTATAGACAAACAAACTAGGTTTTAGTGCGTGATGTGAATAAAAGGAAGAGTTTACAAAGCGGGCCGAAAATCCCTTATACATAAACCACCTGTCTGAATCCACTTTACACCCACTTACATACCAATTCAGCCCGGCAGCTCGATCTCCCTAACGAAAGTACACAGCTTTCTCAACTGGATCTTTCTTATGTCTTCCAGATTCAGCACGGATCTTCCGAAGTGTACCTGTCTATAAGCGGAGTTTTCCTCATGCATCAAGCACCATCCGCATTCTTAGTCTACAATCCACAGTAGGTGGAAATGCCCATTCAAGCGGCAATGCCCAGTTAGGAGCCCTGTCACATGCCCCCATGAAGACTCTCACCATACCATGCATTGGGTTCTTCAGGAGAAGTCTAGCATGCTTCATTCCTGGAGTGCCCTACCATAGATAAAAATTCATCCGGAGACGATGAAATATCAGGTCAAGTACTTCAAAACTTGCCTGACTCAGCCCTGATAGCACTCAGTGAGGCGATAAACCATTTTTGGTCATCTGGTATTTTTCTACCTGGTATTAAGGCGGCCAGAGTTATATTCCTATGTAAGGAAGGTGACCCCGATAATTTGTCTAGATTCCGGCCAATTTCACTACTCTCAACCCTTTCCAAGATTATTGAACCATATCAGTTTGGTTTTCAAAACAACTAAAGCACTAATGATGTCGTTTTCAGTTTCTTGGAGGGAGTCTATGGCGACAAAAACCGGGGTGGTGCTTCTGCGGCAGCGTTCTGTGATTTGTCAAAAGCATTTGACTGCGTAAATCGCAGAATACTGCTGCTTAAGCTCCAACCCTATGGCTTCAGGGGGACAGTTTTGGACTGGTTTCACTCATACTTAGAGGATAGAAGCCAGGTCCTTTCTACGGGTTCAGCAAGATCTGATAGCAGGTTAATTGAGTTCGGCGTTCCGCAGGGTTCGGTATTGGGACCGGTCCTGTTTCTCACGTATATTAACGACTTAATAAATGTGGACATAAAGGATAAATTTGCCCTATTCGCAGACGATACTACTATCCTTTGCCATAGTGATAACGCCCAATCATCATATCAAGAGTTGGTTCGACTCTAATTGGCTTGGCCTAAATGTTAAAAAAACAAATATTCTTGGTTTCAAATGTGATATGAGTGGTCTAAGCATTGGGGATTTTTCCTTGTTGAACCTGTCCCATGCTAAAATTTTGGGTATTGATGTTGACAGAGATCTCAGGTTTGAACCGCACATAACCACACTGAGCAAAAAAATAGCTTCAGGATGTTATGCAATTAGAACTGTCTCGAGAGAGCTTGGCTTGGTGACAGCCAAAAGCGTATACTACGCCCTTGTTAAATCGCGCCTTCGATATGGCATTGCTTTTTGGGGAATGTGTAGTCAGGGACTTTTTAATATTGTATTTGTATTGCAAAAAAGGGCTCTCCGCTCTCTTTATCACATAGGGCATCGACAATCTTGTCGATCATTTTTCATCTCGGGGAGAATTTTGACTTTGATATCGATTTTCATATTGGAGACAGTTATTTTAATATTTAAAAATAGGGAGAAGTTTATAGATCCTGATCCTTGTTATGCTACACGACGTAGTATGGATATACCTTCACCTATACCTACATCAACGTTAGCTAAGAAATCAATAATTTATGAAAGCATAAAGATTTTCAATCATTTGCCAGTAGCTATGAAACAGGAACAATTACTGAAATTGTTCCGTAAAAAGGTAAAGACGTTGGTAGTTGGTAAAGCTTACTACACTCTGAATGAGTATGACTGTGACAATCTTTAAGATAACGTTTTAATCATGCATCAGGTAATTTTGTGATAACATTTAATGCTTCTTTATTTTATAATTGCTTGGTGACTTGTTATTTGTTCCTTTATTGTCATTAGTTGTTTTTATTATATCGACTTTTGTTACTTGTGCCACAAGATTGCTGACTTCTTTTTGTTCAACAACTAAATGAGCATTTGCTCATATTAAGTTTTAGACTTCGCTTTACTAGTGTGTCTGTTCTATTTCAAAAGATACATAATAATTTGCTATTGCTATTGTTCCTCCAAGATAGGCTTTGCGTATTCATTTGTGAATTTTTTTCCATATCTATCTTGAAAATTGTTTTACTTTTGTGTTACTTTATTTTACTTTTAGTTGTAGTTTTAATTGTAAACAAAGCTTTGTCAATGAGATTTATCTTGGACAATAGAGCATATTTTGACTTAACTTTGACTAGATTTCTGGTCCGCTTTATTCGTTGGATTTCGGCCTTAGGACACAATTATTATAGGCTCAGGTCCCATTGGATGTTTGCGGAACCCTGTCATACTAGACGATCGGCCTCCTCGTTGGCCCGGACATTCGAGTATCCCGGAATCCTTTGAAAGTGAGGCAGTATTATGACAGCCAAGTCTCCCAAGACGTCTGTATACTCAGACACCAGGGCAGAATGAACCCTGCAAGGGTCAGCAGTGCAGCTCTGCTGTCCGAGTAAATGCAAAAGTCTTTCCCTCTGAAGGATCTCGTACCCACATTTGAGGATCACATATATTTCGGCTTAGAACACGATTGCATAAGTCTCAAGGGCGAAAGCTTGTCTCGTTTCTATAGTATCTCCATATACACCTGCTCCAGTACAACTACTCGGGTTGGAGCCGTCCGTGTACCAAACGATTCCATTAGCCGGACATGGGATCCAATTCACCCCCTTCTCGGGACTACTTGATCTGATGGTGGGCAGTATGTTGCTCCTCCTCATCAGCCGTACTCTTCCAGACTTTTATATATCCCCTCGGGCTCTTATTGTCCGTTAGGTGACCGAGACCTTTCTGTCTATGTGCAGACCTAAAAGCCTCAGGCTCCAGGAATATATGGAGGGGAGCTCGTGGTGTGATTTTTCAAACAAATACAGCAAGCGCGAAAATCTAACTTTTTATTATATGATCGTATTATAAACACCTCCGTAAAAAAGCTCCGTAAAACACCGAATGTGGAAATAATAATACACGAAAAAAAATGTTTTTCTACAGCCGCGCACAAAATAACTAATTACTAAATTCAAATGAAATCGCAAAATCGATGAATGCCGTGGATCCTTATTTTGCGCTCTAGCGCGAACATGGAAAAAAAAATCTCACTTTTTCCGTCGAGTGTGCTATGAATGGTCATAGCAACCGAAGATAAATACATGACAGTCGTGCGTTTGTTACAGCTTGTTGCTGGCACTCCTGTTCTAAATATGCCCGAACCCCGAATATAATATGTCAAAACTGACAGTCATTTGAAAATTTCAGAATGAGTATAGAGAAAAATGTGGATTTAATTTTAAAAAATGCGGCTAGAAAAAGTTCTGTGTGTTTTTCGAGCGCAAAGTAAGTTTGCCGTTTTCGAAAGATTACTGCGCTCCGCTACGCGTCGCGCAGTAACATTCTTTCTCAAGCGGCAATCCGTTACTTTGCGCTCTAAATACACAAATAACTATTTTTCAAGTGGGAAATAAAGTAGCATTTTTGCGCTTGTCAAGAAGTAAAAAGACAACTTTTTTCCATCACAGAAAAAAAAATTAGAAAACGTGTGGCAAATTTCCGAAAATTATTTTTATTTAAATTAATAAAGGCCGGCTACTAGAATACACTTTGAAATATATTATAAATTAACATATTGTAGTTTAATTTAATGATTTAATGATTTTTTTATGGCAGCTTATAAACTAGATATTCCATAATATTTGTCATCTTCACTCTACATATTAAATATACCCTCCTGTTATTTTTGATTATTCAACATTCAAAATCAGAAGCTGTCATGCAAAATCAGGGAAAAAATCTATTTCCCTTCCTTTCTGCTTGCGTTGAGCCCTTTTAAAGAACTCCCTTTAATTCCTTTTCATTTTATTTTTCAGGTCCTTACGTATTGGTGTGGAAAAAAGGAATCGCCGTCCTGTCGGCGGGTAAAACCTTAGTCTCTCCAGATCCGAGGGTTACGCTTAACCCCGATTATAGTTTAGTCATCAAAGAAGTAGGTCCGCAAGATGCCGGCGATTACGTTTGTCAGATAGGCACGTTGGAGCCGAAAGAGATTACTCACACGGTTGAAATATTAGGTGAGTGTTTTGACTATTCAGATTTTATCAAAATTGTTATCTTGTTTATTGGAGACATAGGTTTTTAAAATATGGCCATTTTCTCTAATAACGTTTGAATTTCTGATGAATTCATTTCTAAGGTGATAAATATATCAATGCGGATAGCCAAATAATTATTTAAGTTGTTACTAGTTGTAGTTTCATATTATGTCAAAATTGAAGAAGAATAAAAGGGACTTCCTCTAAAATCCCCACGTCAGGAATTACGACTGGCCTAACGAAACACAGCCTGCACATCACATGTCTCCCCTAACATGATGTTTTCATACAATCAGCAGCATCATTTGTTGATTTCCAACTTACATGACGTTGGATGCTCATCTTTATTGGTGGTGCACTGCCATGCGAAACCAAAAATTAAGTTAATTTAGAATAAAGATAAATCAAAAAATCAAAACAATTCAATTATTGAGACCAAATAATACAAATCAAGTATACTTATTTTTTCTTATTACCATAAAAAGAAAAATGGATGGTAGATTGTTATAATTATTGGGGTACCTTTGGTACTCTATGAGATAACCCGGCCCAGAAACTAGCAGAAAAGTTTGACTAGTTGTGCGTAGTCAAAATAGGAAGGGGAAAACCCGTCAGTAGAACCCCGTGTCAATATATTCAAGTTTTCGCATATAATTCATGACCAAAAAAAAACATTCACACTCAAAGCAGTAATTAAAGTAGAATATCAAGGAAAAATCGGAGAATAAAAAAAATATATCAATCTTTTACCTGTGAAAGGGTCTGTTATGTGCTTAACGCTGAAATCGCTAGGCTGCCTCAAAAGATAGACCAGATAGCCTATATAAGGAAATTAGTAGGTACATCCTCGTGGCTCTCTCAAAATGGACGTCACTCAAAGGAAAAAAAGCAAATCAAATCACCTGTTAAAAAGCAGTACTAAATCCCGTTAAGGAATGAGTTTCAGGCACCAAACAACCAACTAACTAAAGGTAAGGCACAGGTAAGGCCTTAAACTAAAAAAAAATTAGCTGGGCGGAAAATCTCACAATCAACATAACTTCCACCGCAACTCCAAACTGCCGTTGCCAACGATTCACCGGCGTAGAGTGAGCTTCGCGAAACTTCCCGGATCCAACGCGAAAGGCAAAGGGACTAACTTTCTCTGAAATCCCTACTTCAGTAATTACGTCTGATACATTAATCGAAACACAGCCTGCGCGTCACATGTCTCCCCTAACAACTTTTACAGTTGATTTCGAAAATAAAAACACGGAAATTTTGTTGTATTGAAGCCTATCTTAATAAATTACACGATCAAGCCGAAAGAAAACAACCATTTGACCGAACATTTATTAAGGAAAAGGTGCTAAAATGCTGTCTCTTTTCCCGCGTTTTCAAAAGATCCACGAATGGCAGCGCGACGTTCCTAAAATCGGTAGGGGACTTGAACCCAAAACGAAATTTACGTGGAAGAAAAATCCAACCCTTTATCGGCACATTGGTATATATAATTTTGTCCGGATAGATAAATACTACTCCATTTTGTCAATAAGAAAACCTTAAATTAAATACTAAATCTAGACATTCCGGCGACTGAATACAAGATGAAAATTTGGCCCGTTGCATCACTTACTGTTTTTAAATTCAAAAACATTGAATAGATGAAAACAATGCAATGCAAACAAATCAATAAATGTCCACTCATTCGTCGTTTAATATTTTTAATGCCGCAAAGGCACCTTTATTTTTAAATTTTTGATCATTGGTTCTCAGAATCTTATATGTCAATGTCACCGTCGCACCTACTTTTATGAGTAAGTGCCTTTTCACACATGCCGGATAAAATCATCCGGCATCGGATATCCGATCGCGAGGTACGTAACATTAAATGAAAGCTTTCACACGTTTGTCCAACCGTCGGAAGCCGGAAACGTGCTGGATAAACATCGGACGAAACCTCACCATCGGCCGATGCCGGACGTCGGATATCCGATGGGTACGAAAGCAAATTGGAGCTTATACACGTACCCGATTTTTTTGTCTCCGGCAGTCATCTGACAGAAGGGAAAGGGTTTTCATGGTGTTCCGAAAATGGCGGAAAAAATAGAATTAGACACCAAGCAGTTAATCAACTTGGTGGAGGCTAGACCTGTCTTGTGGGACAAGACGCTAGGGAATACAAAGATAAATGCTTGACAAAAATGCCTGAGCAGATATAGGCAACGAACTTCATAAGGAATTTGCAAACCGTTTGCAACCAAGGCTCGGACCGGGCATGCGCAGTTGGTCAATCCACAAAACTGGCTTCAAACCGCCCTAAATTTCATGCTAGAACAAACCAATGTATTTTATGCCACTTTTGTTAAAAATCGTTCAGCGGCTTTAAGTGCTAGGTTGTGTTAGGCATGGGGCAAATTGAGACACGTATAGCGCGTGTGAGGTGGCGCAGTACAGCGTGTTTTTCTGTTAACTACAGGACTGAATAGATCATCGCAAATTGACAACGCAGCGCCCCAGATAAAGCCATAATAGACTCGCTTTCCAGCTGAACAAATGTTTGGGCTTTAAGGGATGTGCTTGAAACACGAGCGCTACGAGCACAAGTGTGGAGCTGGAACGCGGCCATTATTCGAGGCGTTTTTGTTATTGTTTATGTGATCTTTATCTATGCCTCTATTTAATCTGTTTTGCCTTTCTTTGAGTTTTCTGTTTCTTTTGTGCATGCTTTCTAACATTTGCACCGGTTGAATTCAATCCCTCATCACAGTATTCTGGCGCTGAAGAGCATTCTCTAATTTGTTGTGTTGTGCAGCTCATCAAAACTTTTCCCCGTTTTCCCGTTTTCTCGCAGGTCTTCAAACAATGTATAAAAAGATCCTAGCTGTTCTATTTTTAAGTTAATTGGATGCTCCCAATAAATCCTTCCGATATAGAATCGCTAGCGCAATTATGCGTTGTTGATCCATGGTGGACGGAACAAACGAAACTAAAACACTTTTCAATAATAAACAATATTCAAACTGGTTGTAAATCGGAGAGG
>MU182241.1:406316-423503 GCA_016904865.1 Pissodes strobi
AAACTGGTTGTAAATCGGAGAGGTGTGAAAATTAGAAAAAATCGGATATCCGACGTCGGATATTCGATGTCGTACTCGTGTGAAACGGGGCTAAGGTTTTAAATGTTTTTTGAGGGAGCATAAGTAGGTGACAATTGAATAATGTGGGTTCGCCTTCGCGTTTTTGAAAAAGATGTAATTTTGCAACAATGGCGGAAAAGAAAGGGTATTTGGTTCATTATAATAAACTTGATATATTAAGGTTTTAAATAGGCTTTTAGCCACTTCTGCTTTATATGCATATATAAATCTATAATCTCTGTAGTAAATTTTGAAGTATGAAACTTGACAGAAATCATAGCTAACTTATATACTATATATGGCAATTCCATGGGAAATTGTGGCAGCTCATATAGTGTACAAAATCTCTGAGATATTATGATAGTTTATAGAGCCTATAAGTCACTGATTTAGTGTTACTTACACATAGTTGGCAAAGTCCAAACGGGACAATAAGGAATGATATAGATTACATATTATGCAATAAAAGAAACATAGACACATCAGTGTTAAACACGATAAATGCGGTAGTGATCATAGAATGCTAAGAACACGAATAAGAATAAACACCAAGGCCGAAGGAAGAAAACTCATAGATAGTAGGAAGAAATTGGTAAATACAGACGAACTGAACCAGAAAAAGACGGAATACGAACGAAAACTGACAACAAGCATTGAACGAGTAGATAAAGAGTCAAACCGAGAAACGCTAAACACAAATCTAACAAACACCATACTATCAGTAGTGCAGGAATCAACCCAGAATAATAAAGATAAAGTCCAAAAACTCAGCAAATGAAAACAAGATCTAATAAAAAAGAGGCAACAGCTTGTACAAAACCGAACACATAATAGAATAGAACTAACTGAAATCGGCAAAGCAATTAAGAAAAAATCCAGACGATATAAGAAAGTACAAAATAACAAAGTTAAATGAAACGTTACAAAAGAAGAAAGGCCTGCGAGGTTGGAAAAGGAAAATAAGTGAAGGAAGAAATCAAATAACAAAACTAATTAATGACCAGAACGAAGAAATCGCAGAAATCCAGAACATAACCATAATGAAAGAAAATTATTACCAAACGCTATATGAATCAAAAGCAAACCCACCACCAGGAAAAGAAGAAAAATATCGAACAGTGATAAAAAAATGTTGGATCTGAAGAGGAAGAAATAAGAAATGCAATGAATACCATGCGAGATAGGAGAGGCCCAGGGGAAGATGGAATAGTATTGGAAATGATAAAGTATGGAGGACAACCCATAATAAAACTGCTGGAAATAATTTTTAATAAGTGCATAGAAATAAGTGAAGTACCGACAACATGGTTAAATGCTCTCATAATACTAATATTCAAAAAAGGAAATAAATATAAATTAGAAAACTATAGACCCATCAGCCTGCTATTAGTCCTTTATGAGCTGTTTATGAAGACAATCACATTACGGCTAACAAACAAACTAGACGGCTTTCTGCCCCGGGAACAGGCAGGATTTAGAAAGGGTTATAGCACTATAGACCATATACAAGCAATAAGAACACTAATCGAAAAATCAAACAAATACAAAATAACAATCTGGATCGCAATGGTAGACTACGAGAAGGCATTTGACTCTGTAGAGATATGGGCAATCCTCAACGCTTTAAGCAACAGCAGAGTTGATGATCGATACACGAAACTCATTCAGTATATATACGATAACGCAACATCGCAGATAGCAACAGAGAGAAAAACGGAAAAAATTAAAATACAAAGAGGAGTTAGACAGGAAGATTCTATCTCACCCAAGCATTTCACTTTGGCCCTAGAAGACATGTCTCGAGCATTGGAGTGGGAAGATAAAGGCGTGACAATAGGCGGTAAGAAACTCAACCACTTGAGATTCGCAGACATCGCAACATCGTCTGCGAATGTAAGGTTGGTTAATAGCAAATGACAGAGAAGAATTACAACAAATGCTATTAGACCTAAATACAAAGTCAAAAGAAATCGGATTAAGAATGAACCTAACAAAAACGAAATACCTCACAAATGAATTGCCAGATAGTTATGAGGAAATTACTTTGGACAATAAGACTATAGAGAAGGTTGAGTCGTATATATACTTGGGACAAAAAATCGAACTATCCAAACATAATCTACAGGCAGATTTAAACAGACGATTGTGCTTAGCATGGGCAGCATTTGGACGACTACAAACAGTTTTTAAATCTAACATACCAAACACCTTAAAGACAAAAACCTTCGACTAGTATATACTGCCAGTCCTAACATATGGAACCGAAACGTGGGCTTTCAACAACAGCATAATCCGCAAACTCCAGGTAACTCAGCGTGCAATTGAACTTAGAATACTCAACATCAAGCTACAAGATCACATATTTAATACGGAAATAAGACGAAGATCAAAGGTAGCAGATGTAATCCAAAAAATTGCCACGTTAAAATGGAACTGGGCTGGACATATAGGAAGAATGCAAGACAATCGATGGACAAAGCGAATTATTGAATGGCGGCCAAGAGCACACAAGAGAACCAGAGGCAGACCTCAAGCCAGATGGACCGATGACATCAAACGAATTGCTAGTCACAAATGAATGCAAAAACGACCAACAGAAACGAATGGACACACCTAAGGGTGGCTTACATTCGAGGATGGATGGAATAGCTGTTGATGACAATGACACATAGTTCTAGAGTTCACGCTAAACGTATTCATAACCTTTCCTAATATTAGGCGTATTTATAATTGCCCATTTAAATTGTATCACTTTTGTCGGTTTAATCCCATTACAACCATTTTATTATTGTGCCAGGTTGTTATCTTAAACGTCTGTATTAATATGAGAATCGGGTGACGGTGTTTTTAGCAATATGGACTATCATTATGTATTTCTGCATCATATTTAAGCACTTTAATTAACTTTCCGATCATTTATTTACTGGTTGACTTTAAGCTCGTAACTAAGAGATTAAAATTGATTTACTGCTAAGTTGTTAATACTGAGAAATGGATCTTTATTATACTTTTTAACTTTACTGGCATTATTTAAACTAAACTGAATTTTTACTGGAGCCCTCTGCTATCTTCTGGTGTGTAACTTTTGCCCTAGAATTTCATCTCTCTTTAGCTTGGTGGAGTCGTTTTATAAGCTTCTTCCCGCTATTGTTCGGGAAGTTTGGGAACCATTCAATCAAAAATCCTGAAAACCATCCCTGCACAATCATTATTCAGGATAAAATTAGGGCAGAGGAATAAAACAACAAAAAAATTATTAAAGTGTTTTCTGTAATTTGTAATTCTGATTTTAATGACCTTATATTGTAGTTGCATGCATAATCGCCAATTAATTTAGTGCTGAGATGCAGTTAAATAATTAATAAAAATTGCGATATTGATTGATTTTTGAAGACAGTTCTTGTTAATGTCCCTTGAACTTACTTCAAAGTTTCTGAACTTTCTGTAACTTAAAAATCAGGCTTCATAAGTTTTCCGATATTGTTCTTTTAATTTTTTTCGACACTTCAGCCTTTAAAAAGTAAAAGTTTTTCTTTCTACAGTATGGGGTGACATTGCTGCTACTAAATCGAATTTGATTAAAAATATGGCAGAACAGCTTATAAACTTTCTACCATTGCTGCAACTTTCGCTTCCATGATTCACATCGGCCAAAAACATAGCCTCAAAATTTGGCCTCTCGCCAGTTACAGGTCATCAATTTTCATACGACAGTTCACTCTGTCTATATCGAAACTCGAACATCATTTTTAGTATTGACTCTCTGACCTACACAAGCTTTATTCTCGTATTTCGTAACTTTTGGTTTGCATCAATTCTGGAAATCTTCTTCGACGAACTTTAGACATGAAACAAATCGATCTGACAGAGAGTATAGAAGGATTTACATTGTCCAAATATTATGATGAACGAAATATATTAAAACGTCTCTATATTCTTCGCTAGAATTAAAAGCCCCCCTTTGAAGCAGATTTGTTGCTTTGAGTTAAAAATGTATTAAGAATATTAAAGACCTTTCCGCTTTTCCTAAGTAAACGATCCCTTGTAAAACAGCTTTTAGTATTTCGTTATAAGGTCATTATCATTCAAAATGCTAAAAAGCTTTTTCAGAACCAAACGCTCGAATGAATTTAATGCTATTAAGCACGTTAATATCAACGATACAAACTAAGAGTAAGACGACATGAAATAATTAAATGGTAATTTCTGTGGAACTGTGCGAGAAAGACATAATGTTGGTGAATTAATTGTTATGTCTACGTAAAATTTAATGCCTTTAGACAAAAACTCTATTAGCTACTAACAGAATGGTGTTTATCTACGAACAACTAAAGTTAGCAAGAAAATAATATTTTTTTAATAAAAAGGCCAATTTGGTATTCCATAATGTCATGCTTAAGGCCGTCTCCACCATATATCGCGTCTAATCCTCCACCATATGTCACGCCTAATTTGCGTGACGCTTGATTTACCTATAATGCCTTACTCCTCTTCTGCTAGATATTCGGGGATACTGTAGAAATACCATGGGAAACAAAGTTAAGTGTTTCTATTGAACTTTGCTTGGTACACAAACGGTCTTACCATAAGGGTGACCTGTAGATGGCTCAATTCATATATTCATATTAGTGATTAATGCTTGTAAGACCAATGCTAAGACGTTCTATTCGATATATTAACTTGAAGAATGAAATAGATTGTTTTTCTATTCACGGTTTACTGACGGACCAGATACGTGCACCTTCCGCCTGCTGATGGGCTTAGTTTATTGGCGGACCAAATACATGGACCCTGCTTGTGTGTGATAGGTTTTTTACCCTTAAAGTCATCACGAAATAGACGCATGTCTTGCTTGTATTTTAGTTCTTTCCAGGTCGATCTAGAGGCATGTTTGCTATCTTCAATCTTCTCTTCAGTTGACGCATGTGCTGAGATGATGCAGATTTTATGTCCTTGTCCTTTGATTCCTTCATTTATTTATTTTCGCAACTACATTTCTTGACGCCCTCCTTCTTTATCCAGGCTTGGGACCGACAGTGAGGGCCGATGAGCATCTCGATCTCACCATCGACAACCTCTATTTAATTTTCTAATGTTTATAAATATATTTAGAAGTAGAGTGCAAACATTCTGGATAAAACTATGTTTTAGTACATTTTACCGAAAGTTCCAGGCCTCAACTTAGATGAATATTTATTAATATTCTTTAAACCAAAATTTGTTAAAATTCTTTTATTTATCGATAAAAAATAATGGTCGTCTCGCTTGAGTTACCCTCCTTACCAAACAATCAAGAACAGAGAGCGGCTGGTACGAATAAAACTTTATTCAACTTTGATGATCCATTAAATCATTTTACGGAATTAATTGAAGAGAACAATGAGAACTTATAAAGATCTAAAACTTGAACCATTTAAAAGCCATATTTTACTCTTGGTATTTTAAAGCTGATAAGGCATGTTTGTGTCATTTACAAATAATAATAAATCTTCGCAATTTAAACGAAAAATGGAGAAAACTTCTATTATGTTCGCTTGAAATATGAAGTTTGGAATTTGCAGTTTGTTAACGACAGTGTCGTGCTGTACTCATAATTTTTAGATTAAAATCAGATCTGCTCCGCAAGATTATTGATTAGTAATGTTCTCTGAAATTCTACTATATATTGAATTTTAATGAAGGGTTGTTAGTGTAAAAAATTGTAGTATACCCATCATTTCCCACTTAACAACATGTTTAGGACAAATCGAGAGTTTCAAACAGATACAAACCTTTGGAGATTAGTGGTTTGGGATATAAATTAAGAAGGTGAACGACTACGCATTAATTCAAGTGGGAAGATCCGTATTCTGCTTTTGAATCAAGACTAAGAACTGGGTTATTCATTAACCTTCCCTATACAGATATCAGACCGTTTTTGAATGATTGTGCTGTCCTACTCAACGAAGATTTATTTATTTATTTATTCAATATTCACTATATGGTAGTAAGGAGATTGCCCTATAGTTAGTAATGGCCTCTCTGTCACCCTTTTTGTAAATTGGCTTGATAACTGAAGGTTTCAAAATATCTGGAAAAATTCCATCAGTAAAAGAACAACTAACCCAACCTGCGGAATCTTTCCTTGAAATTACATCAATTATACATTCAACCTCTGGTACGGTTACCGGAGATAAGAAGACAGAATTTGTACAGCTAACTGCATTCATACCACTCACCGCATTGCCGCTTTGAAGGTTCTCTAGAGAATCTAGAAAGTAGTTATTAAAAGAATTAGCAGCACCCTTATAATTTTTAATTTCTTGACCAGAGAGGTCATTGAATATTTCTGAATAATTTTTGTTTTTCTTTATACTGACTTCACTGTTTATTATGTTCCATGTTCCCTTTACTTTGTTATTACTATTCAGATAAATCTGTTCGTTGTAACTGTATTTGCAATTTCGATTTTTTAATTTAGCCCTATAAGTGTCCCAGAGCCCTTCATCTTTAATTCTCTTGCATAATTTATGAAGGTTTCTTAAGTCATTCCCTTCCTCTATAATTGAACTTCTCACCCATGTTTTTTGTGGGAAAAAAATTTGTATTGTTTTTTAAGTTCAAGAGGAAAGGCCCTAGAGACTAAATCCTGAAAAAGATTGGAAAAATTAGTAAATTTTTCACTTGCATTACTACCACTTGCATATACACTATTCCAACATTGTTTAGCAGTAAGACTTTTAAATAAAATTATGTTAGCCTCCTTTTTAAAGTCTCTAACATATTTAAATCCTATAGGGGAATTTGAAGTATCTGAATTAAATGTAAACTTGACTATTTGCATCATATGATCAGAAATGCAATTATCAACGCTCTGAGAATTACATAAATTTGTGTTAAAATTACTGACAATGTTATCTATAAGTGACTGACCATTACCTGTAACTCTGCTATATTCATTAATCATTGAAAACAAACCATAACTTGCTAGACTGTTTGTCATTTCATTGGCATCCCTGTTATCTACATTAGCGTCAAAGTTGATATTAAAATCTCCACAAAGAACAACTCCGCCAACCTGACATACACTAAGATTATCTAAAAAGTTGTTAAAATGACATAGAAAGTCACTTACTCTGGCTGAAGGACTCCTGTAAAAACAAGAAACAAAAATATACTTATTATTAAAATACAGCTCAGTACATGCATATTCAAAAACAAAATTAACACATTTTACATTAATTTTTTTCTCACGAATTTGTAGATCCTCCCTAACATATATGGCAACACCACCACCCTTCCTGTCATATCTGCAGAAAGAACTGGCTAGCTGGTAGTGGTTTATTTTAAGTAGTTTAATCTTTTCTTCTCAACACCAACTCTCTGTGTTGCAAACTACCTCTGGAAAATCCAGAGACTCGAGCAGAACTACAAGCTCGTTAGTTTTCTTGGTGAGGCTTCTTGCATTTAGGTTACAAAATCTTATGCAGTAAAGGTTGTTTGTTTTAGGGCCTACAGATTCACCACTTCCCCTGAGCGTGGCGTTATCTTGTGTTTCAGAAAAAACCTGGAGACAAGCACACCATTGGGCCACACATCTTTTTTCCAAGCTTCCTTATAATGCTCCTGCTTAATTGACACCTTCATGGATTTATAAAGCTCCGGTCTTTTAGATTCATGCTCTTCACATTAACCTCAGGAAATTTTACCTCTAGATACTTTTTTAGGTCATCAGGTTGCGTTTCAGGACTGAGTCTCGTCACATGCAAGGATATAAACCTAGGTACAGTTTGTATATCCCCATTTTTGGTATTTCCACCAACAACAAAACGCCCATTTCGTTTTGTTTTGGGTTTCTGCCAGCCATTACCATCGGTATGCTGTTCTTGGGGGCCATCCTTACCCAAATTTTGATATGAATCAATTTTGTTCATGACTTGTGCTTCATGAATCGCCAAGTTTACTTGAGATGAGGAGAAAGTTGGAACGCCTTCATTACGATTTCTCCTATTTTTTCCATCCGTGCTTTTATTTACATTTTGCAGGGTACCTGACGAATGACATATTCGCCGAGTTGTTTCGTTCGCTCGTACCGGTTCTGGTTGTCGGCGTTTTATTGGTTGAAACGTCCGATATACCGGTTGAAGGAGTTTTCGCACCAGCATTGTTGGCAGCACTGCTGGGTGGAATTGGCGTGGTCGGTTTCAATGATGGTTGAGGTCCGGAAGGAACGGTGACATTAGACACTCCCAAAACTGAATTTAGTTCCAATAATTTAATTGTTTTTTGTAGTAAAGCTTCTTTTGAACGCAATTCGTCAATAATAACATCTTTACTTTTTAGGAGCTCCTCATTAAGTTTGATATCATATGGCGGAAAATTTCTATTGAGACATATTCGTGAGCATCATGACTAACCTCACTTTTGCGGCTTCCACAACATTTCACAAGATTATCCTTTCCAACGGCCCTCAGGTCTAGAATTCTTAATGCACATGAATTGTGATACACTGATTGACATGTTTCACAGTTAACTGTTGCAACAGAAACGCTTTTCTTGCAATATTCGCACAAAAACTTCCGATCACTCGCCGGAGCTTTGTCATCACCGGCCATCTTGAATCTGAAGATATTTTGGAGGTGAATGGTGTGCTTCATAGGGAAATCAAAATTACTAATTTATATGAAATAATGAATGATAATACTTAATTAAATAGCAAAAATGCCGCTAGCCACAAAGATACTAACGTGAATGGGTTCCAAGAAAAAATCCAAAATCCTTTGCTAAATGAGTGGAATGAATTTAAACAGAAAGATAAAATTATTAATTTAAATAATTAATATAAATAAGTTCAATCCACTTATCTGTAAATCCTCGTTGTTGATTGGTGTTTTCCTTCAGAGCATTAGGACAATGTTGATATATTGAGCAAGAAAATAATTTTTTCATCAGAATTTTACAACTTGTAGTAATATATTTTAAATTGTTATGTATAGTCTCCATGGGTTATTCTGGAGAAACAGATAGGTTGTGATTTACCATTAAGTACTCAAGTGATGAAAGATAAAGATACCTTTATCTTTCAACCGAAAGCGTTTCCTAAGTTGAGCTAATTGTTCTAATACAGCAATAATACTTAAAAAAAACAATGGCTTTTTTGCCTATTGATCTCTAATGTGGGATGATCCTTCAGAAAAAAACAACCCCAACTAAAAGTCTGGAAAAAAATATACCAGTCGCTTGTTATTTAAATACGAAATGAGATTCTTTCCCAGCAATTAATTACGAAAATTTAAAGCTCGATAAAAACCAAACACAATTGTACAAGCTATGGACATTTGATTACTTTTGGTGTTGAGCCGTTGTTACTTCCCTTAATTATTTACATTAAGTCTCGAATAATAATTTCGTCAGGGTATATCTTGATTGTATAAAATTTTGGCATATGCGTGACAAATAAATAATAATATGTTAATGTGGTTTATAGTATTAGTAGAGGTCTGCATTTTACTACCGATTTAAAATATCCGGAATTTTGGATGGGGGAGAGGAATGTTGTGTGCTAACAATCCAAATTCGTGTATCTTTGGATTTGAGGAACTTCTCTGGATAGTACGTAATTTTTCCTTAATATTGAAAAGGGATAATATTAAATTGACAAGATCAGGGAATATAAAAGTAAAGCACTTCCTTCCCTCTACCACCATCGAATAGTAAATTGCTTTTCATTTGTAAAGCTCTTAAGAGGTCGTTAGATCGTAGGTTGGTATTCACTATCATTGGCTAAGAAGAATTGATTGCTTATATTCTCTGGTAGGCTAGAATTTTCCATAATTTTTTGGACAGATCATCAAGTTTATAACGAAGCTTAAGCTGTCCTTTTTAACAATGCTGGATGAGAAATGTGTGTCATGGACCAATAAATTGTGACAGCATTAAAAATGCTGTCAGAGATAGCATAGAAAGTGTTCTACTTTTAAGTTTTACAATCTCAAAAATAGCTAAGGAAGAGCTGAAATAAATTGAGCGGAGCTTAAGCTGGTTTTATTTGTCAGTACTGTTTAAGAAATGTGGGTCATAGAGCAATAAATTGTGATAGATAGATATTTTATTGAATTTAGATAGAACATCTTAACAACAGTTTCCTAATCACAAAAAGCTTAACTAATGAAAAGTAAATACACCTCTTCAACCTAATTTTGAAAGATGAGAAGCAGAGATGGCCTTCTACTTTTAAGTTTGGAAATAAATACTTCTATACATTCACCCTAATAGTTCAGAATGACCTCGGAGTAGCTTTAGTTGGTTTTTACAGTGCTTTGTAAGAAATGTGTGTCATAGACCAATAAATTGTGACAGCATTAAAAATGTTATCAGAGATAGCACGGAAAGTGATTTATATTTAAGTTTGACAATCTTAAAAATACTATACACTCACCCTAAGAGTTTAGGAGCAGCTTAAATAAAATTGAGCGGAGCTCAAATGGTTTTACTTATCAGTACTGTTTAAGAAATGTGTGCCATAAACCAATAAATTGCGATAAGAGTAGGCAACTAACTGGGGTACTGTGTCAAAATAAGGTTATTTAGACACCCTTTGAATTTTTTAAGTGTGAGTTTCTAAGGGGTTATTTTATTTAGTGAAAAATTAGACTTTTTTAATGCCTCTTTAAAACCCACCAATGACTCTCCCCTTTCCCCGATGAGCACGACCCTGTATAAAATCAAAATTAAAATGATATTTTTTTGTTGTGGTGGCAAAAGCATGGACAGGAATTGAACCTGCAACCATTAGAACGGAGAGACAGAGCGTATCCCATTAGGCTACCAGAGCTCTCCTTGAATTTGATTTGAAAACGATAGCTTAACGTCAGCAGCGTGTGTGCCCCGATGCAAAAACGACAGCGACGCGTGCAACGTTGAAGTAACAAACAAGCCAGCCAAGCCAGCCTAACTTTATGAGACGCATGTGCACTTATTATTAAATAATATATAAATGCTCAGAGGCTGTTGGATATTAATTACAAGTAACATAAGTATCTTATTTTCAATGTTCCTCTTTTAGTAAAATTTCCGAAGTAAATCGTTTAACTTATATGAAAAATTATCTGAGTGAGCTTAAAAATATACTTTGTTCTTCATCATCTTCTTCCACCACAGGAATCAAATATCTGCATCTATCAGTTTTACGCAACAATAAATTGTCTACAAAGTCGAGAATATGCGTTATTTAATGTCCAATGTATTAAACATAGTAAGCAGAATTCATGGCAAGAAAAATTGTACATAACATTATCATTTTCTTTATATTTTCTAAGCAAATGATGCAGGTTTTTCCAGCCTAACCTTTTTAGATTTTTTTTTTTCATCGGACCGGTTTAACTTCTGTTTTTGTGGAGTAACATTAGTAGGACAATTTCTTGGTTCATTTTTGGTTTGTGTTGAATACTGCAAGCGTAATACTGATAAATTCGAAGGTGCCATCCTTTTATTCAATCAATTAGAAGTGGAGGTAAAATAGTGCAATGCAATGGGAAATAAATATGCATTTTTATATTTATTTACTAATTTTAAATTCGCTAATGCACAATGCCATGGATTTATATTCTTATGAAAGTAACACTCTGGTATACTTTTAAATTTGCTTAATTTGGGTTCAGAACCAATAGGAATATTATTAATAATCTTTTCGTCTAAAAATATCTTCAAAAAGTTGGCTTTTTCGTTACCCTTTACGTATGTTTTGGGATTTTCGTAGAGATGAATCCTTTTGTGTAAAATATCTTTAATTTCATTCTAGTCTATTTTTACATTATCTCACTCAATTCCATGATAATCTTCAGACCACATTACAACCTTAATATCTTCAGCAGATAACATGTTTCTTTTAAAAGGTGATTTAAATAGGAAAGTAGAATACCGAACGCCATCACAAACTGACATTTATTTGGTGATATATCCAAAGGATGATATAAATCCTTGAATATCAATAAAAATATGTGATCCGCTATCATTCAAAGCTACTAAATAACTGATGATTAAAATGTATTTTTTCGACTTTTACTCAATATCATTATACCGATTTTGTATCCCCAATGATAAGAGCGTCCTTCCACCACTCTCTCCTGATTCAGTTACTTAAGCAGACATTCTAACAGACATTCAGCATGCGCAATACTCGTTTAATATTTTTTTTCTATTTGATTACGTCATCATCACTATTTTCTGTGCTGTTACCTAAGTGTCATAGCGGAAGGTCAGAAACATTGATAATAATAATGTTAAATAAATATAAATACTATTTTTCAGATGCACTTAAGGTTTTTAAGTCCAGATGTTTTCCTCCACTAAATCTAAAGAAGGGTAGTA
Source organism: Pissodes strobi (assembly GCA_016904865.1). Classification (NCBI taxonomy): domain Eukaryota; kingdom Metazoa; phylum Arthropoda; class Insecta; order Coleoptera; family Curculionidae; genus Pissodes; species Pissodes strobi. The sequence goes on from MU182241.1 coordinate 418,725, forward strand.
AAATAAATTAAATACACTTTACATATTAGCGTATCCCTCACAAGTAGTGAAACAACAATATTTATATACTTTAGCATTAAACATTTTATTAAATTTAGATATAACATGTTAATAAGAGTTTTCTAATCACAAATAGGTTAACTTATGAAAAATAGATAATATATACCTCTTCATCATAATTTTGAGAGATGTGAAGCAGAGATCGTGTTCTACTTCTAAATTTGAAGATCTCTATACCTTCACCTAATAAGTTCAGAAAGAGCTGAACGACCTGAGCGTATCTTTAGTTGGCTCTTTTAACAGCGCTGTGTAAAAAAAGTGTGTCATAGACCAATAAATTGGGACATCATTGAACATTCTCAGAGATAGATACGCTATGTTAACGACAGTTGTTAAGTGGTAATGGTAGATACCTTTTTATCATAATTTTGGAAGCTGTATAGCAAAGAAGATAATGTACTTTGAAGTTTAAGATTCTTTAAAATGCCATACATCAACTCTAAGAAATTCAGAAAGAGCTGAAATGAATTGAGCGGACCTTAAGTTAGTGTTGTACCACTACCCTCTAAGAAATGTGTGTCATAGCTCAATACATTGTAACGACATTGGATATTTTATAATGTATATATCTCCAAACGTTCTAATAAGTCGGACAGTCGGACAGTAGAGGAAGTGATATTTTTTAAATTGATACGTCAATTGTCCCACCTAACATGTTCGCTTCTATTAACAATCATAAAATGTTTTAGATCCCCTAAGATATTTAGAAAGAGCTGCAATCAGTTGAGTTGAACTTAGCCATTTAGTAACTTATAAAGCAAATCCGAATATAATGTTGAATTTGAAGAATTGTATGCATTTATAAAAGTTCTCATTGTTGCGGGGGCGCAATCACTTAGTTTCCCTAAAACGTTATTGGCACTTACATGATGCTTTTGCAGATAGCAGATTTTTTGAAATATTGAGATATTTACTTAGATAATAATCCCGAGATGATAATGTCATTGAACATCTATAGCAAGGAATGATTTCTTCTTATCTAACATTTTTTACTACTAAAAGAAAGGTGGTCATGTCCCAAAAATCCAAGGAAAAAAGAATTTAACTAAGCTTATTTTTCTCCAGAAAAAGGGATGCGGTGCTTTGCTTCAAACGAATAACTTTCAACTGCCTGGTCATCTTGATGATGAAGAAATTCTTCTCCCAAGAAGATTAGGGATTGTGAGACCGCAAAGTGATCTAGATGAAGTCGAATTCAAAAAATGTTATTGAATTAGCAAAATGACCAACTTTGGGCAGTTTAAGAATTTAATAAACAATTGATTTCTAGAAGTCAAGAAATAGAATAAAAAAAACAGCTCAAATGTTTCATAACTTATTGAACTCTTCATCAAACTACAATAAATTGTAGTCTTCTTTCTCTACCCATCAATTCCCACTAAATAACATATTTAGCACAAATCAACAGTTTGAAACAGATGCAAAACTTTGGTTGCAAACACAAAACGGGAGTGACTACGCATCAAGTCAAGTGGTAAGAACCGCATTTTTGGGGTTATTCATTAACCTTCCCTACACAGGTGTCAAACCGTTTTTGAATGACTGTGCTGCCCTATTCAATAAAGGAAACCAGAAAGCTTTGAAGCATGATAGTGCTTTGTGAAGAATTCAAAATTACAAATTCAGATGAAACAATGAGTGAAAATATTTGATTAAATAGCAAGAATACCGCGATCTACAAAGATACTTACGTGAATGAGTGGTTTCAGGAAAATAAAAATCCTTTGCTAACTAAGTAAAATTTACCATTAATTATTGAAATGATGAAAGATAATGATCTCTTTTGTGAAACCGAAAGCGTTCCCAAAAGAGAACCCAAACTAATTGATCCCATACAGAAATAATACATAAAAAAATAAGGTTTTTTATCTATTGATCTCTAATGTGAGATGATCCTTCAGGAAAAAACAACCCTAACTAAATTTCTTCATAAAGATATACCAGTTTCAGTGTCGCTTGTTATTTAAATACAAACTGAGATTTTTTTCCCAGCATTTAATTATGAAACCTAATTTAATGCCCGATGAAAACCAAACACAATTGTACAAGCTATGGACATTTGATTACTTTTGGTGTTGAACCGTTATTACTTCCCTTAATTATTTACATTAAGTCTCGAGTAATAATTTCGTCAGAGCATATCTTGATTGTATAAAATTTTAACAATATGTGTGATAATTAAACAGTATGTTAATGTGGTTTATAGTATTAGCAGAGGTCTGTTTTTACTACCGATTTAATATATCTGGAATTTTAGATGGGGGAGAAGAATGTTGTGTGCTAACAATCCAAATTCGTGTATCTTCGGATTTGAGGAACTTCTCTGGATAGTACGTAATTTTTCCTTAATATTGAAAAGGGATAATATTAAATTGACAAGATCAGAGAATATAAAAGTAAAGCACTTCCTTCCCTCTACCACCATCGAATAGTAAATTGCTTTTCATTTGTAAAGCTCTTAAGAGGTCGTTAGATCGTAGGTTGGTATTCACTATCATTGGCTAAGAAAAATTGATTGCTTATATTCTTTGGTAGGCTAGAATTTTCCATAATTTTTTGGACAGATCATCAAGTTTATCTGATTGTAAACGAAGCTTAAGCTGTCCTTTTTAACAATGCTGGATGAGAAATGTGTGTCATAGACCAATAAATTGTGACAGCATTAAAAATGCTGTCAGAGATAGCATAGAGAGTGTTCTACTTTTAAGTTTTACAATCTCAAAAATAGCTCAGGAAGAGCTGAAATAAATTGAGCGGAGCTTAAGCTGGTTTTATTTGTCAGTACTGCTTAAGAAATGTGGGTCATAAACCAATAAATTGTGATAGATAGATATTTTATTGAATTTAGATAGAACATCTTAACAACAGTTTCCTAATCACAAAAAGCTTAACTAATGAAAAGTAAAAACACCTCTTCATCCTAATTTTGAAAGATGAGAAGCAGAGATAATGTTCTACTTTTAAGTTTGGAAATATCTGAATACTTCTATACATTCACCCTAATAGTTCAGAATGACCTCGGAGGAGCTTTAGTTGGTTTTTACAGTGCTTTGTATGAAATGTGTGTCATAGACCAATAAATTGTGACAGCATTAAAAATGTTATCAGAGATAGCACGGAAAGTGTTCTACTTTTAAGTTTGACAATCTTAAAAATACTATACACTCACCCTAAGAGTTTAGGAGCAGCTTAAATAAAATTGAGCGGAGCTTAAATGGTTTTACTTATCAGTACTGTTTAAGAAATGTGTGCTATAGACCAATAAATTGCGATAAGAGTAGGGAACCCGGGGTACTGTGACAAAATAAGGTTATTTAGGCACCCTTTGAATTTTTTAAGTGTGAGTTTCTAAAGGGTTATTTTATTTAGTGAAAAATTAGACTTTTTCTTTTAACGCCTCTTTAAAACCCACCAATCACTCTCCCCTTTCCCCGATGAGGACAACCCTGTATAAAATCAAAATTAAAATGATATTTTTTTGTTGTGGTGGCAAAAGCATGGGCAGGAATTGAACCTGCAACCATTAGAACGGAGAGACAGAGCGTATCCCATTAGGCTACCAGAGCTCTCCTTGAATTTGATTTGAAAACGATAGCTTAACGTCAGCAGCGTGTGTGCGCCGATGCAAAAACGACAGCGAAGCGTGCAACGTTGAAGTAACAAACAAGCCAGCCAAGCCAGCCTAACTTTATGAGACGCATGTGCACTTATTATTAAATAATATATAAATGCTCAGAGGCTGTTGGATATTAATAATAATACAAGTAACATAAGTATCTTATTTTCAATGTTCCTCTTTTAGTAAAATTTCCGAAGTAAATCGTTTAACTTATATGAAAAATTATCTGAGTGAGCTTAAAAATATACTTTGGTCTTCATCATCTTCTTCCACCACAGGAATCAAATATCTGCATCTATCAGTTTTACGCAAGAATAAATTGTCTACAATGTCGAGAATATGCGTTATTTAATGTCCAATGTATTAAACATAGTAAGCAGAATTCATAGCAAGAAAAATTGTACATAACAATATCTTTTTCTTTATATTTTCTAAGCAAATGATGTAGGTTTTTCCAGCCTAACCTTTTTAGATTTTTTTTTCATCGGACCGGTTTAACTTCTGTTTTTGTGGAGTAACATTAGTAGGACAATTTCTTGGTTCATTTTTGGTTTGTGTTAAATACTGCAAGCGTAATACTGATAAATTCGAAGGTGCCATCCTTTTATTCAATCAATTAGAAGTGGAGGTAAAATAGTGCAATGCAATGGGAAATAAATATGATTTTTTATATTTATTTACTAATTTTAAATTCGCTAATGCACAATGCCATGGATTTATATTCTTATGAAAGTAACACTCTGGTATACTTTTAAATTTGCTGAATTTGGGTTCAGAACCAATAGGAATATTATTAATAATCTTTTTGTCATACGCTCCCAAAAATAGCTATTTTACGGACTCATTTGAGTCCGTAAAATGCTTCTTTTTAGGCCTAGTCCCTAAAAGTCGTCATGGCAACTTTTACGGACAATTTCAAATTTCCTGAATATGTCTAAATGTCAAATTTCGAATGACATGACAAAATTGTCAAATAGTTGCTACGATATCAAATTCTAAGCTAACTTTGTCGTACATTATGATTTAAAAAATTATGATAAATTTGCAAATTTAGGCGTTCTGAAGAATTGCAAAAAGCGTATAAATAAAAATTAAATTTT